>CM071934.1:8607801-9207801 GCA_016081115.2 Rehmannia glutinosa | reverse complement strand
CCGAATCATTGACAATGAGAAAATGGATTTCGAACGCGTCTTAAGTGTTAATGTCACCGGTGTTTTCCTAGGCATGAAACACGCGGCCCGTGTGATGGTCCCCGCGAGACGTGGGACAATCATCTCGACCGCGAGCCTGTGCTCGGGGATCGGTGGGGCCGCCTCACACGCGTACACGTGCTCAAAGCATGCTGTGGTGGGGCTTACTAAAAATTTGGCGGTCGAGCTCGGGCAGTTTGGTATTAGGGTTAATTGCTTATCGCCCCACGGGCTCGCGACACCTTTGTCGAAGGAATTTATGGGGCTTGATGATGAAGCCCTTGAGCAAGCCATGAATTTTATAGCAAACCTAAAAGGCACAACTCTGAGAGCTGATGATGTTGCCGCTTTGTCCTTTTTCTAGCAAGTGACGAGGCTAAGTATGTGAGTGGGCAAAACCTGTTCATAGATGGGGGCTTTGGAATTGTCAATTCTGCAATTAAGTTGTTCGAGTATCCACCAGAGTCTTGATAGAATATTTCAATTTTTCAGATTCAATTTGTGTTTTTTTTTAATTGTCGGTTTATGTTTTGAGGCAAATCTTTGTGTTTTTCACCTTTAGGTTTTAACGAGAACCCTCTATTTTTAGCTAGCTAATCAACTCGTGATTAGCATTTTTTTTATAGATTTATCTACATTTATAAAAAAAAAAATGGATGAGAATTTAAAGAAAAAAAACTAATAAACTTTTCTAGTTGGGTTGAGTATCGCAGTCTAATAAACTTGATCCAAATTCTTATAAGTTCTTCATAGTGAATAACTTCAAATTTCATTAACGTTGGTTTCTCCTAGGCCAATCCCATATGGGAAGCCCTGGGCCTCATTTTTAGTCTTTACTTAGTTTGTAAGGTGCCCAAAATGCATTTGGGTCGTCATAGTTATAAATCACAATATGATTTAATAATTATCATGCTTTACATTATTACATATGGCACCAAAAAAAAAAAAAAAAAAAAGAGGAAAAAAGGAGCACCCCAAAATTGTGTCCCACGAAAATGAGCAATTGATGGGGAATTTCCAAGTAGCAGATCCATTAATATGGATGCTTAATAAAATCATGTTCAAGGTTCAATCTCACTTGTCATTCAATTTATTAGTCTTATGTTAGGCCATAAATCTACTGCAAGGCTGCATCAGGAGAGGCCGAACGGAGTTGATGACAATTTATACCATGGTCGGGTTCGCGTGCCATAGTGAGAAATAAAATTTTGTGTTATGTGTCAAATTCTAAGGTTAACCTACCCGTTTAATTATTCGTGTTTTTCAGGTCAAACCAAATGACCTGTATATTTTAATATTTTAAATTTAAATAACTCATTTATTTTATGAATTGTATGGGTTGTGTATATATGGGTTAAACAAACCTTATTCATCATAATGGACCTAACTCCATACATATATTACATCATAATGGCCTTGAAAACACTTGGATTCACAACCCTATACCTTCCCATCAACCACAAGTAGGGGTCTTAATTAGTGATACGAGATGATAACCCGACACGAATCTAACACGAATGTAGTAGGTTCAGGTGCAATCCTTAGCAGGTTCTGGTCAAATTCGGTTTGACACGGTTAAACAGGAAAAAAGTAGGCCAGGTTAGGTTGATCTGAATGCCGACACAATTGACTTATTTAACCCATTTAATTTTATAGTGACATTTTATATAGTTTGGTTATATAGAAATGGAGAAATTATTGAATGCATTTTCTAATAATTTATTGCATTTTTTATTTGTAATTTTAGCTTTTTTTCCGTCTTTTTTGTATCAACTTTAAATTTTATAGGTATTTCGTGTTGTGTCGGGTTACCCATTGTGTTTGTGTCGTGTATCTTGACACGAAAAATTAAATGGGTCATGTTCGTGTTTGCCTCAAACGTGTAATACTCGTATCAGAACACGACCCGCAAACACGTACAAAACAAGACACGATTGACACCACTAACTACAAGAATCATCCCACTCACATAACACCCCTCATCACTACCCAAATAAAAGGCTGCCTTTCATCGACTTTAGAGTTTTCCCAAATTTGTTATCAATGATATATTAACTATAAATTGATAACTTTCACTAATAAATGGATATCTTTCACTAATAATACAACCATCAATATTTATATTCAAGTGTACCACAAAATTAGTACTGCAAAGTCAGAAAAAGTAAGTCCTATGTTCAAATGTCCTTTTCAAAAAAATAAGTCTCATGTTCAAATGTCTCCTTCAGACAGAGCGACTCACGTGGTGAGTTAACAAATAAACTTGCAAAAACTTCTGTATAAAATTGGCTCAGCTTATATTAAGCACCTACACTTCACATTTCTTCACAATATTTCAGTGCCATGGCAACCGCTTCATCAATTGTTTCTGCAGTCACTAGAAGGCAAGTACATATGCCAACCAAAATTGTTTTATGTATATAAATTTTTACTTCTCTTCTTTTAATATTATTGGTCTTTTGATTTTGTCACTGATATTGATTTTTTCTTTTCTTTTTTGTTGTTGGAAAAATAATATTTTTAATTATCTTAATATGTTGATTTAGTAGTTGTATGAGTTGGAGATGTGTTTTCAAGAGAGATCATGTATGTGATAGCAAACCATCATTTCTTGATTTAATTTCTTTGATATGAACAAGTTGATTATTTGGTTCTTAGATTTCTTTGTGAAGTTTGCCAATGAGGAAAGATTCCCTGTACAAATTAACCAATTAACTCAAATAACTACTTTCTTTAATTACTCTTATCATTCTTTATCAATTTTGCTTTATCGAAAAATGAACTTTATTGAAAATTAAGAATATGTTTAGCTTGTTGTCTGAATTTCCGTTATGATCGATATATGTTTGGAAATGAAAATGTGATTAGTTATGGTTCATGAAGTCTATTTTTGACATAAATTTGCGTGATTATAATAAACATTATTTGGTTATAATTATTTAAGTGTATATTCATATAAATTTGTGTGATTGTGTTAAAAAATTGTTTAATTATATTTCCAAAATCATATTAATTTTCATTAAAAAAGGAAAATTAAAATGACTTTATTTCCACTAATAACTCTCTAAAAACTAATTTTTCGAAAATAGTTGGAAAATGCAATATGAAGTAAATTGAATAATACATAAGCATACATGGCCAGATTTTTTCAATAATAATTAATGCATATTTGTTTTTGTGCCTTGATATAGATTAGAAGGAAAAGTAGCCCTAATAACAGGAGGGGCCAGTGGCATTGGAGAATGCACATCAAAACTTTTTTCCAAACATGGTGCTAAAGTTGTCATTGCTGATATCCAAGATGAACAAGGCCATTCGGTTGTTAATTCCATTGGACCCTCCAATTCAACATTCATCCACTGTGATGTTACTAATGAAGACCATGTAAAAATGCAGTGGACAAAGCAGTTTCCACTTATGGAAAACTAGACATCATGTTCAACAACGCCGGCACGGTCGATGGGCTCAAGCCCCGAATCATTGACAATGAGAAAACGGATTTTGAACGCGTCTTGAGCGTTAACGTCACCGGTGTTTTTCTAGGCATGAAACACGCGGCCCGTGTGATGGTCCCCATGCACAGTGGGACCATCATCTCGACCGCGAGCCTGTGCTCGGGGATCGGTGGGGCCGCCTCGCACGCGTATACGTGCTCGAAGCATGCCATAGTGGGGCTTACTAGAAATTTGGCGGTCGAGCTCGGGCAGTTTGGTATTAGGGTTAATTGTCTATCGCCGTACGCACTTGTGACGCCGTTGGCGAAGGAATTTATGGGGCTTGATGATGAAGGACTTGAGCAAGCCACGAATTTTATGGCAAACTTAAAAGGTACAACTCTCAGAGTTGATGATGTTGCCAATGCACCTTTTTCTGGCAAGTGATGAGGCTAAGTATGTGAGTGGTCAAAATCTATTCATAGATGGGGGCTTTGGAATTGTCAATTCTGCATTGAATTTCTTCAATTATCCAAACTCTTCATCATAGTAATATGTTTCCATTTTTCAGATTCAACTCGTGTTATTATTATTATTATTTTTTGTCAAATTGGCATTTCTTCAGTGAAAATTGAACCTTTTTCTTTTCTAGTTGAGTTGAATATCGCAGTTTAATAAACTTGGTCCAAACAAATTTCATTACTGTTGGTTACTCCTAAGGCTCACATGGGAAGCCCAAGTTCTCATTATTGTTTGTACTTACTTTTTAAGGTGCCCAAAATGTTTAATGATTTAATAATTATCATGTTTTACATGTAAGCAAATTTCCAATTTCTCTCATGAAATCATTCAATTTCTTTAATGCCCAAAACCTTGGGAAATTATAATTCTCATAAAACTAAAATAAACCATTCATGGACATGGGTTTTTGATGTACTTACCTTGATCCATATCTTAATTCCTTTTTTAGAATTGGCCTTGAAAAAACTCTTTTTCTTTCTCTCTTGCATTTTCCGTTCTATTCTTCTTGATGGCCAGAAGAACACAAATACACATTCCTTACTTTTTGTTCTGTACGTGTTCTCTCTTTTTAAGAGAGAGGGAACAATTATTTCTTTTATCAGTTATTAGGCAGAGGAAGGGGAGTTATTTTATTAACTCCCAGCTTTAACTTCCATTAACCCTATTAACCATCAAATAGGGTCTTTAATGTTAAAACTTAAACAATTAAATATGGGCCACATTTAATTCATATGGGCCACTTAATAGATAAAAATCCAACATTTCTCCCACTTGGCCCATATGACGGCTTAAGGATTTAATAATAATAACTTTAAGTGCGCATAATATATATTAAACCCACCATAATGTCAAACCAACTTGTCCTTAATTAAGTTAAACTGATTGGATCATGGCGGTCACATATTATATACGTAACATGATCCCTTCCATGTATCACAACACCAGTCTATCTTAATATTATCCTTAATGAGGTGAATCGTAAACCTCAACCATACAGTCTTAAACAAAGACCATCCAACAAAATAATACATGTATGCAAGCAGAAACACAACTATAAATGAGCTCAGAGTGTCATAACATAAAGAGCAAATAATTGTTACGTATATATACACATTCACTACTATTATGCTAACAAAGACTTGTCTATAATACCATCCTTTCGACATGGCCAGAAAATGTCTTAGGTGGTAATCCTTTAGTTAGTGGATCCGCTACCATTAGATCAGTGCTAATATGCTCAATAGACACTCTATGTTTCTGCACTTCTTCTTTAACAGCCAAGTACTTTAATTCCATGTGTTTGGCACCTTTAGAGTACTTGTCGTTCTTTGAGAAGAAGACACCTGCAGAATTATGACAATAAATTCTCAGCGGTCTGGCTATATTGTCAACAACCCCAAGTCTCGAGATAAAGTTCCGCAACCACAATCCATGAACAGTTGCCTCAAAGCATGCCACAAATTCAGCTTCCATAGTGGATGCAGCAATGACAGACTGCTTTCCACTCCTCCATGATATCGCCCCTCCAGCTAAAAGGAACAAATAATCGAATGTAGACTTCCTCGTGTCAACACACCCGCCATAATCTGAATCAGAATAACCTATTACTTCAAGGTGATTAGACCTCCTGTACGTGAGCATATGTTCTTTGGTGCCTTGTAAGTACCGAAGAACTTTCTTTGCAGCCTTCCAGTGGTCTATACCAGGATTACTTTGATATCGGCCTAACATTCCAACAGCAAAAATGATATTCGTCCGAGTACAAGTTTGAGCATACATCAAACTCCCAACCACTAAGTATAAGAAATTGAATTCATTTCTTTTCGTTCCAAATCATTCTTGGGACATTGCATTTGATCAATTTGTCCCCTTTCTGTATTGGAACTATTCCCTCGAACATTTTTCCATTCTGAATCTCTCTAAATCTTATTGATATAAGCTTTCTGAGACAATCCCAACATTCCGTGTGATTTGTCACAGAATATTTCTATTCCTATCACATATGATGCTTCACCTAAATCTTTCATTTCAAAATTCTTAGAGAGAAGCTTCTTTACATCACGTAACAATCTAACATCATTAGCAACAAGTAAAATATCATCAACATATAGGACTAATATTATATACTTGCTCCTACTAACTTTCATGTAGATACACCGATCAACGGTGTTCTCTGTAAAACCATAAGATGTAATGGTATCATCGAACTTAAGATACCATTGCCGGGATGCTTGTTTCAGTTCATATATTGATTTCTTTAACTTACACACCAAATTTCCTTTCCTGTGGTTATAAAACCTTCTGGTTGATCCATATAAACTTCCTCTTCCAAATCACCATTCAGAAAAGCGATTTTAACATCCATTTGGTGAAGCTCTAAATCATAATGAGCTTCCAAGGCCATAACAATTCTTAAAGAGTCATTATTTGACACCGGAGAGAAGGTCTCTTTATAGTCAATGCCATCTTTATGAGTATAACCTTTAGCAACGAGTCTGGCCTTATACCTTTCGATGTTTCCATTCGAGTCACGTTTGGTTTTAAAAACCCATTTACAACCAACTCGTTTGGAACTTTCAGGCAACTTAACTAAGTCCCAGACTCTATTGTCATACATAGATTTGAGCTCTTCTTTCATGGCATCATACCACTTTTCAGAATTGTTACTATTCATTACTTGTCTGAATGAGATCAGGTCCTCATCAATGCTTAAGTCGCATTAATGCTCAAGAGTATACACCACATAGTCATCAGAAACAACAGGTCTTTTCTGCCTTACAGACCGTCTTAAAGCTATTTCCTCTTGTGGTTCATTAATCTCTGCTCAATTGTGATCGGTTC
The DNA here is from genome assembly GCA_016081115.2 of Rehmannia glutinosa. Taxonomy (NCBI): domain Eukaryota; kingdom Viridiplantae; phylum Streptophyta; class Magnoliopsida; order Lamiales; family Orobanchaceae; genus Rehmannia; species Rehmannia glutinosa. Next base: position 9,200,965 of record CM071934.1, on the reverse strand, counting down.
ATCTATCACATTTTCATTCGGTGGGTTTTGAATATTGACTTGTTGTTCCCGGTATGTTGTGTGATGATGATACAACAATAGGAACAACAACTTTAGAAGAAACATTAGGTGAAGGAGTTTCAACTCGAATTTCTGAAGTTCTACTTTTCGTGGTTCCCCACTCCCACTGATTAAACCATTCTCAATGAACCGAGCATTACCTGACTCGACTATTCTCGTACTATGGTTAGGACAGTAAAACCTATACCCTTAGACTTTTCAGGATAGCCAATGAAATAACCACTCACAGTCCTAGCATCAAACTTCTTTTCATGTGGATTATACACTCTTACTTCTGCTGGACAACCCAAACATGAAGATGTCTCAAACTGGATTTCCTACCTGTCCATAATTTATAAGGAGTCTTATGAAGTGCTTTACTTAGAACCCGATTGAGAAGGTATGCAACCGTCTTTAACGCATGCATCCACAATGATAGGGGTAAGGAACAATTACTTAACATACTCCTAACCATATCCATCAATGTACGATTTCGTCTCTCAGCTACACCATTTTCTTGAGGTGTACCGGGCATTGTATACTGTGCACAAATACCGCGACTTTCGAGGAACTTTGCAAATGGACCTGGACATTGTCCACTTTCATTGAATTTTCCATAATACTCACCACCTCGGTCCGATCTCACTACTTTTACTTTCTTATCTAACTGTCTTTCCACCTCATTGATGTTCACCGATTGAGACTTTTCATGCAATAGATAAATATAACCGTAATGTGAGTAATCATCTATGAAAGTGATAAAGTACTTTTCACCGCCCCAGTTAGGGACATCAAAATAGACCACATATATCATTGTGTATCAGCTCAAGAAACTGAGTGCTTCTTGTGGCAGATTTCTTAAGTTTGGTCCGCTTTCCTTTAATGCAATCCACACACACATCCTCATCACTAAAATCCATTGAGGAAGGATTTCATTTTTCACCAACCTCAATAACCTTTCTTTGGAAATGTGACCCAATCTTTGATGCCACAAAGAAGGTGAACTTTCATTTGGTGCACTACATTTAATGTCTATACTACTTTCAACATGATACGGGGATTCAACAAATTTACTATCAATATTAAAATAGTAAAGCGAGTCAAACAAAAATACGAGAACCATAAAAGTATCTCTTTCTTAAACAACGAAAAAATACCATTAGCAATCTTCAAATGAAAACCTAAAATATCCAGTCTTCCTATAGAAACAAGATTTCTAGCACAATCAAGAACATAGAGACATCTTTCAAGATCTATGTGACATCCAGTGTCCATGACCAGCCTGTAAGTCCTAATTCCTTCTATACGTGCTTTCATCATGTTCCCCATAAATAAATATTGTCAGTTCCATTTATAAATTTTGGATCATCTGAATCCCTGTATAACATGAGACACATGAGTAGTGGCACCAGAATCTAACCACCAAGTATTATTAGGCACTTCTATAAGGTTCGATTCAAAACATATAGAAACATAATGTATACATTTCTTATCGAACCATGCCTTCCTTTTCGGACAATCTTTCTTTAAGTGTCCTGGCTTATTGCAGAAGTAACACTTAATAATCTTTTTATGGATTTGACCCTCGCTAACCTTCATCGGGGCCTTATCCTTCTTCTTGTCCTTCTTACCCGGTTTAGCCTTGCTGCTACTAGCACCATCATAGACTGTAAGGTGAATAGAGTGATTCTTTATCTTTTTAATCTCCCTTCCTCCTACACTAACATGGCCTTAAGTTCTTTGAAGTTCCATTTATCCTTAATGGTGTTGTAGTTCCTGGAACTGACCAAATTCAACAGGGAGAGAGTTCATGATGAACTGCACAAGGAACGTCTCACTCACATCCATCTCCATAGTCTTAAGCTTTGCTGCTAGGTTGGACATTTTTGTTACATGATCGTGAATTGGCTTGGACCAATCAAACTTCTTCGTAGTCAGCTCACTCATAAGGCTGTCTACAATAGATTTGTCAGCCAAGTCCGATTGGGAATATTCTTTGACTTTCAGCATGAATTCCCTTGCATTGTCAGTCTTCGGCATCGAAGGCTTAATGTTTTCAGTCATGGTCATTCTCATAAGATTCAAACTCACTGTTAGACCGCTCCCAAGCCTCGTATACAAACTTGTCAGCTTCTGAGCTAGTCTCCGTAATGGCCACGGGCCTTTCATCAGTCAATGTAGCCAAGTCCAAATCCATGACACCTAGAGTACACTGGATCTGCTCGGACCAGTCAAAATAGTTCAGCCCGTTGAACTTCACAACCGTGTTTCCCAATGCGAAGAAGTTCATAGAAGCTGCTAACATTTATACAATCTCACCTATTAGTGCTTTGAGTTAACTTTAATTGATTCAGAAACCTTGATATAAAGACTTTAACCGTGCATTTAAGTTTACCTTTGGGCAAGACTTAAATACACAAATAACATAATTGATGCCAAAGAAATATGCTTTAACAGATAATCAGAACATACATTAGCCAAATAAACATGTTGTCTTTGGATATACATACTAGCTAACTAAAATATGAAGATTGATCCCTTTTAATTTTATAGATTATACGCAATGGTCCACCTTTGGATGACCTCCTAGCAAAATAATCTATAATCACAATTGTTCAATATACCAATCATGTCATTCTTTAATGGCACCTCTATAATCATGGACAATTGGACAACACTCAAATAATTAAGTGTCTAATTTTCCGTTCAACTTGACCACTTTGGTGACTAACAAGCTATCTATAACATGAATGTGAAATTCATACATTAATACTTGAAGAAACTTTAATCAAGTTATAATATTCTGTATATCGAAACTTCATAAACATATGTACTCTACAGTTACATACATATATTTACATATCAGAAATATACACATAAAATCCCAACACATCATTTATTAGAAGCAAACTCCAATTTGGTTGGACAAACATACATGCATACTTCGTAGAAAACCATGATTCAATATGCATATTTATATAAATGAAGCACTAGCCAATCACTTCAGAATGCATACACGATCAGTACATGTGCGAATTTAACATTATCAGTGGGAAAATAAACAAATTGGACCAACCCACTTTACAAAGTTTCTACACATATATACAACTGGAGCACATACATACACATGTTGCCAAATTTCCTCCACTTAGGCATATATTAACAAATATATAAACACTGTCATATGCAACCAAAATCAAATGGGCATTCAATGATTGCTCCTCTAATACTTAATTTAGAATCAGGAAATCATGACAATCAATATACAATATCTGTAAAGCATATGTATCAACGTAAGATTTTCTTGACTCATAATCAAGCACATGTTTTAATCGGGGGAAAAAAACTTATGAATCACAGCGGCATAATCAACACAAATACACGTTCCTTACTTTTTTGTTCTGTACGCGTTCTCTCTTTTTAAGAGAGTGGGAACGGTTATTTCTTTTATCAGTTATTAGGCAGAGAAAGGGGAGTTAATTTTATTAACTCCCAGCTTTAACTTCCATTAACCCTATTAGCCATCAAATAGGGCCTTTAATGTTAAAACTTAAACCATTAAATATGGGCCACATTTAATTCATATGGGCCAGATAAAAATCCAACATTACATATAACATATATATATATATATATATATATATATATAGAGAGAGAGAGAGAGAGAGAGAGAGAACCAAAATTGTGTCCCACAAAAATGAGCAATTGATGGTGGATTTCGAGCAGCAAATCCATTACGACAAATGTGTAATAAAATCATGTTTCAAGGTTCAATCTCACTTGTCATTCGATTTATTAGTCTTATGTTGGGCCATAAATCCACTCCAAGGCTATGTCATGGGTGGCAATTCGTCCCTTGTTCGGGTTCATATGTCCTACTGATAAATAAAATTTATGTTATTAATATCATATTTCATTTTGTTAATAAATGTGAAATATTATTAAAATGAAAAATATAGTGCACTGCTTACAAACCAATCATCTAGCTTTAAAATATGGGTCTCGTTAAAACATATAATCCAATGGGAAAAAATATTTGATAGAAAAAAAGAGTACCCCATTAAAGAAACAATAAAAACAACTTAAAATCGCATCCAAATGATCGACCTCTATTTCTAGAGGATTTCCGAATGACATTGTCATGTATTTTTTGCACGTACTTGAGTATTATCCTGATGGTCCGATGAATCCTGTGGAATGTCGGCTCGGATCTTGAGCCACAATTGCCATAGCCTTCATAGATATTGACGACTCATATAGGTGGAAGACAATCGAGTAGTTGGGGAGTCACCTAATTTGGTCTTTAAAACTTCCAATTTGTCTCGCATCAACTATATCTTTTTCATCCGCTATATTTGACCAACGTTTTTCGAGCGAAATGACTATAACCTTGAACCTCTCGGAAGGATCATTGGAGCTAAGGACATAATCATTATGAGGAAGGCTATTAGAAATCCTTTCCATTTCACGTTGTAAATTAGCATGTCCATGTTCATCTAAATTTGTTGCAATCACCTAATCATCAATAACCATTGCGGAAACATGTTGTTGTCGTTGATAAGCAACCGTGACTCTGTATGTGTTGCTAGTATTATCTTCCGAAGCTATAATTCGATTCTCATTATCAGATTTGTGCTCCAAATTCGTATTATCACATGCCGCATCATCCAAATCAGCACCCAGAACATCAAAAAAATTCTTAGTATGAATACGTGAAGAAGAAGGTTCACCCTCTTTAACACGACCTTGTTGTCCTGTTACTTGCACATAAGTTTAAGATTCAACCACCTTGTCTTTAGTAGCCAGAACACAATCCCGAACGGTGGAACGTCCACGAATTTGACTTTTTTTCTTGCGCCCAACGTCATCCTTATGTTGTACGGATTTGACCTAACGACAATTTTTGATATGGTGCCCAACTATGCGACAGTTGACACAAAATCCCGATTTTCATAACTAAGTAAAACAAAAGAACAGTGTTCCACTTTTTCCACCATAACAGCTCCTGAAAAGGATTATATAAATCAAGTTCGACTAAAACGCGAACAAAATGCCCTACCTCACCAGGAAACGAACGTCCATCAATTTGGATAGGAATATCAATCGCGCTAGCAATCTTCGTGATCAAAGAATGATGCCAATATTCAATAATTAATTCATAAATGTGTACCCAAACTTGTGTCACCGAAATACTAATATGATAAGGATTAAAATCCGAAATCCAATTAGTAATACGAATGGTACCTGGATTCAATTCCATGAAGCTTTAGTAAAAACACCATTATGGTCATCCAAATTTGTGACTGTAAGTTGAAATATCCTCTCCCAAGAGGAACCAAACTTCAGCTATTCCGAATTTTCTAAACCTCGATCAACTTGGACTTGAGAGCTTCCAATGAAAACGGTTTAACACCCTTTGGTTGCAACAATCGCCCTATCAAAGAGTTACATAGTTATGTTGTGTATTGATGACAAATGTCCTCATACACCGTAACGGAAAAGAAATCTCCGTTCTTAACTGGACGTGAATCACTTTCGGGCTTAAGCGTTTCCGCAAAAGTTGGAATCTTGGACGCATGCACTGAATCTGGAGATCTTTAACCAACAAAAGTAGGTTTTTCATGGGTTGTCTGAGAATCCAAGAAAATACTAGGGTTTACCAAAGAATCCATAAGTTTTGAAGTGTAATCCAAACCAAAATTGTTGAGTGGTACATACAATCCCTTTGTGGCCAGAAGAATCCATGGATATAATAGGATACTTTGGGAAGGAGACCATCGTTGCTTGAGGATTGGCCTCTAAAGGGGGGACCACCGATGTCACCATGTGGTGGGGGGCGATGGCACATTCCCCATGGTGGCCGTTGAAAAGGAGACCACCATGGGAAGGGATGAGGCTAAAATGGAGGCTGCTGGGGAGGGGACCACCTGTGGAGAAGTTGTAACAATTTTTGGGGGACCATGGGCATGTTAACCACCAAAGGAGAGGGCTGCAACTCCTTGGGCGACGGAAACACAAGGGAGGACGCCCCCCTCCTCGTAGAAGACAAAGTACAATGTGAAGGGGTTAAAGAAATTTTTGGGAAGAGATCATTGTCATGTGAAAGGCCGGAGAAGCCGGCCTAAAACCCAATCATCATCATCAAAAGTCGACGGCAAGGAGGGGGTAGGAAATAGAAGAGAGCATATTTTTAGTGAGAGAAATTTTGAAACCCTAGCCTTGTTGTAATTTATTAAGTTCATATCATATTTCTTAACTAACCTGACTCGTTTAATTATTTGTGTTTTTGGGTCGATTACGTTTTAAATTTTCAATAACTCATCAATTTATGTGGATTATATGAGTTGAATGAATTTATTTTAATTCAACTATATGTACATGTACATTTGATAATTTTTTAAATTCAATCTTAATATACTAACAATATATCCAATCAATCAAAAATATTATAAAATGCAACACTATAACAGCACAATCGAGTCAAACATGTTAATTGTGTCATTTCAAGTACTTAACCATAACCCTACTTGTTTATGATTCGTGTTATTCGAATCTGATCCAATTCTGAGTTATAGATTTAAGGTACGCTTCCGATTTAGATTAAGTTTTCTATTTATTTCTTGATAAGTCACGGGATGATTATGGGATATGAATTAATTCAATTAATTATAACATTAACCTCTAAATTGAATATTTATTAATTACGCTTTGTACCCCAAAGGTATAGGATTTACCACATTCACTATTTGAAGTACAAAATAAAAACTCTCTCCCATATCCATTGGTAAACGTTTGGTGTGGCACTAGTCAAAACTCTTCTAAGACAAAAATGTTTGATTATTTACCAGTATTAATTATGCTTTGTCACATATAGCTTCTCAAACCGTTTTCCTTATTCTTTGGAACAATTTAACTTAAAATATAATTCTTTTTTATAATGTCATAAAGAGATTTGCAACGACATATATAGAATCACATTTTTATGTCATTACTCCAACGATCATGATGTAAGAAGATTTTTTATAATGCCCAAAATCTTGCGGAATCATAATTCTCACAAGTTTAAAAAAAAAAATCAGAAATTATGATACTTACCTTGATCCATATGTAGCTGTCAATTTTCTATAAAGATTTTCTTCCTCATTTTTTCTTTACTTTTCTTCTTGATGGATAAATAAGAAGTATTTCACTTTCTTTTCCATCGTTCTTTATCACAAAGCTGAGTTATATTTTTTGTACAGTTGCTTTGACAGAGGAACATACGGTTAATTTATTTATTTTCTACTAACTCCTAAGTTTTAGTTGCTATTTTTTTTAACCAAACAATAGGATATTATAAATAATCAACAAATGTTACAAAGCAAGCCGAAAGGCTATTAGCCCATCTTTACCGGACATAAAGGCAAAGAGGGAAAACCCACCACACATGTGGGGAAGAAACATAATGAACAAACCAGGGGCTTAATTTCATCTACCACCACAAGAATTGTGGGGTGGAGTCGGGGTCAAATCTCTACTCTATCAAATTGCTCCCCGGGGCATATACGAGCTTGTGAAGATTTAGTGGGAACTCATACTGAATAGCATCCGTGTAGGTTCGATTCGGGGAGAGATCATTACTATTAGATTGGGGGTCGAATATAATTGTTCTCTTTACCTGGGAGGATCTTGTTGTCGCCAAACCAGACCCCATCGTAACACCTTGGCCAAATGGGGAACTATCGCTTCTCGGCAAAGATAAAGGTAGTTCTCTGTTCTAGCCCAAAAAAAAAAAAAAAAAGAAACAGAAAGAACATAGGTAAAGTTTTGAACCTATCAAAATACAGCTAATGATGACATAGATGTACATGGCTAGAATTGCAGTTTAATTACATAGTCAACATCACATGTGTAAATAAGAGCTGAGCAAAATCAACATGAGGAAGAAGGCTTGACCACTAGACCATAAGTCCCTAGTATCACTCACTTCCAATCTTCAAAAACAACGGTCAAAAAGCCAGTGGAACACCACACAATACAAAAATCTGGTTCAAAAATCCCTGCAACAGACTTAATTCAAAAATCTGGTTCAAAAACCCTTCTTAACCGTCAAATTTAGGAGCTTTTATGCCAAAACTTAATTCAACATTAATTCATATGGTACACTTACTGGATTTTCCAACACATGATATAACTATATATATTCTTGCAAATTATTCATGAGTTTTTCTTTTTTTATTGAATAATACCTAAATAAACAACTGTCTCAACTCTCAAGTTCCAAAATAATCAAATCATCACAACCAAATTAACTTTATTCAATGTAATGGACCAAATCACCAAACACCATATATATTACTGTAAGAAAAAAGTGGATCTTTATTTACCTCCCACCATTGATTTGTTGCAATCTAAAAATAAAATTATGGAGTAAATTCTTTCAAAGCCTCTCAAATTATAGATGGTATAAGACTTAATCGGGAAGATGGCTCTAGAGACCTAATCATATTTGTTTTTATAATTAAACTCTGCCCATCACAGAGTTATATTTTATTAATTATTTTCTAAATATAAATGAGATAGTGGAAAATTGACCAATGTAGATTATGAGTCATTTATGGTTAAAAATTAAAATAGAGATAATGAAGGTAATGCAGATAGTGGAAATTTGACCACTGTTACTAATGAGCCACTTTGTATCCGCTTGATTTTAATAATTACATCATAATAGCCTTGAAAAGATTTGGAATCAAAACCCTATACCCTCCATCAACCACAAGATTCATCCCACTCACATAAGACCCCACTATCCAAACAAGGGATGCCTTTGCAACATCCTCAGCCTTTAGGACATTTACAATAGTAGTTGCAAGATCAAATATTTTTTTTGTGGATCCTACAATACCACATACACAAAATATGAACTTGAACTAACTATCTACAATGGTAAGTTGAAGTTCATGCTTTTAATTTCTAAAATGGGTCTCTTATCACATCATGTTTGTACATGGGCGGAGCCTTGTAGGGCATGAGGGGGCTTTAGCCCCGCCAAATTTTTCCAAAACTCCATTACCTATGTATATTTTGATTTTAGATATTATTTTTTGGTATTTAAATTGTTATTTTTTTTTATTGATTTAGACCCTTCAAAATTAATTAGCCCCCTTAGTTGTCTAGCTCCGCCCCTGTGTTTGTATAATATGTATTTCTTGTATTTTTTTTTGTATAATTTTCAATAATATCACAAAAACCATTATATATAATTAATTTAATTTTTATGATAAAATAACAATAATAACTTTTTGGAAGAATTCTTAAAAAATATTTATAGATGAAATTTACAAAATTAAAAAAAAAATTGTTAAAGTATCAACATATTGACCGTCAATATCAAACCATTAATAAAAAAAAAAAACTGTGAAAAAAAAGAGTCAAAAAAAGCCATTAAATTTTTTAAATAAATTAAAAAAATAAAACATTACAAAAGAAATAAGAAAAAAAAAAGTGGCAATGTTGAACCACTTTCAATATATTGAACAAAAAATATGAACTTGCAACTATATATGAAACCGGGTGCTCTTAGAGTTTTCCCCAACTTGTTTTTATCAGTGATATAACGATAAATTGATAACTTTCACTAATAATACAACCATCAATATTTATATTCACGTGTACCACAACATTAGTATTTCAAAGTCCGAAAAGTAAGTCTTATGTAGTTATGTTCAAATGTCTTTTTCCAAAATAAAAAAATCTTATGTTCAATGTCTCCTTCAGACTGATCTGAGCGACTCACGTGGTGAGTTAACAAATAAACTTGGAAAAAATTCTGTATCAAATAAATTAAAAATTCTTCATCAGTTTGGCTCAACTTATATTAAGCACCTATACCCTTCACATTTCTTCACAATATTTCAGTGTCATGGCAACCGCTTCATCGATTGTTTCTGCAGTCACTAGAAGGCAAGTACATAAGTTTTATGTATATAAATTTTTGTGATTGTGGTGAAAACTTGTTTAGTTATATTTCCAAAATTATATTAATTTTCATAAAAAAGTAAAAACTAAAATGACTTCATTTCCACTTATACTTCTCTACAAACCAATTTTTCGAAAATAGTTGGAAAATGCAATATGAAGTAACTTGAATACGTAAGCATAATTAATGTCTATTTGTTTTTGTGCCTTGATATAGACTAGAAGGAAAAGTAGCTCTAATAACAGGGGGAGCCAGTGGCATTGGAGAATGCACAGCAAAACTATTTTCCGAACATGGTGCTAAAGTTGTTATTGCTGATATCCAAGATGAACAAGGCCATTCAGTTGTTAATTCCATTGGCTCCTCCAATTCAATCTTCATCCACTGTGATGTTACTAATGAAGACCATGTCAAAAACGCAGTGGACAAAGCAGTTTCCACTTATGGAAAACTAGACATCATGTTCAACAATGCTTGCACTTTCGATCACCCCAAGCCCCGTATCGCCGATAACGAAATCGGATTTTGAACGTGTCCCGAAAGTTAACATCACCGTGTTTTCTAGGCATGAAACACGCGGCCCGTGTGATGGTCCCCGCGCAACGTGGGACCATCATCTCGACCTCGAGCCTGTGCTCGGGGATGGGTGGGGCAGCATCGCATGCGTATACGTGCTCGAAGCATGCCATAGTGGGGCTTACTAGAAATTTGGCAGTCGAGCTTGGGCAGTTTGGTATTAGGGTTAACTGTCTATCACCGTATGCGCTCGCGACGCCGTTGGCGAATGAATTTATGGGGCTTGATGATGAAGGCATTGAGCAAGCCACGAATTTTATGGCAAACCTAAAAGGTACAACTCTCAGAGTTGATGATGTCGCCAATGCAGCCCTTTTTCTCGCTAGTGATGAGGCTAAGTATGTGAGTGGTCAAAATCTATTCATAGATGGGGGCTTTGCAATTGCCAATTCTGCATTTAAGCTCTTCAATTATCCAGAGTCTTCATCATAATATGTTTCCATTTTTCAGATTCAACTCCTGATATTATTTATTTTTTTTTTTCAAATTGGAGTTTTTGGTTTTTTTGAATTTGTGATAAGAAAAATTGAGCCGACTTTTTTCCTTGAGTTGAATATCGCAGATTCATATGTCCTAGTGATAAATAAAATTTGTGTTATTCATATTGGATTTCTTAATTCTAACCTGACTCATTTAATTATTTGTATTTTTTGGGTCGATCACATTTTAAATTTTAAATAACTCAGCTATTTATATGGATTATATGAGTTGTATGAATTAATTTTAATTCCAAAACTATATTTACATGTACACTTGAGAATTTTTAAAATTCAATCTTAATATACTAACAATATATCCAATCTAAAAAATATTAAAAAATGCAACAATATAACAACACAATCAAGTCAAATATGTTAATCGTGTCATTTCAAGTATTTAACCATAACCCTACTTGTTTATGATTTGTGTTATTCAAATCTGATCCAATTCTGATTTACAGATTTAAGGTATCTTTCCGATTTATATTAAATTTTCTATTTATTTCTTGATAAGTCACCGGATGATTGTGGGATATGAATTAATTCAATTAATCTATATATATATATATATATATATATATATAAAAGCAAAATGGTTTCTAAATATGTTTTCCCGCCTAAACATAGTTGCTAAAATCGATTTCTATAATTTTTTTATTTTTGTTCCAGAATTTTTTAATGTTCGGTTACATATATGCAATAAATTGGGAATGTTTGACTTTGAAATATAGCATATATGCAATAAGTTGGGAATGTTTGACTTTAAAAAATAGCATAAATAAATTGATTATACATAGTTGCTAAAATCGATTTCCAGTATTTTTTTATTTACTTTACATATATACAATAAATTGGGAATGTTTGACCTTAAAAAATAGCATAAATAAATTGATTGTTGCCTATCGGATTTACATGTACATATATGCAATAAATTGAGAATGTTTGACCTTTCGATTTACATAAATAAATTGATTGTTGTCTATCGGATGTAAAGATGTGCAATAAATTGGGAAAGTTTGACCTTTCGATTTCGGTTTTACATGTACAAATATGCCAAATATAGGAAAAATAGCATAAATAAGTTGATGGGTGTCTATCGGTCAACCAAAATATCAATTTAAATACAAACTTTCCATTCGCTTGACGTTTCAGTCGTTGTATTTATTTATTAAACAATCGAATTATTTTTTTATTTTTCAATATTTCCCAAAATAATCAAAACACGCATTGGTGCCAAATGTTAATAAATATAAGACAGTTCAAAAATAATTACCAAAAGCCTGGCTAAAAAAAAAGAAAAATTGGTATCCCACCTTATCATAAACGTGTAAAAATAAATAAACATTTCCAAAAATAATCTAATTACAATTTAAAGTTTTCTCATTAATTTAATATCTATATAGCAACTAATAAGATTGTATCTTTTGTGGGTCAAATTGATTACAATTAATTAGAACACATCGAAGATGATTACGAAAATAAAAGGCAAGTAATCAAAATATTTTATAATGTATTAAATTATTACCATGTATATAGATAACCTACGTTTCTAATATGCATAATTAATAGATATAATCATAATCTAATTTTTGCGTGCGGCCGATTTGCTATTGATTTTTTCCTAAAATCGATGCCTTGATCTCTATAAATATGTAATTGTCACCACATTTTTTTCACACAAAGTTGCAACATTAAACTCATATTATACAATTTCTCTTTCGTGAAGCATTATCATAAGAAAACCGATTCTGATGGCTTTGTGCAATACTCATATATACCATTTGAACATGAATAAGACTCGTGGACGGTGAATATTAGGCTCGTGTGAACACACGAAAAACCATTGTATAATGACAAGTCATGTCTAAACCTGGAATGTGTTTTTCGTGACAATGGTAAGACTTTTTTTTTTGGTGTACTTTTTTTTATCGATTTCATGATTTTTAACATGCTAATAATTTTTATATTAGGTGTCGTTGCATTTATGTAAGCACATACAATAATATTCGAATTCTTTTAATGATAACTACCGTAAATTATGATTAAAAATAACTAATTGCATTATGACAAGATACAATCTGGACTCACTAAACAAACAAGATGGAATTAGGATTCCACTATACCCATGGTGTAGGGGCAAACGGCTTTTTTACGTACTCTTGAGATTAACTTAATTTATGCATGTATATAAATTATCAATAACATAATCAACAAAGAATCGAATGAAATAGCATCACATTAATGAATAACATCCGCAATAAAAATGCATTATAGATCAACACAATATATAGTAAATTTCAAGATAATACTTACACAACAGACAAACGAAATTATATACATCCAAATCCAATTTAATTACTACGAAAATTTCACCGACGTCTATGAAATTATATACATTCAATTTATATCTTTGTAGAACAAAGCAAATCAATCACATATGGCCCCACACAATACATCATATGTGGTTCGACATAATACACTCCGCTTAAAATATAATGCTTTCTTATAATGTCATAAAGAGATTTGCAACTCGCACATAATCACAATTTTATAGCATTACGCCAATGATCATGATGTAAGCGGATCTAGTTTCGATTTCCTTTCATGAAATTCTTCAATTCTTTAATGCCCAAAATCTTTAGAAATCATAATTCTCACAAGTTTAGAAATCAGCAAATGAAATCATCATGGTTCCACGATACTTATCTTGGTTTCAAACAACTAGACAGTAGCTTAAACGATGGCTATTAGATAAAAAATCGCTATTGAAACTTCTGATGTTTAAAGGGGGACTTTTTACAGAGGTTTCAAACCGATGTCTTAGCATTACTCCAGTGATCATGATGTAAGCGGAGTTTCGATTTCCTTTCATGAAATTCTTTAATTATTTAATGCCCAAAATCTTGATAAATATAATTCTCACAAGTTTAGAAAACAACAAATGAAATCATCATGGTTCCATGATACTTACCTTTGTTTCAAACAAATAGACATTAGTTTAAACGATGTCTATTAGTAAAACAACCGCTATTGAAACTCAAGAGGTTTCAAACCGATGTCTATTAGAATAAAATAGATGTTAAAGCCCAATATGTTAAAAGTTGGGACTTTCGACAATAGTTTACAACCGATGTATTTTCTATAACAGACATCATTTGTATGAAACGCGATGTCTTCGTTTGTGTATGACAACGGTTCGTTGTCAATGTTTGGTAAAGACAGCGGATTGGAACCGTTGTCCATTAGTTTTAGTTACATCGATTTTGTTTTTTCTTTTTAGCAGAGATTTTGTTTTAACTTAGCTGCTGTCTGTTTAATATTATACTTAAAGATAAAATAACCGAAGAGAGAGACAATATAAAATGTAAAATTGATAATATTAGCAATAATAATTAAATCATCCACAATACAAAGTTTCAAAAGTGATCTGAAATATGCAGATGTGATTTCAAATAATACAAAAGAGTACAAGAATTTCTTTCTATAAAGCCACTAAAAATTCAACCCGAATTCCAATTCTACCAATCAACAAAATATATACAAAGTACAATGTTCAACTAATACCACCAATATCCAATTCCACCAACCAACAAGAAAGTCTCCATCTCTTTCACCCTGCATACCAACAAAATATCAATTGTATTCAATCAACATAAAACCATATTAAAAGTTTTGAAATGTTATTTGATCAATCTTTCATGGTAAAAAAAATGCATTATGTAATAATCCTGTATCTTGATGTTTTTCACTGCGCCAATTTCCTTAGGTATTGTACCAACAACAAATTCACATACAAAATTATGTTCATAGTCAAATATATATAATCAGTCTAAACTACTGGATATGATTTTGTAGGCAAAATAATTCTTTTAGTCTTCTAAGTAGACCACTTCGAGATTTGGTATAATTCTTTATGTTCTATTTTTAAAATTTCGTCTGGGCAATTGCCCCCGAAACAAGTTTTTTTGATCGCACCGACCGAAAATTGCAGCTATGTCCATGTTCATATGAGACAATTACGGGATTTTCCAACACACGATATTCTTCCATTCGGTGCAAATTATTCACGAGTGTTTTTATACAACAATATCTAAAATTTAAATTATGTCCCAACTACACACGAATTTTTTTATTCATACTATCACGGAAACTAAGGCCAACTCAACCCACCAAAATGAAAATTTAACTGGATCCAAAGTTGTCTCAAACGTGGTTATCGAGTTATTAAAATATGTGTTAATTTGCCTTTTGACAGTTGGTGAACATAAAATTAAACAGGGAAATTAGTCAATATATTTCATTGTATAAATTAAAATGAATAAAAAATTCGTTTAATTGTTTCTGCTTATATAAAGCACCCACCCTTCACATTTCTTCACATCTCAATGCCATGGCAACCGCTTCAATTGTTTCTGCAGTCACTAGAAGGCAAGTACATATGCCAACAATTTTCTTTTTAAAATGTAAAATGTTTTTGGTCTTTTAATTTTGTTACTGAAATTGATTTCTTTTTCTTATTTTTTGGTTGGAGAAAAAGAGTGTTTTTAATCCTAACATGTTGATTTAGATGCTGTATGATTCGGACATGTGTTTTCAAGAGAGATCATGTATGTGATAGCAAACCATCAGTTCTTGATTTTGTTTCAATTTTTTTCTTTGATATGCACAAGTTTATTATTTGGTTCTTGGATGTCTTAGCTAGTGAAGTTTTTCAATGAGGATAATTCCCAGTACAAGTCAATTAAGGCAAATAGTTATTCCTTTTATTTACTCTTATCATTTTCCCCTCCATTTATCAAATTTTATTTATTGGAAAATGAATTTTTGGAATTTTTTGATTTTCATATGATAACGAGAATATATTTAGTTTGTTGTCGGATTTACATTTGTGATATATATTTGTAACTAAAAATATGTTTGGTTATATTTCTTAAAGTGTATTTTTGACATTAGATTTGCGTGATTGTAGTGAAGATTATTTGGTTATAATTTTTATTTCACATAGATTTGTGTGATTGTAGTGAAAATTGTTCGGTTATAGTTTTTTTAAGTGTATTTTCACATAAATTTGTGTGATTGTGGTGAAACGATATTGGTTGTATTTCTATAAAAAGTGAAAACTGAAAATGACTTCATCTCCACTAAGAACCTCTCTAAAAACTCATTTTACGAAATAGTTGGAAAATACAAAATGAAGTCACTTGAGAACACAATCATACATGGCCGAAATTTCCGACTAATTAACGTCTATTTGGTTTTGTGCCTTGATTTAGACTAGAAGGAAAAGTAGCCCTCATAACAGGGGGAGCCAGTGGCATTGGAGAATGCACAGCAAAACTCTTCTCGAAACATGGTGCTAAAGTTGTTATTGCTGATATCCAAGATGAACAAGGCCATTCAGTTGTTAATTCCATTGGCCTCTCCAATTCAACATTCATCCACTGTAATGTTACTAATGAAGACCATGTCAAAAATGCAGAGGACAAAGCAGTTTCCACTTATGGAAAACTAAACATCATGTTCAACAACGCTGGAACAACCGATGGGCCCAAGCCCCGAATCATTGACAACGAAAAATGGATTTGAACGTGTCCTAGCGTTAATGTCACGGTGTTTTTCCTGGGCATGAAACATGCGGCCCGTGTGATGGTCCCCATGCGACGTGGGACCATCATCTCGACCTCGAGCTTGACCTCTAGGCTTGGTGGGGCCTCTTCGCATGCATATTCGTGCTCGAAGCATGCTGTAGTAGGACTTACTAGAAATTTAGCAGTCGAGCTCGGGCAATTTGGTATTAGGGTTAATTGTCTATCGCCCTATGCGCTCGCAAACGCCTTTGGCGAAGGAATTTTTAGGGCTTGATGATGAAGGTTTTGAGCAAGCCGCGAAGTTTATGGGAAACCTAAAAGCAAAGACGGACGCACGTTT
The DNA here is from genome assembly GCA_016081115.2 of Rehmannia glutinosa. NCBI lineage: Eukaryota > Viridiplantae > Streptophyta > Magnoliopsida > Lamiales > Orobanchaceae > Rehmannia > Rehmannia glutinosa. Next base: position 9,183,985 of record CM071934.1, on the reverse strand, counting down.
TCCATGTATGGGGGCACGTGCCCCCATAAGTTGTTCTCATTTTTTTACTATGTATTATTTCTTTTAAAAATTGAGTTATTGATTAGGTTTTTTTTTAAAAACAATTATTGATTAGGTTAAAAATCAAATGGTGCCACACGATTATTTTTTATGTAATTTATAATTATATTTAGGGATAAATATTATACAAACACATCCTGAGGTTTGAGGTAATTACAAAAAAATCAAAAAAGTTTTAAAATTATAAAAAAAAAAACCTGAGGTTTGATTTTACTTTACATCGGGGATAATCAGAATATTTTTAAAAATGTGAATGAAGCATTTGAAACATTTTTGCTTATGAATGGGTTAAAATATAAAATAAAATTTAATCTCAATGGGATCGAATTTTGTAATTTTCAAAAATCTCTGTTTTTTTAGGATATTTTTATAATTATTCCTTATATTAGTTTGTGCCCCTTTACGGAAAATTTCTGATCCGTCCCCCCTAAAAGGTACTACTCTCGAGTTGATGATGTTGCTAACGCAACCCTTTTTCTGGCAAATGATGATGCTAAGTATGTGAGTGGACAAAATCTGTTCATAGATGGGGGCTTTGGTATTACCAATTCTGCAATTAAGTTGTTTAAGTATCCAGAGTCTTGATCATAGTGTGTTACATTTTTCCAGATTCAATTTGTGCTATTTTTCCTTTTTTCAAATTGGTTTTTTTCTTTTTTTTTTTGAGTTTGACAGTATGTCAATTGTCAATGGATGAGAAATAAATAAGAAGAAAAAATTATTTTCTAGTTGAGATGAATATCGCAGTCTAATAAACTTGGTCCAAATAAAATTTCATTAATGTTGGTTTCTCCAAGGCCAACATGGGAAGCCCTGGGCCTCATTGTTGTTTTTACATATTTTAAGATGCCGAAAATGTATTTGGGCTTTTATAGTTTTACATTGCAGTATGATTTAATAATTATGATGCTTACATGTGATATACACACACACAAAAAAAAAAAAAAGGCAGACCAAAATTGTGTCCCACAAAAATGAGCAATTGATGGAAAATTTCCAGGAGCAGATCCATTAAGACAGATGTGTAATAAAATCGTGTTTTCAAGGTTCAATCTCACATGTCATTCCATTTATTATTCTTATGTTGGGCCATTTATCCACTGCAAGGCTACGTCAATGGGTGGCAATTCGTGCCTCATTCGGGTTCATATATCGTAGTGTTATCCATACCAATTTTCTTAATTCGAACCTGAATCGTTTAATTATTTGTGTTTTCTGGGTCGACCACATTTAAATTTTTAATGAACTCATTTATTTATGTGGATTTTATGAGTTGTATGAATTAATTTTAATTCAAAAACTAAATTTACATGTACATTTAATAATTTATAGAATTCAATCTTAACATACTAACAATATATCTAACCAATCAAAAATATTACAAAACGCAACATTATAACATCACAATTGAGTCAAACAGGTTAATCGTGTCATTTCAAGTACTTAATCATAATCATACTTGTTTATTATTAGTGTTATTCGGATCCGATCCAATTCTAATCCGAACTTGCTTATAACGTGTTAAGTTTGTGTCATGTTATAAATTGTTACCCAAATTGCAATAATTCAACCTCTAAATTGAAAATTACTGTCTCAAATTCCAAAATAATCAAATCATCATAACCAAACTTTATTCAATATAAATGGACCAAATCACCAAACACCACACATATCACTACATCATAATAGCCTTCAAAAGACTTGGATTCACAACACTATACCCTCCATCCACCACAAGATTCATACCACTCACATAAGACCCCTCATCACTGCCCAAATAAAGAGCTGCCTTTGCAACATCCTCTGCTTTTAGAAGTTTCCCCTTTAAATTTCCCACTTCACCCATTATCCTATCAAACATTGCCTTCTTTGTTTCATCATGGATAGCAGATCCTGTCAGCACCCCAAATGGGGAAATGCAGTTTACTCTAATCCCATGTAATCCCAACTCACTAGCCAAGTTCTTAGTTAGCCCCACAATCCCATATTTTGATGCTGCATAGGAAGAATCGGCTATCCCAGCAATCTTTGTGCAAGCACTTGCTGTGAACATTATGCAACCTTTCTTGTTTGGCACCATCACTCTTGCGGCGTGTTTGGCTACTAAGAATCCTCCGATTAAGTTGACGCTAAGGATGCGCTCGATTTGTTCCTTCTGCGCGTGGAGGATGCTCCCGAAATCGTTGTTTATGATGCCTGCAAATTTAAAGGACGGAGCCAGAAAATGAAAATAAAAGGACATCATTTATTTTTCCTTGAAAATTGTAGATGGTATGACATATTCCGCATAAGCCCAAAAGGCTAAGTCCAACAACAATATCGGATTCGCCCAAAAACAAATAAAGGCCCCTAGAATTAATTCTATGAAATTAATTGTTATTCTATTAATTTGGGATAATAACTAAATTAGGTAAATAAGGCCAAAAAGTCCACCCATTTTCTTATAAATATCTCATATCCTCATTACTTAAATGTACACAGTTCGTTTAGCCAATTACTAGCTATATCAAGTTCTTTGACTTATTGTTACTTAATTTTGAACTAACCTGAGTGTCGAAAAATCTTCATCGGGTCAATCCCTAACACCCTCACGACCTTTTTGTGGCAAGGAGAGTAACTCACTTAACAACCTAATAAGTTTAGAAAAAGTACTACTAATTGAAGTGATACCAATTACCACATCAGAAAACGACATTCCTTTTTAGAAAAAAATAGAGGGGGCAAGATCTTAAAATTTGATATAAAAAAAAACATGTATTAGTTTTAAATTTTTTATGAAATTGATGTGAGGGCGACTGCAGCCGCCAACCCTCCCTTAGCTCCGTCCCTACCTGCATTACTGTACATGATGTCAAGATGGCCGAATTTGGCAACGGTTGAATCGACTAGGTCGCTGACTTGCTCCTCATTGGAGACGTCGCAGTGCATGTAGCAAACGTTGTCGCCTAGCTTGTCGGACAGGGCTTGGCCTAGCTCGTCTTGGATGTCTGCTATTACGACATTTGCGCCGTGTTCCAAAAAGAGGTGAACTGTGCTGGCGCCAATGCCACTTGCTCCACCTGTGACAATTGCTACCTTCCCTTCCAACCTGCAAAAGAGAAATTGTCTCAATGGATTGATGAATTATCTTTGTTTAAGGAATTATTGATGGGAATAATTCTATAAACCCCAGAAATTTAGTACAACAAGGGCAAACAGAGCATCAACGTTTTTCTGATAATGATACTGGTACAATTAGAATCTGTTCAAATCATAAAAGAATTCAATATGCCGCTGTCATTAAAAATAGTCAAAGGGTTGAAATTCCCAAAATTCGAGAGCAGAGGTGGAATCAGGACTTCTCATAAGGGGAGCAATAGTAAAAAAATTTGTAACTATATGATATATATATATATATATACAAGATAATAAAATTTAAATATATTATATATGGATAAAAAATACATTAATTTTTCATAAAAATACATTAATACTCATTAGTAAATACAACAACAACAAATTAAACCTTATCCCACTATGTGAGATCGACTATATGGATCATATCACGCCATCGTTTATGGTCAAAAGCCATACTTTTATTTATTTCTATATATAACATGTCTTTTTTAATAGTTTCTTTCCAACCCTTAATCAATTAAAACTTAACATTTCTCTCTTGCATATCACGAAAATCATCTACATTGAATATATATTATTTTTTTTTTTGTAGTTTACTTTTCAATATACATTAACAAACAATAATTTTTTTGAACACTAGCAAACAATAATTAAGAAATTCATTTTCTATTTACATTTTTGTCTTATGATGAATCGAAAAGAGAAAATTTTATATTTATTATAATAATAAAAATATATAAGGTCTACAAGGTCTCTAATTTAACTTATTAAAATTAATAGGTCAAGTTGTGGCCTTTAATAAAATTTACCAATAAATTATATATAGGCACAAGGATTAAAAGACTAAAATCATAACACATACATATATACATATAATCATATATACAGTAAAAAAAAGTTTGGGGGGTGGGGGCCCATAAGTCCGCCCCTGTTCGAGAGCAATTCCGATTGATTTTGCAATTGCCAATAAAAATTGGACTCAATGAGCATTTTCGATTATTGCTCAGAGATAAAAGAAAGAAAGATAGTTGATTATTTTGTTACCTTCTATTCATAGTGCTGCTACTCATCCTGATCTCTCAAAAGTCAAAACCTAATGGTATTTCTGATATACGTTAAACTGCAATTTAGATCTTGGATTGTTGAACTAGTTTTATAGGCTCGATCACAACTTTTCGTGCAGAAACGTGTGTTTAATATGTGGGGTATATGTAGGGGTTAGTTACTTAAATCATTAAGGAAGAATGAGAAAGTAAACTCTTCTTTTTATTTTTTTACTTTTTGGTAATGAAAAGGTATATTCTTATTAGTTTGGCTGAGACAATTATTTAGTCGTTTAGCTGTATTCGTGCAATTGGCTGGCTAGATCTGACTTTTGGACTACGAAAAAGAATAGAAAATACTTGAAGCCAGGGATGGATACATGGGGCTGGTGGTGGCCACCGTCTCCGGTCACCTTGTCATTAAACTATATTATATTATTAATAAATTAATATATTATATATAAATATAAATAGAAATATCTGGTTCCTCCTCTCCCCAATTTCCATGTAATTTAGTTATAAAAATTGTATGTTTTATTTTTATTTGTATTAGATTTGATCCTTTTGGCCCGAGAATTGGTCCAAAGTTTCGAGGCCTGGAAAAAAAAAAAAATAATGGGAGCCCTTGTGTTTACATAATTTTATTTTTTAAAAATAACAAAAATAATATTACAGATGTAATTTCATTGATTTAACATATAAAATACTTATTTTATTAATACAAATTTTCATACTTCAACCTTAACATTTTGGTCTCATTAAAATAAAGTTAAAAAACCGTTTAATATAATTTACCATAGAGATTAAAGACAAAGAAAAACTACTAAAGAACTAGCTTTGAAAAATAGATCTTTTTGTATTTTTATCTACAAGTCATCAATTAATCTTTCATAACCAATTAATTCTTGAAATTCACTCTCAATTGAGATCAAAGACAATGCAAAGTTATTGTTTTATTTTGCCCAAAAAAAAAGTTAGGGATAGAAAATGGAAAATAAATTCAATTTTGTAACTACTAAGAATTGAATTCATAATCTTCAAAGTGTGAACCAAGGCCCCTGCCAATCCTCCATATTGCATTTTTTTCATTTATATCAATCTCAATAAATATATAACTAAAAAAGAACTTGGTGCCATTGCCGGATGGGGGCCCGATCTGCAATGACCACATGCGCCTCTTCAGACCGCCCCTAGATTTTGCTATCCAAGTATAAATTTTTGCGCCCGTCCTGTTGAAGCATGGCTCATGAGAGAGGGCCAACCGAAAATAGGTATAACTTGTATTATTACGAAATTTTCTCTTTTTTTTTTCATGTTTCCATTGTTATGCACAATATTGCTCAAAACAATGGAAAGGGGTGTATGAAGAAAAAAATGTTCTTAAAATCTTCGTGCCTATGTTTTTTTTTTCCGATTAGGCTGTCTAATCCTATCTATACTACGTGTAGGCGCGAGATGGCCCGGACCCCGATCTACGATATTTCTACAAGGGTCGAGGAAAAGAAGGGCCTAGATCCCGATCTCGGCCTTTACGCAGCGGTGAAGAAAAGAAGGTTGGTCATAGTTATAGTTTATATGGGTTTTTTTAGAATTTTTCATCCAACTCATCACACTTTTGTATGACTCTACCCATTTTTGTGGGCTGGCTAAGTGTAGGTTATAAATAAACGGAAATACAAATGTGTAACTTGCAAAATGGAGAAAATAACATTTAATATATTTTTTTCAATTTAAAGAAAATAAATTTTATTTTTGAGTAGAAATAGAATCTGAAGGAAAAAACAACGTTTATTATATCTTGATTTTAGAGTTAGATTAATTTTTGTAGGACAATTTTGAAAGCAAAAGGTCATTTGTTATTTATTGTTTTTTTGGGTCCCTACAAAAGCAACTTAATAAAATATGTGTCCCTATTTATAAAGGCTTATGTAAATTTAGGGCTATCAAAATCGGGGCCCTAGGTCATCACCCTCGGTGACTACCCTTAGGGTCAATCATGGTAATTTGTCAAATATTTCGGAAAGTCAAATCACACGCATCCATTATGCCCAATATGAGTGACATAGGTTGGGAAGGTCACGACTCACGAGTTGATAATGAATTATGCCAAACAAGTTAATGTATCAAATATTGGTGTAGATAGTTTACTTGTGGGATCAAACTTGTACTTCATGGTAGAGATTTGTCTTTGTTAGAGCGATTGATTCGAGTTCATTCCAAATGAGTATCTCTATCTCTTTCCTCTACTATCCTCCATTGTACTTTAAAAAAGCCCACTTGTCGAAAAATATATCGTGATTCAAAAAGTATATATTGTACGACAATAAAATAGTTCACTAATTACTCTCATTCAGTTAAGATTATTATACTTTTATAATATATGCATTTATGAATAATTGAAAAATATTTTTGTTTTTCATACTCATTTTTGAAACTACAAGAAAAATCCAAAAAGACAACAGTTTTTACGTTGTCTATTAAGAAAAAACACTGTTGTAGAACAAAGACAACAGTTACGTGACAATTCTGCAACAGTTTTACATTGTTGTCTTTGTTCTCAACCACATTCTAACAAAGAAAAATTGTTGTGTTTGAATGCGAATTTTGCAATTATATTCCACAATATTTTCTGATTTTTGCTACTATAAATTACAAATTAAACATGTGAAACAAGAATAATATGAAATTAAACTACTTCAAATTGTATTTCATATATCAATGTCACAAAATGCCCAAAACAATAATGATTTAGTATCGCTTATATATAAAGTCCTCTACCAAAATAAAATGCCCAAAACAACAAAAATTTAATATCAGTTATACATAGAGTCCTCTCACAAAATAAAAGTGCCAAAACAACAATAATTTTGTATGACAATGATATACAAATGGTAGCTCCAAATAGTATCCTCCATAGCAACTCCAACAAAGATCGGTCGTCCATAAACTACATGAATTACCATAAAGTAAAAAATCATAAGTAAAAACGAAGCAACATCCCACAACTTTGTTTAATATAAAGGAAAATTTTAATATAGAATATAAGTTCTAATTAAATACCTATTTATGAATGTGCTTGAATAAGTAGATATCACATACAAGAAAATCATACCAAATCATGAATGTGCTCTGGTGAGACCTCAAAATTTATCAGCTAGTCCATCATAGACATTGCAGCATAAAAGAAATCACATTATAAACCACTTTAAGTTACAATTCACTATCATGCAATTTGATCAAATGGAGATTATAGACATCCAGAAATTGATGCATACTTGACATTTGACTTTCTATAGAATTTTCACTAAGAAAAACACTGCCTAAACCATTGGAACACATACAAACATAAACACATGATTTAAACACTACACACACATCGATTTGCAATGCCATGTTGCAAGCAAATAGTTTTTCGTACTAGACAAAATTCTGTCAAACCAAGAAAAACCGCAGAAAAGTAACATAACCGTCATCTAAAATAAAACCCCGACAAAGGCCATTTCAATAACAAAACCTAAAATATCACTCAGCAAAACTGAAGCACACAACAAAAAAGAAACAACAAATTTGACAAACCACGGACGTAATCCTGTGAAACCACCACTCTATCTCGAAATTTGAACAGAAAATTGTAGCAAAAATTACAGTAAATTGCAGTAAATTTTAAAGTTCAGCGCCACTTACTTGAAAACTTTTTCACCTGGAGAATTCGTTGAATCCGCGACCTACAGATAGAGAATGAAAGAAGATGGAAAACCGGTCGAATAAGTTCAAATTACCGTGCATATTAGAGAAAGGTCGACCATGGATATTAGATGTGATCAAGCTAGTGCACCAGGACTCATAATCAGACTCTATTACCAGATAACATTTAACATAGTACAAATACCTACAATTTTCTCTCAATACTCAGCATACTTTGGCTTGGAAATTATAACGGAAAATAACTACATGGTAATGTAGAGCTGAGAAAAGCATTTCCATAGATATAGCATATAACCAACTGAGGACTGTGCAAAGAAGAGATGCCTTTTTTAAGGGATAACTGCATATGATCATATGATCAATGCATTACACGTAGAATTGTGAGCCTGGGATGATGAAGCTAAAAAAATGTGTTTCATTTTCTCTCAAAGCATTCACAAATTATTTTTTGTTCAAAGGGGCAGAGTAATCCTGTCCAACATGGAACACAAAGTAAACATTTTTTAAGGGAACTATGTCTACTTTTCTGGCCTAATCAGTTTCAAATTCCATCGTGTTCTCGTGTAGAAATTTCACAGCTCAATAAGCACACATTCCATATAACCTCACTGAAACAATAATATAGTGAATCATTTTCACCTTAATAAAATGCTTCAATAACTCACTTGCAACAATAAACACAATACTTGGTATATTACCAAGACCTAATACTTTCATTGTCTGCTATATGATATCAAATGATGCTTAGCCATCCTCTAAACCAACGCTAGATAAATACAGTTCAAACCAAAATAAGCAGTTGTATGGATCATTGATTCATAATAAACATATCAAACCCACTCAAATCATAATAAAAAAGTGACATATACCTCAGCTCCATAATTATCCCCTAAGAATCCAACATGATCAGCACACTCGATCCTCTGTTGTTTCTAGAACGCAAGCCCTCAAAATATAAGGAAAAGATTTTGCAACAGAATATGCGTGAATAATTTGCTTCATCAGTTCCCACATTTTTCTCGAACTTTTTCAATGTTACGTCCAGACTGCAATCCAAACTGAACCATTGGATGCAAGTTGAAGAAAAAAAATATGTACAAATAAAGAGACAAGGAATTATTGTCAAACATGGAAAATGCAAATTCAAATGAAAAAAACTATTCCAGTTTGAATAAACCACAATAATAAGTGGCTACCAACTTAAAGACAAAACAAATCCTACAAACAGAAAGTATTTCCCATAGACCAGTTAGCATGACTGTTACCATCTCAACCAAGCAAGGAAGAAAAATAGCTGCCTCTGCTTCAGTCATTGTGCAACCCTAATTCCTCAACATGTCCAGGAGTTCAGGAAGAAATTCCAGCACCTTATCAAGTTTTGAAAGAACATGAATGGAGGGAAGTTAGTTTTAATATAAGAAAGAGAAGATTAAAAATATCAGAAGGTGAAATTTCACTGTTGATCAGCACTGAACCAGACCAGATATTAGAATATTGGAGCAGAATGTAAATTTAGTATATTAGACATTATTCAATATATTTTAAATTTCTAGTATCTATACATGAACAAATGTTCCTTTTAGATAACTTTTTCATTTAATTTCTTCATCTTCAAAACTATAAATAAATATGTCTCCACCATGCAGAATGTGGTATTTGATGTGGACCAAGAGATCACATGACAATATTAATCAACAAATTGATAAGATTAGTACAAACCACCTCAAGAGTATATCTAAGACTTCAATTAACTCCATTCCCATGGATGGTACAGCCTGAAATGCAAGAATGCAAGGTCAAAAAGAGCTCATTCAGATGCAAGGTTAAGAGATCCTTGAGTTTATATTTAAATGAACCTTCTGCAATATCTCAATCCCATGAACGAATAATCGATTGCGAGGTTACACGGTGCGAACCTTGTTTATGAGCTAAGCTCGAACAGTACCGGCAACGGTGGGGGCGGTGACGGCGACGATGACGGCGCTGGTGCAAGGTTACACGGTGATACATAGGCTGCATTGAAGCGAAGCTGCGTGAATTGGTGAATTTAAAAATGAGACTTTAGAACAAAGTGAAGCGCATAGTCATGAAAATAGCAGTAAACAAATCGCCCAACACTAAAACATATTACTAACATCATCAACCAGAGCTGAACTCTCTAGCAAAGGACTAGAGCATGCAAAGAATACAAAAACTAGGCCACATGTGCTGACGAAACTCAACTCCTTTTACTGCTTTAATTAAAACAAATCTAAAAAGAAATATACTAAGACTAAAATTGAGCCGTGTTTGAGAAGAAAAGGAGACAAGACAACCCATCTCAATCCAAAACAAAACTGACAGCATCAGAATGCCCTAATTTGTTCCGATTTCGCACCAGCAACTTCTGATTTAGATTTCCAAAAGCATACTCGTCCAATGTAAATGTCCGTGTGTTTGACACCTCATTCATCAGTCGTAATATACAAACTCAAATCTAACTAAAGCGTTTCGAAAGACACAAACAAAAGTCTTAAATCTAAAAATTGTGGAATCTTATATCATGGATTAGTTCATATTTTCCTTTTTCAGTTTTTATTTAGGATTATAAACAGGATTATTTTGGCATCTAATCTGATTTTCAAGAGGCAAGAGGTAAACCTTACGCAAAAGCGTGAGCAATTAATTTGATCTTTTTCCGGGGATCGGCGATCTCGTCTGCTCCAGCGGCCGGCCAAAATCTCGGCCGGAAAGCATGAGCTGGTGCAAACGGCGTTCGACTCTCGCGGTGGTGCTCAATTCCCCCTTAGGAAGGCCCACGGGCTTTGCTTCTTGCTGGTTAGGGTTTTCGGCCTCTTTCGAAGTGGTGACTCGGAGAACAGTGGTTAAGTGGTCCTCAATGGCGTGGAGCCTGTGATCGTCGATCGGAGTGTCGGTGGATTGATCGCAAATGTGCGCGACGAAGGCTAAACGCGCGTTGTGGCTCCACGCGTGCGCTTCGATGATGTTGCAACCGAGATCGGCTAGGGCTGCTGAGATCTCTAAAAACAGGCGGAGAAGGCGAGACGGCGGCGCGGTTGGGGGGCGATGGCGCGGCGCGGTGGAGGGGGTGATGGCCGGTGCGGTGGGTTGTTTGAGACGTGAGTGCGGTGGAGGGGAATATTAGGTCATGTACGGTTGTTTTTCCAACCCCCTTTTTCCACTTTCCAATTATTCCTAAAATGGGTTTATATTTGTTTCAAAAGTTTTTTTCATAGAAATGAAGTCATTTCAGGTTTTACTTTTTATGGAAAATATTCTTTTGAAAACACAACCAAACTATTTTTCATTTCAATTACGTAAACCTAGGTAAAAATACACCCTATGTCAAAAATAAATTTGAAAAACTATAACCAAACATATTCTCATTTTCAATTAGAAATTGGACAACAAAACCAAACATATTCTCAATTCTCACACGAAAACCAATAAAGTTTGAAAATTCATTTTCCAACACTAAAACTGGAAATTAGACTTGGAAACATATTCATACATCCCCTAAGGCTTTAGGTTTTTTTTAGAACCAGTCTTTACTTTTCGGGATTATTAATTATTTTAGATTTAAGTTATTATAATTAACTTTGTAATACAACAGTTATTAAATTTTATTAAATCTGTTGTAAAATGTTTTATTCCAAACTGTTGTGTTTGGTGCGAATAAGCTGTTGTGGTAGACATCTATAGACAACATCTGTAAAAATGAGTTGTCTTTTGACAAATAAATATGTTAACAGACAACAGATTTCTTAAGAACTGTTGTTAACTCTTCCAATTACAACTAATTAGTAAAAAACTGTTGTCCTTTTAGTGTTGTCGTTCTGAATTTTTCTTGTAGTGACTATCTAATAATATTTTATAATTTTGAGTTGGAATGTTTATTATTTATATTTTACATACTCGGTATGAATATATTTTGTACAATGTTAAAAAGTGCACAAATTAAACTTATAAGTAAAATAGCCCGACCTACAAATTTCACTTCGACAAGTAGCCCAAGAAGCCAACGATAAAAGAACCTGAGAAGGATAATAAAAATTATTGAGTTTATTTGGATAAACTTATGATACAATAGATTGCAAGTATTTAACTCACATTTGAATTTTTTTTTTTTTGGAATAATTGTTATGGATTTCAAAATATCCATTTTTTGAGATAAAGTATCATATTTTTTAATACAATAACATACTATGAGTTCAGTACAATGAAGAATGTAAAATAAATATTACAGAGTTAAATTAACACTTTTATGCGTAAAAGTATCCGTTTTTTGAGATAAAGTGTCATCTATTTTAATACAAATCACGATTGATGCTGGTGAAGAAAGAAAAAAATAATTATGACATAGTTAAAGTAACACTTTTATGAGTAAAAGTATATGTTTTTTAAGATAAAGTATCATGTTTTTAATACAGTCTCAGATTAGGAATTCATTGTACTGAAGAAGGAAAAATAAATATAACTGAGGTAAAGTAATACTTTTATGAGTGAAAATATTATGGTTTTTGCTGAATTAATTGTAAGTAATATTTTTTATACTATTTTGTATCAATATATAATTCAAAATCTAGAAATCCATGGGCGAATCGAAAGGGAGAGATTTGTGCTACAAATCTACAATAATAATCTGAAAAATCGAGAGAATGGAGGAAAGGAAAATAAAGGAGAGAGAGAGAGAGAGAGAGTACATAGGAAAAGAAGAATGAGAGAGAGAGAGAGATAGATAGAGAGAGAGAGAGAGAGAGAGCAAGAGTACATAGGAAAAGAAGAATGAGAGAGAGAGAGAGAGAGAGAGAGAGAGAGGGGGAGCACATGCAAGAAAGAGGAAAAGTAGGAGAGAGGGGAGAGTGTGTGTGCGGGAGAAAGAAGAGAAAAAGAGAGAGAGAGAGATGTATATATCCGGATCATGGACCCATCTTACGAATTAAGATCCGTAAAGTGGTCCTATGACAGACTATTCATATGTTAATGAGTTTGAAATTTGTGTTAATTCTTAAAAATAATAATCCTCACACCCTTCTACCATGCATTACGAAAAAAAAAAAAAAACTCCATTGTATCGATATAGTTTACCAACAAAATGATTTTATCATTAAATTTTCTGATTACCTACAAAATAGTATACCGACCAATTACTGAAAATCACTAATAATTTTTAAATTTACCGACATAAATATTATTGGTATTTACCAATAGTTTTAGATTTTGCTGGTAAATATTTACCTACAACCAGTGGCACACACAGAGATTGATACTTGGGGGTGAAACCTATTTTTGTAAAATTGCAAGATCTTTTTCCTCAAAATTTTCGGGGCAAGTGTATTTTTTTCCCCATAACTTATATATAAAGTCATAAATATAGACAAATAACAAATAAACTAAAGAAGAAAAAAATCTGGAAAATTTTGGGGGGCAACAGCCCCCACTTGTCTCCCCGGACCCGTCATTACCTACAACGATTTTATCTATAATTTATATTTATTTTAATACTTACATACAAATTTTTCTCTAGGTAAATTGGGTGAAAGTGCGAGAATGACCATCCTGTTAAATGTGTCCCAACACTCTTTGTTCTTGTTTTCAAAAGTAATTTTGGTGTGTGTTACATACAGTTTATTATATGATAGGACTTACTAGAAATTTAGCGGCCGAGCTCTGGGTTTGGTATTAGGGTTAATTGTCTATCGCCCTATTCGCTGCGACGCCTTTGGCGAATGAATGTATGGTTTTTCTTTTTTTTTACCAAAAGCGAAAGATTTTATTGCATAAGTAAACTCACTCAAACTTATAAACAATGCCCACCGGTAGAAAGCCACCTTGCACTAATGAAGGCAAGGGCAACTCAACACACTCAACAAAACAAAAACTAAAACACCTCCCAGGGAGGAGAACTAGAGCACTCCCAAAAGGAGACTCAAACATCAAAACCCACCCACACACACACAAAAACCCAGGCACGAGTAACCACCACAAACTACAAATCAGACGCGACTTGCCTATGAGCTTCAGCCCTTCAACCGGAAAAACAAAAATAACAAAACCACAACAATAAAAAAACCGACAGCACAAAAATCTAATCTATGTAAGACTGGGTAAGACCCAGAACACGAAGCCTCTCCCTCTCTCTCGATCCGTCTGCGTCGTCGCCGTCCACAACCACAACCACCACCGAGCCATGGTCGACCACCCGCCCACCTCCTCGAGATTCTCCCAAAGCCCTGGATCTCGAACTAAAGCATCAAGGACCACCCTGGATCTAGAAGAAAAAACATTGTGGGATCGGCCGTCACGACAAGATGATGGTGGGGATGTGGGAGACTTTAGAAGATGAAAGGGAGAGAGAAGATTAATGGGGGTTGATGATGAAGGTTTTGAGTAAGCCGCGAATTTCATGACAAATCTAAAAGGTACAATTCTCAGAGTTGATGATGTTGCCAATGCAGTTTTTTTTTTTTTTTTCTGATAAGTGATGATGCTAAGTATGTGAGTGGACAAAATTTGTTCACAGATGGGGTTTTGGCATTACCAATTCCGCAGTTAAGTTGTTTAAGTACCTAGAGACTTGATCATAGTGTGTTTCATTTTTCCAAATTCAACTTGTGCTATTTTTCCTTTTTAAAAATTGTTTTTTTTAGTTGGTCCAAATCAAATTTCATTATTGTTGGTTTTTCCTAAGGCCCACATGGGAAGCCCTGGACCTCATTATTGTTTTTACATATTTTAAGGTGCCGAAAATGTATTTGGGCCTTTAGAGTTTTACATCGCATTATGATTTAATAATTATTATGCTTACATGTGATACACATACACACAAAAATCACATATACACACAAAAGGCGGGCCAAAATTATGTCCCACAAAAATGAGCAATTGATGGGAAATTTCTAGCAGCAGATCCATTAAGACATATGTAATAAAATCGTGTTTCAAGGTTCAATCTCACTTGTCATTCCATTTATTAGTCTTATGTTGAGCCATAAATCCACTACAAGGCTACGCCATTGGTGGCAATTCATGCCTTATTCGGGTTCATATATACGTCGTAGTGAAAAATAAATTTGTGTTATTCATATCATATTTCTTAATTCTCACTTGACTCATTTAATTATTTATGTTTTTTTTGGGTTGATCACATTTTAAAATTTGAATAACTCATTTATTTATTTGGATTATACGAGTTGTATAAATAATTTTTCAAAAACTATATTTACATGTACATTTGATAATTTTTAAAATTCAATCTTAACATACTAACATTATATCCAACCAATAAAAATATTACAAAACGCAACATTATAACAGCACAATTGAGTCAAACATGTTAAGCATGTCATTTTAAAGATGGATGTGATCTTCTATTCAGGGATGGTGTTTTAACCTCTTCATATTCAGCATCAAGACGGATGATTGACACGTGTGTACAAGTTACTATATTAAAACACCATAATTTAGGCTTGATTTATGCTCCAAAATTAATATGGTAACTTGTACACACGTGTCAATCATCCGTCTTGGAATAGGAGATGAAAACACCATCCCTGGAATAGAAGATCCCATCCGCATTTAAGTACTTAATCATAACCCTACTCGTTTATTATTAGTGTTATTCTTCTCAAAAAAATTATTAGTGTTATTTGAATCCGATCCAATTCGAGATCCTAACCCACCAAACCACAACCACAACCTCGCTTATGACGTGTTAAGTTTGTGTCGTGTCATAAATTGTTACCCAAATTGCAATATTTCAACCTCTAAATTGAAAACTTTTCGCATTCAATATAATCAAATCACCAAATTTTATTCAATATAATGGACCAAATCACCAAACACCATACATATTACTACATCATAATAGCCTTGAAAAGACTTGGATTCACAACACTATATCCTCCATCCACCACAAGATTCATCCCACTCACATAAGACCCCTCATCACTGCCCAAATAAAGAGCTGCCTTTGCAACATCCTCTGCTTTTAGAATTTTCCCCTTTAAATTTCCCACTTCACCCATTATCCTATCAAACATTGCCTTCTTTGTTTCATCATGGATAGCAGATCCTGTTAGCACCCCAAATGGGGAAATGCAGTTGACTCTAATCCCATGTAATCCCAGCTCAGTAGCCAAGTTCTTAGTCAGCCCCACAATCCCATATTTTGATGCTGCATAGGAAGAATCGGCTATCCCAGCAATCTTTGTGCAAGCACTTGCTGTGAATATTATGCAACCTTTCTTGTTTGGCACCATCACTCTTGCGGCGTGTTTGGCTACTAAGAATCCTCCGATTAAGTTGACGCTAAGGATGCGCTCGATTTGTTCCTTCTGCACGTGGAGGATGCTCCCGAAATCGTTGCTTATGATGCCTGCAAATTTAAAGGACGGAGCCAGAAAATGAAAATAAGAGAACATCATTTATTTTTCCTTGAAAATTGTAGATGGTATGACATATTCCGCATAAGCCCAAAAGGCTAAGTCCAACAACAATATCGGATTCGCCCAAAAACAAATAAAGGCCCCTAGAATTAATTCTATGAAATTAATTGTTATTCTATTAATTTGGGATAATAACTAAATTAGGTAAATAAGGCCAAAAAGTCTACCCATTTGCTTATAAATATCTCATATCCTCATTACTTAAATGTACACGGTTCATTTAGCCAATTACTAGCTATCTCAAGTTCTTTGACTTATTGTTACTTGATTTTGAACTAACCTGAGTGTCGGAAGGTTTTCCTCGGGTCAATCCCTAACACCCTCACGACCTTTTTGTGGCAAGGAGAGTAACCCACTTAACAACCTAATAAGTTTAGAAAAAGTACTACTAATTGAAGTGATACCAATTACCACATCATCAGAAAACGACATTCCTTTTTAGAAAAAAATAGAGGACAAGATCTTAAAATTTGATATAAAAAAAAAACATATTAGTTTTAAATTTTTTATGAAATTGATGTGAGGGCGACCGCAGCCGCCAACCCTCCCTTAGCTCCGTCCCTACCTGCATTACTGTACATGATGTCAAGATGGCCGAATTTGGCAACAGTTGAATCGACAAGGTCGCTGACTTGCTCCTCATTGGAGACGTCGCAGTGCATGTAGCAAACGTTGTCGCCTAGCTTGTCGGACAGGGCTTGGCCTAGCTCGTCTTGGATGTCTGCTATTACGACATTTGCGCCGTGTTCCAAAAAAGAGGTGAACTGTGCTGGCGCCAATGCCACTTGCTCCACCTGTGACAATTGCTACATTCCCTTCCAACCTGCAAAAGAGAAATTGTTTCAATGGATTGATGAATTATCTTTGTTTAAGGAATTATTGATGGGAATAATTCTATAAACCCCAGAAAGTTAGTACAACAAGGGCAAACAGAGCATCAACGGTTTTCTGATAATGATACTGGTACAATTAGAATCTGTTCAAATCATAAAGAATTCAATATGCCGCTGTCATTAAAAATAGTCAAAGGGGTTGAAATTCCCAAAATTCAAGAGCAGAGGCGGAATCAGGACTTCTCATAAAGGGGGCAATAGTAAAACAATTTGTAACCATATGATATATATATACAAGATAATAAAATTTAAATATATTATATATCGATAAAAAATACATTAATTTTTCATAAAAAATACATTAATACTCATTAGTAAATACAACAACAACAAATTAAGTCTTATCCTACTATGTGAGATCGACTATATGGATCATATCACGCCATCGTTTATGGTCAAAAGTCATACTTTTATTTATTTCTATATATAACATGTCTTTTTTTAATAGTTTCTTTCCAACCCTTAATCAATTAAAACTTAACATTTCTCTCTTGCATATCACGAAAATCATCTACGATTGAATATATACTATTTTTTTGTAGTTTACTTTTCAATATACATTAACAAACAATAATTTTTTTGAACATTAGCAAACAATAATTAAGAAATTCATTTTCTATTTACATTTTTGTCTTATGATGAATCGAAAAGAGAAAATTTTATATTTATTATAATAATAAAAATATATAAGGTCTACAAAGTCTCTAATTTAACTTATTAAAATTAATAGGTTAAGTTGTGGCCTTTAATAAAATTTACCAATAAATTATATATAGGCACAAGGATTAAAAGACTAAAATCATAACACATACATATATACATATAATCATATATACAGTAAAAAAAAAAAAAGTTTGGGGGTGGGGGCCCATAAGTCCGCCCTGTTTGAGAAAAATTCGGTTGATTTTGCAATTGCTAATAAAGATTGGACTCAATGAACATTTCCGATAAATGCTCAGAGATAAAAGAAAGAAAGAAAGAAAGTTGATTATTTTGTTACCTTCTATTCATAGTGCTGCTACTCATCCTGATCTCTCAAAAGTCAAAACCTAAATGTATTTCTGATATATGTTCAACTGCAATTTAGATCTTGGATTGTTGAACTAGTTTTATAGGCTCGATTACAACAACGTTTCGTGCAGAAACGTGTGTTTAATATGTGTTTAATTACTTAAATCATTAAGGAAGCATGAGAAAGCATACTCTTCTTTTCAATTTTTTTTTTTTTTGGTAATGAAAATGTATAGTCGTGCAATTATTTAGTATTTTAGTCGCTTAGCTGTATTCGTGCAATTAGCTGGCTAGATCTGACTTTTGGACTCTACGAAAAAGAATATAAAATACTTGAAGCCAAGGACGGACATGGGGAGTGGTGGTAGGGGTGTGGCCCGGTCCGGTCGGTCCCCGGAGATTTAAAATATCCAAAACCATTCCGGTTCGGAGATCCCAAAATTAAATCTCCAAAACCGAACCATAAAAAAAATCTCCGTCTCGAACCGTTCCGAAAGTTCGGTACGGTTCGGGACGGAGATTCGGTTCTAATGGAACGGTACGGAACGATTCGGGACGGTTCGGAGAAAACAGAGATCAAATATTTCACAAATAAAACACACAAAAAAGGTGAAAAGAAAAACGAGTGTAAAAATCATTAAACGGTTATACTTTCAATCTTTTTTTAGTGCAATTCTGAATATACATACTAAAAATATTATTACTATACGAGTTTAACTTTTTAATATTTTATATTTAACTTATATATAAAATTTATTTAATTCATATTTAAGTGCTAAATTTTTAATATTGTAATTCTAGATCTTTCTTTCATGATATAAACTATACTACATATTAGTTTAATATCAATTTAACTTTTAAATCGACTTTATTTAATTTATAGTTAAAAGTATTGATTTTTCTTTTTGGATTTTAACATAATATGTTTAAGATATTATGTCATTCGTGTTAGTAGTAAAAATGTAGAATCTCAACGAATGACAAATTTAGTAGCATCTATTACACAATAATATTCTATAATCTAGGCATTGCCATGGGCTCTTGACTTAGGAAGAATATAATTGACTAATAACTTTGATAAACTAATATGAAACAAAAATGTACAGTTTCAATGTCTTAATTTCTTGGTTAGGCGATTACTCTAGTTTATGTGCAATGTAATAATGATTTAACTAATTTTAATTCAATTAATTTCTTTTTTTTTGAGGGAATTAATTTCTTGATTAGATGATGAGTCTAATTATGATCCTTAATAAGTAAAATATCATCAAATTTAAATATTTTCTACAAATCAAATATGATTTTATAATTTTATTTATTGGGTTCATTTAAATAAATTAATATGACATAACTATTAGTGAATTAAATATATATATTCAATTTTTCATTTCATATATTGATAAAATATGCCAAAATTTTAATATGATAATTTTTAGTATTATATAGTATTGAATTTCAAAGGAATGTTTAGTTAATTCAATATCTAAATATAAATAAGATAAAAACATTATATATGTATATATAAAAATTATATTAAAATCCGTTCTAGTTTCGAATATTTGGTTCGATGACGGTTTTGATTTAATATTTGAAAATTCTCGAAACGTACCATAAAAATTTTGGGACGGTTCGATTCGGAAAGTCAACGATATTTTCGATTCGAAAATTTTTTTGGTTTGGATATCGGTTTGGGTTATTGATATCCAGGTCCTGCGGCACATTCCTAGTTGGTGGTGGCCACGGTCCCCGTCACACCTTGCCATTGAACTATAATATATTATTTAATAAATTATTATATTATATATAAATATAAACCAAAATAACTTGTCCCCTTCCCCCCAATTTCCATGTGATTTAGTTATAAGAAATTGTATGTTTTGTTTTTATTTGTATTAGATTTGATAATTTTGGCTCAGAGCCGGTCCAAGGTTTCGAAGGGCCTGGAAAAAAATAATGGGAGCCCTTGTGTTTACATAATGTTTTTTAAAAAAATAACAAAAATAATATTACAGATGTAATTTCATTGATTTAACATATAAAATACTTATTTTATTAATAAAAATTATCATACTCCAACTTTAACATTTTGGTCTCATTAAAATAAAGTTAAAAAACCCGACATTTTGGTCTCATTAAAATAAAGTTAAAAAAACCGTTTAATATAAAGAAAGACAAAAAGAAACTATTAATGAATTAGCTTTGAAAGATTGATCTTCTTACATTTTTATTTACAAGTCATTAATCAATCTTTCATAACCAATTAATTGAGATCAAAGACAATGGAAAGTTATTGTTTTGTTTTGCTAAAAAAAAAATAGAGGTAGAAAATAGAAAATAAATTCAATTTTGTAACTACTAAGAATCGAATTTATGATCTTCAAAGTGTGAAACAAGGCCCCTGTCAATCCTCCATCTTGCATTTGTTTCATTTATATCAATTTCAACAATTATATAATTAACAAAGAACTTCGGGTGCCCTCGCGAGATGGGGGTCCGGTGTGGCGCTCTCACCGCACCCCGAATTTTGTCCCTTAAGTATAAATTTCTGCGCCCGTCCCTGCTTGAAGCATGGCCTACGAGAGGGCCAACTGAAAATAGGTATAACTCGTATTATTACGAAATTTTCCTTTTTTTTTTCGTGTTTCCATTGTTATGCACAATATTGCTCAAAACAAGGGAAATGGGTATATGAAAAAAAAATGTTCTTAAAATCCTCGTGCCTACATTTTTCTTCCGATTAGGCCGTCTAATCCTATCTATACTCTGTGTAGACGCTAGGCCAGTCTACGACATTTCTACAAGGGCTGAGGAAAAGAAGGGCCTAGATCCCAGTCTACGGCCTTTCTACAAGCACTGAAGAAAAGAAGGTGGGTTATAACTATATATGGTTTTTTTTAGAATTTTTCATCCGACTCATCACACTTTTGTATGACTCTACCCATTTTTGTTGGCTCGCTAAGTCATTGTCTGCTTAGCCCATAGGATTTCTAGAACATTGAGAAAAAGAAAGGAATAAATTTATGAGTAAATATTGTCTTTCCGTTTAGATAGAAAACACCTCTTATGATTTTATTTTTTTTCCCACACACTAGAAAACAGTTTTTTTTTTGTCCCACACACTAGAAAATGAAGTTAGTGTGAAAGTGAAAATTGTTGTTCATCGACGTGCTTGACTTGTTGGGATAATCCAACTTAAACTAAGGAACAGTAAGTCAATAAAGGTGACAAAGGTAAAAGGTATGAAAAACTTTTTGAGGTATCAATATGCGTTGCAGATATTGAGGGGGTTAATATTTTATCAGAAAACGCGAACGGAAATGGGATTTTAGAAAGGAAAAAAAAAAACACAAACTAGGATTGTGATTCTTGTGTTATAGTTTTTATTTTTTGCTTTAATTATACATAATCATCAAAATGATGATGTAGCTCGTGAGCTTGCAAGACAATCAAAAAATAAAATAGATCTGCTCGATAAATGAAGAAATTGAAAGATATGTTTATGTAATGTAATGTATGTTTTAAAACAGTCTTTTTCCCTATATTATGTATTAAAAAAAAGTGTAGGGTGAAATTACCAGTGACCTCCATGGCCCATATGGCTTCATCTCTAGTTAAAAGATTGTTCTTTAATAACTAGTAAAATAATTTCTTAAATTTGGTCAACAAAACTCAAGGGGTGTATTTTGTACCGGTAAATTCTTTATTAGTAAACAATGGATAAGCTCTCATAGATATATAAAGGTGAGTTTACTCGAAACACGTGAAATCTTTGTATGCATTTTATATCCTGTCGGTGTCATTTAATTTTACTCACTATCTTGTTAGTGTAGTTTACACGGTCGATTCCCCGCTTTTTAGGGGCTCATGGCCAAAAGAAAAAAATGGCTCTAATAAAAATAAAAAAATTATACAAATAAATATTTTATATACGTACACTTTGAATATAATTAATAAGAACTTGAAAAGAAACATGTTTTATTTAAATAATATGATAAACGAACATACAAATAAACGGAAATACAAATGTGTAACTTGCAAAATGGAGAAAATAACATTTAATATTTTTTTCAATTTAAAGAAAATAAATTTTATTTTTGAGTAGAAATAGAATCTGAAGGAAAAAAAACAACGTTTATTATATCTTGATTTTAGAGTTAGATTAATTTTTGTAGTACAATTTTGAAAGCAAAAGGTCATTTGTTATTTATTAATTTTTTGGGGTTCCTACAAAAGCAACTTAATAAAATATGTGTCCCTATTTATAAAGGCTTATGTAAATTTGGGACTATCAAAATCGGGGGCCTAGGTCATTACCTTCGGTGACTACCTTAGGGTCAACCATGGTAATTTGTCAAATATTTCGGAAAGTCAAATCACACGCATCCATTATGCCCAATATGAGTGACATAGGTTGGGAAGGTCACGGACTCACGAGTTGATAATGAATTATGCCAAACAAGTTAATGTATCAAATATTGGTGTAGATAGTTTACTTGTGGGATCAAACTTGTACTTTAGTGGTAGAGGTTTGTGCTGTTAAAGAGATTGATTCGAGTTCAATTCCAAATGAGTATCTCTATCTCTTTTCCTACTATCCCCCATTGTACTTAAAAAAAAGCCCACTTGTCGAAAAACAAATTGTGATTCAAAAAGTATATATTGTACGACAATAAAATAGTTCACTAATTACTCTCATTTAGTTAAGATTATTATACTTGTATAATATATGCATTTATGAATAATTGAAAAATATTTTTGTTTTTCATACTCATTTTTGAACTATCTAATAATATTTTAGAATTTTGAGTTGGAATGTTTATTATTTATATTTTACATACTCGGTATGAATATATTTTGTACAATGTTAAAAAGTGCACAAATTAAACTTATAAGTAAAATAGCCCGACCTACAAATTTCACTTCGACAAGTAGCCCAAGAAGCCAACGATAAAAGAACCCGAGAAGGATAATAAAAATTATTGAGTTTATTTGGATAAACTTATGATGCAATAGATTGCAAGTATGTAACTCACATTTGATTTTTTTTTGGAATAATTGTTATGGATTTCAAAATATCCATTTTTTGAGATAAAGTATCATATTTTTAATACAATAACATACTATGAGTTCAAGATAAATGAAGAATGTAAAATAAATATTACAGAGTTAAATTAACACTTTTATGCGTAAAAGTATCCGTTTTTTGAGATAAAGTGTCATCTATTTTAATACAGTCACAGTTCGGTACAATAAAGAAAGAAAAAATAATTATGACATAGTTAAAGTAACACTTTTATGAGTAAAAGTATATGTTTTTTAAGATAAAGTATCATGTTTTTAATACAGTCTCAGATTAGGAATTCATTGCGGTGAAGAAGGAAAAATAAATATAACTGGGGTAAAGTAATACTTTTATGAGTTAAAATATCATGGTTTTTGCTGAATTAATTGTAAGTAATATTTTTTATACTATTTTGTATCAATATATAATACAAAATCTAGAAATCCATGGGCGAATCGAAAAAGGGAGAGATCTGTGCTACAAATCTACAATAATAATCTGAAAAATCAGAGAATGGAGGAAAGGAAAATAAAGAAAGAGAGAGAGAGAGCAAGAGTACATAGGAAAAGAAGAATGAAAGATAGAGAGAGAGGGGGAGAGAGCGCGTGCAAGAAAGGAAAAGGAGGAGAGATAGGAAAAGTAGGATAGAGTGGGAGAGTGTGTACGGGAGAAAGAAGAGAAAAAAAAAAAGAGAAGAGATGTATGTATCCAGATCATGGATCCATCTTACGAATTAAGATCCGTAAAATGGTCCTATGAGAGACCTATTCATATGTTAATGAGTTTGAAATTTGTGTTAATTCTTAAAAAATAATAATCCTCACACCCTTCTTACCATGCATTACAGAAAATAAACTTCCATTGCATCGATAGAGTTTACCGACAAAATGATTTGTCATTAAATTTTACAGTTACCTACAAAATAGTATACCGACCAATTACTGAAAAACCACTAACAGTTTTTAAATTTACCGACATAAATATTATTGGTATTTACCAATAGTTTTAGATTTTGCTGGTAAATATTTACCTACAAACTGCAAAGGCATACGTAAATTGATACTTGGGGGGTGAAACCTATTTTTGTACACTTGCAAGATCTTTTTCCTCAAAATTTTCGGGGGCAAGTGTATTTTTTTCCAATATCTTATATATAAAGTCATAAATATAGACAAATAACAAATAAACCAAAGAAGAAAAAAAATCTGGAAAATTTTGGGGGCAAGGAACCCCCACTTGTCTTCCCGGACCCTTCATTACCTACAACGATTTTATCTATAATTTATATTTGTTTTAATACTTACATACAAATTTTCTATAGGTAAATTGGCTGTGAAAGTGCAGAATGACCATCCTATTAAACGTGTCCCAACACACTTTGTTCTTGTTTTCAAAAGTAATTTTGGTGTGTGTTACATACAGTTTATTATATGATAGGACATACTAGAAATTTAGCGGCTGAGCTCGGGCAATTTGGTATTAGGGTTAATTGTTTATCTCCCTATTCGCTCGCGACGCCTTTGGCGAAGGAATTTATGTTTTTTTCTTTACCAAAAGCGAAAGATTTTATTGCATAAGCAAACTCACACAAACTTACAAACAATGCCCACTGGCGCAAAGCCACCTTGAACTAATGAAGGCAAGGGGAACTCAACACACTCAACAGAACAAGAACTAAAATACCTCCCAAGGAGAACTGGATATAGATGGCAGTGGGGCGGGGAATCCCTGTTAGATAAATGTTTTTATCAATATTTTGATGATTTTGTTTAAATGAGTTTTTACACCAAAACAATATTTCTAAATGTTGTCCAAATACTCCTAAATGATTTAAAATGTTTTTTACTAATTTCTTGGAGTATTTCTTAGAGTCTATTACTCGATAAAATTGGACAACACTTTTGATGATTTGTGTTAATTGGTTTTTACACCAAAAAAATGTTGTCCAAATACTCCTAATGATTTAAAATGTTTTTACTAATTTTTTGAAGTATTTCTTAAAGTTTATTATTCGATAAAAATGGACAACACTTTTGATGGTTTTGTTTAAATGAGTTTACTATGTTTCTAAATATTGTCCAAATACTCCGATCGATCTAAAATGTTTTTACTAATTTTTCTGAGCATTTCTTGAAGTTTATTTTTGACAAAAATCGGACAACATTTCAATTTGGAGGTCGACCGGTCGAACAAAAGGTCGAACGGTATCTAAAGGAGAGAAAACAAGAAATGTAACGCATCAAGTGCAAAAAGCGAAGCAGGGGACCGGTTCGTGGCGGGGCCGACCGGTCGCGCCCTAGATGCGACCGGCCGACCCCACTCCGACCGATCGACCCCCCCGCAACCCGCACTGGATCGCACTTATTCTCTTCCAACGCTCAAATTTTTCTATAGGGCAACCGTCGCCGCCTGCATGCAATTTTATAATGAAATATTGTACCGTTTGAACTCTTTTGACAAGATTTACTTTTCATTTTTGTACAATATTTCTACATCTTGTGATCCTCTTTTTATAGACAAAAGTGAAGAAGAATGAGCATGTTGGGAGCCTATGTTGGTGAAGGCTCTCCTATAAATAGAGGATGAATTGAAGACACAAGAAAGAACAACACAAGCAATCAAAACAACAAGAAAAATCAAGAAATTCTCCAAACTTTCATAGTTTACATTCTTGTTGTAATAAGCTGGTTCTTGCACTTGCACAATCTTGAGGTCTAGGCTTTTTATTCTTGATTACACTTGCACTCAAATTGTAATATTCATTATTGAGTTGTAATCTTGATTTTGGTCATCATTCAACACAAGACATCCTTGTGAGTATTCTTGTGGGAAGAATACACTGAGTGATCTAGATGATAGGTGTTTCAAGAGTGTGGTGTTCTTGAGGTGATTGAAGAATTTGGTGTTTTTGAAGGTTGAAGATTTTGGTAATATTCACAAGGTGCCGTTGGAGATTGTGGTGATCTTCAAGTGAGATTGTGGTAATCTCAAAGATGGTGTTGAAGAAGAGTGTGGTGCTCTTCAAGGTGTTGTTGTAAGTTGAATTTGTATTAATTGTGGTAATTAATAAAATTCTTTTCTTTTTCAAACCTATCCCTGATATCTTGAGGTGGTAGAGCACGTAGTCCCTAGGTGGGGTGAAGCTCTATAAATCGACGTGTGTTGTTTACTTTCCGCACCTTTATTCTTGTCTTGGCGTATTTGATTCGAAAAAGAGGGCATAATCGAAAAGATGAAGATAATCTATTCACCCCCTCTAGATTATCGTAGCCGCTTGGACTTACAATCCCCGTTCCCCGTGGGGATCCGCCCTGAACGGGCTGGGGATTCCCCGAAAAATTCCCCCGTGGGGTCAGGGACGGGATTTTTTTCTCCCCGTTGGCGGGGCGGGCGGGACGGGGATCATATTCCCGCCCGTTCCCATGAAACCGAATATTATATATATAATATAATATATTAAATATATATAATATATTATAAATATATCCACATTAAATATAATAAAATGACAAAATCTTTAATTTATTTTATTTATTTTGTGTAATTAGTGTTTTATTACTTTTTTATATAATTTTTATATTTTTAAATATTTAAAAATGAATTTTTTTTAAAATAATATTAGTTTTTTGCAAAAAAAGAAAAACTGAAACGGGGACGGGGATGGGGGGAAAATTTTCCCCGTTTATCTCACGGGGGCGGGGACGGAGATTCCCCGCGAACGCGGGGACGGGGATAGGGATGGCTCGCCCGACCCGGCCCCGCCCCGTTGACATCCTTAGAACTAGAGCACTCCCAAAAGGAGACTCAAACATCAAAACACACCCACACACATACAAAACCCAGGCACGAGTAATATATTAAGATTATTTAATTAGGTTATTTTATTATCTTTTAAGAGTTTTCAATTGTTAGAAGTTTTATTGTTGTAGGACTTTAATCCTATAAATATTTGTTTTGTTATTATTTTTAGGGAGGTTGAATTTTGATATTAATAAAAACGAGGGTTTTCTCTCGGGTCTCTTTTACGGTATTCTTATAGAATCAACGTAATAGGTGAGTTTGTATCTTTGTTCACGCTCATCTCGCATCAACAAAGCTACGCCATTGGTGGCAATTCATGCCTTATTCGGGTTCATATATACGTCGTAGTGAAAAATAAATTTGTGTTATTCATATCAGATTTCTTAATTCTAACTTGACTCGTTTAATTATTTGTGTTTTCTTTTGGGTTGATCACATTTTAAATGAATAACTCACCTATTTATATGGATTATGTGAGTTGTTAGAATTAATTTTAATTCAAAAACTATATTTACATGTACATTTGATAATTTTTAAAATTCAATCTTAACACACTAACAATATATCCAACCAATCAAAAATATTACAAAACGCAACATTATAACAACACAATCGAGTCAAATAGGTTAAGCGTGTTATTTCAAGTACTTAATCATAACTCTACTTGTTATTATTAGTGTTATTTGAATTTGATCCAATTCTGATCCCAACCCAACAAACCTCAACCATAACCTGCTTATAACGTGTTAAGTCTGTGTCTTGTCAGAAATTGTTACCCAAATTGCAACATTTCAACCTCTAAATCGAAAACTTTCGCATTCAATATAATCAAATCACCAAACTTTATTCAATATAATGGACCAAATCACCAAACACCATACATATTACTACATCATAATAGCCTTGAAAAGACTTGGATTCACAACACTATATCCTCCATCCACCACAAGATTCATCCCACTCACATAAGACCCCTCATCACTGCCCAAATAAAGAGCTGCCTTTGCAACATCCTCTGCTTTTAGAATTTTCCCCTTTAAATTTCCCACTTCACCCATTATCCTATCAAACATTGCTTTCTTTGTTTCATCGTGGATATCAGATCCAGTCAGCACCCCAAATGGGGAAATGCAGTTGACTCTAATCCCATGTAATCCCAGCTCAGTAGCCAAGTTCTTAGTCAGCCCCACAATCCCATATTTTGATGCTGCATAGGAATATTTGGCTATCCCAGCAATCTTTGTGCAAGCACTTGCAGTGAACATTATGCAACCTTTCTTGTTTGGCACCATCACTCTTGCGGCGTGTTTGGCGACCAAGAATCCCCCGATTAAGTTGACGCTAAGGATGCGCTCGATTTGCTCCTTCTGCGCGTGGAGGATGCTCCCGAAATCGTTGTTTACTATGCCTGCAAATTTAAAGGACGGAGCCAGAAAATGAAATTAAGAGGACTTAATTCATTTTTTTTTCTTAAAAATAGTATATGGTGTGACATATTTTGCAAATGCCCAAAAGGCCAAGACCAACAACAATATCGGGTTGTGAGTCGAAAGACAAATAAATAAAGGCCCATAGAATTAATTCTATGAAATCAATTATTATTCAATTAATATGGGATAATACCTAAATTAGGTACATAAGGCCAAAAAGTCTACCCATTTCTTATAAATATCTCATATCCTCATTATATAAATGTACACATAGTTCATTTAGCAAATTACTAGCTATCTCAAGTTCTTTGACTTATTGTTACATGATTTTGAAGTATCCCAACTATCTCATCGGGTCAACCCCTAACACCCTAACGACATTTTTGTAGCAAGGAGAGTAACTCACTTAACAACCTAATAAGTTTAGAAAAAGTAGAAGTGATACCAATTAACACATCATCGAAAAATATATGGGTGCGTTTAGAGGAAAATGGGGTGTCAATAGCGCCACCCAAAATATATTCCTTTTTAAAAAAAATTGAGGGACAAGATCTTAAAATTTGATAAAAAAAAAAAAGGCATTAGTTTTAAAAAAACTATGAAATTGATGTGAGGGCTACCGCAGCCGCCAACCCTCCCTTAGCTCCGTCCCTACCGCATTACTATACATGATGTCAAGTTGGCCGAATTTGGCAATCAATGTTGAATCGACTAGGTCGATGACTTGCTCCTCATTGAGACGCCGCAGTGGATGTAACAAACGTTGTCGCCTTAGCTTTGCTTGCCGGACGGGCTTGTCCTAGCTCGTCTTGGGCGTGCCTCGCTATTACGACCTTTGCGCCGTGTTCCAAAAAGAGGTGAACTGTGGCTGGCTCCAATGCCACTTGCTCCACCTGTGACAATTGCTACCTTCCCTTCCAACCTGCAAAAGAGTAATTGTCTCAATAGATCCATGAATTATGTTTGTTTAAGGAATTATTGATGCAAATAACTCTATAAAACCCGAAAATTTAGCACAACATGGCCAACCGCAATCAACGTTTTTCTAATAGGTACAATGAGAATCGTTCAAATCATAAAAGAATTCAATATGCCAATGTCATTAAAAATAGTCGAACCGATTGAAATTCCCAAAATTTGAGAGCAATTAGTTGGTTTTGCAATTGCCAATAAAGATTGGACTCATTGAGTATTTCCCGAAAATACTAAGAGAAAAGAAAAAGAAAGAGAGATTATTATTTCCTTACCTTCTATTCATGGTGTCACATCTCTTTTACTCATCCCGATCTCTCAAAAATCAAAACCTAAATGTATTTCGATATATGTTTTATTGTCACAAACTAGAGGAATGTGAATCTTGTGTTATATTTTTTATTGTCTGCTTTATTAATTATACATAATCAGTGATCTAGCTCCTCACTTTGCAAGTCAATCATAGAATAAAATGTGGAAATTGGTTTGAGAAGTAATGGTTTGATACCTGTTAATTCCGTGTTTTTACGCAAATTAATATTTTTCTTTATTTTCGAAAATTTCAAATTTAAGTGTTTTGTCTTTCTTGGTTATATCTTGAATTAAATAAAGGAAGTTGATTTAGAAAAGGATTGGATTAAAACTGGATTCTTGAGTTGTTGATTGATATGAAAGATCGATTTTTAGGGATGTGTTTAAAAGAGTTCTAGTCCTTATATGATTATGAATCATATTTCTTCTATGTTTCTTTCTTCTTTGTTTTATAGGGACTCAAACTCTTCAAAGGATGGCCTATATAAAGAGGACGTCTCCCACATAATTCGGTACGCAGAATTACAATTGAGAGAGCACATATCTGAGAGAGATCGAATTCTGCAAGAGAGAAATAAAGTCTAATACGCTGCACTGTTCAGAGTGTTGAAGGAAGTGCTGCTGAAGTACCAGTTCAACACCTGAAGATCGAATTCTTTGTTTCTCTGTTTTTCGTCCATCTGTTGCTTTCATAGAAGTTCAGAATAGCGAATATCCTTTCCTTTTGGACGAGTTGTTTTACAAAGTAAAGATCTACTCATACGAAGGAGTTTTGATAGGTTTCATACTAGTTGAGTCATTCGATTGAGTTACGAAACGATACTTCAACTAGTGAATATATTTCGATCGCTTGCACGTTTACAAGTATTTTTATACATGTAGACAAATTTTATCTCTGTGTTTACTTTTATCCGTCATGAGTTGGTACAAGTGTTACTTGGCACTTGTAACAACACTTTATTTTGAGAAAGTTTGGGGCCTTAAATTCTATCAATTGGCATCTAGAGTCAACACTTGACTTCACTAAGTGTTGATCCTAAGTTCGAGCAAACAATGGATAGTCAAGTTTCAATATGTTTCGTCCACCTATGTTGGATGGATCTAACTACTCGATTTGGAAGATCAAGATGCGGGCTTTTATAAAATCAATTGATGAGAAAGCCTGGCGCGGCTTTTCTAGTTGGATGGACTCCTCCAAAAATCATAGATGTGGATGGCGACTACATAAAATGATGCGTTCCCTACCGAAAGGTTTGATATTAAGATTGTTGCGGTTGAAGAATTATCAAACATTGCAACACTACGACTTGATGAGTTAGCTGAATCCTCAAAACTTGGGAACTCAATTTTGTCGACAAAAGGAGATCAAAAGGGAAAAGCATTGTCTCCAGGTATTACCCAATGAAACTAGTGAATTAGCTCAATTAACTAAAGAGGTTGAGGAATCGTAATTAGGTGAGGAATCTATGGCTATGTTTGCTAAAAAATTCAAGAGATTATGAAAAACAAAAGTAAAACTCGCTTTCCTTCCAAAACCAACAAACCTTTTAAACTTAATGCTCCTAAATACCCTCAAAGAAATATGCCTGATAGAAAACAAGATAAAACTGGGAATCAATTTGATATTGATAAAGTCAGATGTAGAGCATGCACTGTTTTAGACACTATGTGAATGAATGTGCAAATACTTTACGTAAAAAGGGTATGAATTTGAGTGTTACTTTGAGCGATGATGAGTCGGAGGAAGAAAAATCAAGTCGAATGATGAAAATACGCTCTCATGACAATCATCAATGAGAAAAAGGCGTTTCAAATCAATCCATTGGGTGTCTCTCGAGGTGTTGCTCGAGACATTCCAACACCTAACGGTATACTTTTTCTAACCCTTCAAATACGTTTTGCTTAACATCCGCCTCTCTAGTTGAAACAGGATATCTGAAGCCATTTCTGAGGACTCCGATAATGAAGAACATGACATTATGGATGCTTACCAAGAACTATACCATGATTGGGAAAAACGTGTTGAACACATTGGATGTCTGACAAAGGAGAATGAAAAACTTACAAAAGAGAACGAGGAGCAGAAGAATTCTTCTCGACACGACCGAAATCATACTAACCAGGAAAGATGAGGAATTAGAAAATGTAAAATCAACTTGAAAAATCTCTTGAAACATTGAAAAACTTAATTCTCGCAAAGCTAAACTTGACGAAATCCTAGCTCTAGGAAATACAGAGAAAGGTGGCTTGAGATACAAAACTCCTACTTTTGTAAAAGGATCTGAAAACTCTGAGGCTTCAAACTCTTCTATTAATGATCCTTCTTGTTCTAATGAAAAGCCACAGAAAAGAAAAAGACATTATGTCTGTCATTACTGCTATAAACCTGGCCATATTAAACCATACTGCTATAAGCTAAAATCTGATCTAAAACGCCAAAAGTTTTTTGGTCAAGTGTTTTCACGAGTGTCCTCACACACTTCTAGCAACACCTCCACTAAACGAAAAACTATTTGGGTCCGCAAAACTGAGTTGACTTGTAATGTTATATATACATCCTTGAGGTCTAACATTGCAGGATCTTGGTACTTTGATAGTGGATGTTCTCGCCACATGACAGGGACCAAAGAATACCTAACGGACTATGAGTTATTCGACGGAGGTAAGGTCACATATGGTGGTGGTGCACGAGGACAAATAGTTGGTAAAGGTACTCTGAATGTAAAAGGTCTTCCTAAGCTCAAAAACGCTTTTACACGTTGAAGGGATTTCTCGCAAACGTCTTAGTATTAGCCAACTTTGTGATGATAACTTATATGTTAAATTTGATAAGAATTCATGTGAAGTATTTGACAATGCTAACGTTTGCATCTTAGCAGGTTTAAGATCCATTGATAATTGCTACCAATTTGGTGGTATTATTTGCTTATCATAGTGTTAAATTGAATGAAACGGATTATGGCATCAAAAGTTAGGACATGTGAACTTTAAAATGATTGATAAACATGTCGGGTATGAAGTCGTAAGAGGATTACCAAAATCAACACTAAAAATACCTCTATGTGTGGATCTTGTCAAAAAGGTAAACAAATTCGAGTGTCACACCAAGTGTCACAACACTTTCACACTACCCGCTATTTTGAACTTCTTCACATGGATCTTATGGGTCCTATTGAGGTTGAAAGTGTTGGAAGAAAGAAATATTCTTTTGTGTGTGTTGATGACTTCACTCGTTTTACTTGGGTTCGTTTCTTACGTGAAAAATCGATGCTTTTGAGTCTTTTAGAAATTTGCACAAGAAGGTGTGCAATTTGTACGCTTCACTATTGCTAGAATAATAATCGATCATGGAAAAGAATTTGAAAATTCATCGTTTTTAGCGTTTTGTGATAGGAATGGTATTTCTCATGAGTTCTCCGCACCCAAAACTCCACAACAAAATGGGGTGGCGGAAAGGAAAAATCGAACATTACAAGAAATGGGACGAGTCATGTTAAGTTCGAAAATTTGACCAAACGTTTTTGGGCCGAGGCCTTAAACACCGCATGTCATATTACTTAATCGTGTGTATTTAAGGGTATGAAGTACTATGACTCAGATGAGATACTCTTGGTTAAGAAACCTAACCTTAAATATTTTCATGTATTTGGATGTGTGTGTTATGTGCTAAATGATAGAGATGAACTTGCTAAATTTGATTCTAAAAGTGATAAAAGTCCTTCGGGATATTCCACTAACAAATCATGCTTATAAAATCTTTAACCTTCGAACAAGGACTATCATGGAAACTGTAAATGTTGTATTCAATGATTTAGTTGACCTTGAGAAAAACTGAGGAAGACCGTGTCTCCGATCTAATTGAGACAAATAATACATCCGAGTCGGTCCCCAAACTCAAGTTGAACCAAGTGTTACAACAGATGTTGTTGCAAGTGTTCCAACAGATCTTTGAGACACCGGCAAAGAAAGACTGTAAACACACTGCACAAACAGACTCGGAAACTGAATCGATCATGAGAATGAACAAAACCAAGTACTTGATGATCATGTGACCGATCGTGCAGAGACATACCAAGCGATCGGAAAAATCACCCAACCACTCAAGTAATAGGTGAAGTTCTCAAGGTGTACGAACACGAAGAAAGGAGAAGGTAAACTACCGTGACATGGTAAGAAATGCATATTTGTCTTCAATCGCACTCTGTAAGAACTTGTCGCTTTATCTCTAATTTTAAGCCTAAGAATGTTAATGAGGCTTTGAAAGATGAATTTTGGATTAATGCTATGCAAGATGAACTTGATCAATTTGCTAAAAATGATGTATGGTATTTAGTTCCTAGACTGGTAATGTGAATGTAATTGGTACTAAATGGATTTTCAAAAATAAAACTGATGAATCTGGGAACATTGTGCGTAATAAAGATCGTTTGGTGGCTCAAGGGTATGCACAGTTGAGGGGTTGGCTTTGATGAAACCTTTGCTCCTCAGAGTCCGGATTGAGTCCATTAGACTTCTTGTTGCTATAGCTTGTCATCTCGGTCTTACACTTCACCAAATGGATGTCAAAAGTGCTTTTCTAAAAGGGATTTTAAATGAAGAAGCTTATGTTGAACAACCAAAATGTTTTGAAGATCCCTATAAGCAAAACCATGTGTTTAAACTTAAAAAGGCTCTTTATGGTCTTAAACAATCCCCTAGAGCTTGGTATGGAAGATTAACTGAGCATTTACTTCAAATGAGTTTTAAACGTGGTGAAGTGGACAAGACTCTTTTCATTCAAAGGACTAATCATAGCATTTTAATTGCTCAAATATATGTGGATGACATTGTGTTTGGTGCTTCTAGTCAAAAATTGTTGAATGAATTTGTTGATTGTATGTCGCCTACATTTGAAATGAGTATGGTTGGTGAATTGAATTACTTTTTGGGCTTACAAATCAAACATTCAAGGATGGGATTTTTATTTCTCAAAGCAAATATGCACAAAATTTGGTGAAGAAATTCAACTTAGATAGTGCATCTCATATGAAAACTCCCATGGGTTTGAGTCAAAACTTAGTAGAGAAGATGTAGGTGAAAGTGTTGATAACACTTTATATAGAAGCATGATACGAAGTCTCATTTGTATTTAATCGCTAGCCGTCCGATATCATGTATAGTGTGTGTTTGTGTGCTCGTTATCAAGCCAATCCTAAGATCGCTCATTTGAAAGTCTTGAAAAGAATTATTCGATATATTGGAGGCACCACTAATCTAGAATTTGGTACACTAAAGATACAAACACTAATCTAGTTGGTTTTAGTGACTGACCGGCCGGAGGCATTGATGATAGAAAAGTACAACGGTGGTTGTTTCTACCTTGGTAATAATTTGGTATCTTGGTACAACCGTAAACAAAATTGTGTTTCACTTTCGATTGTCGAATCTAAATATGTTGTCGTTGGGAGTTGTTGTTCCCAATTGCTTTGGATGAATCAAATGATTGAGGATTATGGTTTTCATAGTGATATTTTAACCATTTATTGTGATAATTCAAGTCTTATTGATATTTCAAAGAATCTGGTACAACACTCTCGCACAAAACACATAGGCATAAGACACCACTTTATTCGTGATTTGGTTGAGAAAACATTATTCGCATAGAATACATTGGTCAAAAAATCAGCTTAGGGATATTTTCACCAAAGCTTTAGATTTTGAGAGATTTTCCACTCTAAGGAAGTCTCTTGGTTTGTGTGCGATCTAACATCATTCGTATAAGTGTTGCGTCCACACAATAACACTTGCCGCAACACCTTTTACCCGTTTGTTTTTTTGTTTCTATTTATTCCCGCATTCATGCATTTAGTTAGATTTGCATCCGCACGACGACGAAATTAGTTTGACAAAGTTCTAGTAATGTACCCAAGAGTGTTAACTTGATAAGTCGATGTGAGTGGATGCTTCCAATCTACAAAATCATTAATTTATTTACCCAGGCGATGAGTTTAAAAAAATATATTGATCATGTTTTGAGGCCTTTGAGGGAAACAACTACCTCCCACCGAGTGCGGCTAATCCTATTTGACCAATTCTTACCTTATAAAAGTGTTTTAAGCGACATGATCTTGTGATAAAAAGCTACCTTTGGGTTTTTATGTGAAAGCTACCCACTCAAGCTAAATGCGCATGAATCTTGGAAAAATCATAAGAAAAACTCGAAAAATCCTATATGTTGGGTATGCGGATCACTATTCATTGAATCGGCGTAAAGGTTTCTCTCAAGGTGTTACAACACTCTGCAGATAATGTCACCTAACATGAGTCCCCCACTTGTGTGTTTTTTGAATTTCTGTTTTGCTTCATATCTTGACATAATTAGGACATGCATTTTTGGTGAAAATTGATGGATAACAGAATTTTGGAATCCCTTGGATATTATGCGATCTTGATTTTTCTCTTCTTAATCACTGAATCTTGTGGTGATTTAAGTTTTGTGGTGTTATATGGATTGTGATATACATGGATATACTTGAAATTATCTCAGCACTATCTTATCTATATTTGCGGTTAAGTATTTCATACATTTTGGAGACTTATAATTTGAAATCAAATTTGAAAATCTGGGTGGTTAATTTTCGCCCGTTTGTTTTGGGTAATTGGATTTAATTGGGCTTCTCTCTCTCATATCAACCGCCACTTTTTGTTAGTCTAAGTGACTACGATAATCTAGAGGGTGAATAGATTATGCCCATTTTTTACAAATCACCCTCTTTTTTGAAACAACAAGTAAATGACAAGAATGTAAATACGGAAATTAAACAACACTCGTTGATTTAAAGAGGTTCAACCCACATAGGGCCTAATCCTCTACCACCCCAAAGATCTCCTGGATGGATTTCAAAAAGAAAAAGATTTTATTAATTTACCAAAAATTAATACAACACCTTAAAGATTACCACAACCCTCTTTCACCACCTTGAGGATTACCACAACCCTCTTACAACACCTTTGAAGATTACCACAACCTTCAAACACCTATCACCTAGATCACCCAAGTGTATTCTTACCACAAGAATACTCACAAGGATGTCTTGTGTTGAATGATGACCAAAATCAAGATTACAACTCAATAAAGATTGAAACAATATGAGTACAAGTGTAATCAAGAATTGAAAGCCTAAACCTCAAATTTGTGCAAGTGAAAGTGCTTAGGCTAATACAACAAGATATAGAAGTGTTTGCTTTGTTTGCTCTTTTTGCTTGTATTAAGTGTTGTATCTTGTTGCTTGAATGAAGCCTCTATTTATAGGAGAGGACTTGGCTTTCATTTCCGGACATTGGCTCCTCCTTGGGGAGTGATTTGCTGCAAAAGAAACCATTTAAAATGATCAATATAGCTGTTAGAAATCAATCCCACAAAATAGGGAAAAGTCATGCAAAACGCAAAGCGGATAGTTTCTTTGATAAACAAGGGGTTCGGCAGTCGTCGCAGAGATAAGATTGAAATTGAATTTGCGAATTTTTACACAGGGGACCGGTCGAAGGGTGCGACCGGTCGCCTAGTCGGATCATTTGTTGGACTGAAGAATTTACGAAACAGAGAAGTCTCGAACAAAATCCAACTCCCGTGTATGGTCGCCCGCCGCCGCCGACCGTTCCGCCCGCCTATTTTTCTTACGCCCCATTTTCTGTTTCTCACCAACTCAGTACGGGTTGCCCTATAGGGCGACCGGTCGAGCTGAAACAAATGTGTTGTCCAATTTTTATCGAAAATAAACTCCAAAAAATACTCCAAAAAATAGTAAAAACATTTTAAGTTGATCGGAAGTATTTAGACAACATTTAGGGATATTGTTTTGGGTTTAAAAACTCATTTGAACAAAATCGAACATAATCATCAAAATCATGATAAAAACATTTATCTAACAAACTCCCCTTTTTGATGATTACAAACCAAAACAATTTTCTTGAGGACGATTTGAAAAGCAAGTAAAATATTCCTTTTTACAAGAAAACTATCCGTTAGAAGTATTTCATACAAAGCTCTCCCTATCTATGAGCATATCAACAAACGATAATTAAAAGTTAGAAGACAAGCTATAACAAGCTTATATAAGATGCATCATGAGCTAAGAAGCTCCCCCTGTCACAATACATATAGTCAATTTTATTTGAATCCAAAATTCAAGCCATGGACTAGGTATTCTTGGCTTTAAGAAGCCATAGCTTTTTATTGCGAGCTTTTATTAGCTTTTCTTGAGCTTACGAGTCAATCTCCTGTTTCTCCCCCTTTGGAATCATCAAAAAGAATGTTAGAATGGTGAAAACACCATACAATAATATCAAAGTGCGCCAAAGGGACGGTTTATTAACCGTTGAGCAATTAAAGCGTAAAATCCAAGGAAAGTGGGAGAAATGTAATATGAAGAGGTCATACGCTCGTTTTGATTACCAAATCATGATCTCAATAAGTATAGAAGACTTTTGAAAGCAAGAGAATCATGTAGAAGTTGAAATTTTTATTGCGTCATTTCATCGAACACCTTGTGTGCGTGAAAAATAAAAGAGGTTGTATAAAACCTTTGTAAATGTTACAAGCCAAAAAAATTTATCACCAATTCACCTCAATCATTATGTAATTCAATCATAATAAATAAGCTCATCAAAATCATATGCAAAAAAAAATTCAATAAATATACCATAAGGTCATAAACTCGAGGTTCAACCCAATTGAGCAAAAGAAGAAAATTCTTACCATTTGATCGGAAAAGATGAGCCATAATGATGATGATCATGATATATAATGTCCATGTTGTGAAAAAGATGCATAAAAATCATTTTGGAATGAAATATGTGAGAATTTGGCAAAGGGGACGAAAAATGGCCAAAATATGTTAAAGTGCGAATGTCAAGACAGAACCATTTTAATCCAAGAAATGGCTTAGGGCGACGGTCGAGATTGAGGGCGAATCGGTCGACGTTGAGGGCGACCGGTTGCCCTCAACCCTTTCACCATTTCATTATGCATCGGCTTTTTCCAAAATCCGAATTTTCAACCAAAAATCCGATTTTTCGCCTAAGTTTTAAAAACATGCAAAATACAAACGTAAGCCTCATTCAATATGCATTATGCCTAACCGAGCTCGTATTGATGAAAAAGTCTCGGAAGATAGCGGTTTTGTAAAAATGTCCGCTAATTGATCTTGAGATGGTACAAAAGATATCTCAATTTTACGTTTTGAAACACAATCCCTTAGAAAATGATGTCGAATCTCAATATGTTTAGTACGGTTATGATGAACCGGGTTTTGAGCAATATTTATAGCGGATATGTTATCACAAAAAATAGATGCGTTTTCAAAAGAGCATTTGTAATCCTCTAAGGTTTGTTTCATCCAAAAGTTGAGTACAACAAAATGCGGCGGAAATATATTCGCCGGCCGTTGAAAGAGAAACACAATTTTGCTTCTTTGAAAACCAAGAAACTAGGCAATCGCCTAAAAATTGACATAATCTGGAAGTATTTTCTGATCATCAATATTTCCCGCATAATCCGAATCACTATAACCTTTAAGAGAAAAATTTTCATTCTTTGGATAAAATAAACCATATTGAATGGTGCCTTTTAAATATCGAAAAATCCTTTTAACGGCACTCATATGAGATTCTTTGGGATTGCTTTGAAAACGAGCACATAGGCATACAACATGAAGAATGTCTGGTCTACTAGCGGTTAAATAAAGTAAACTACCAATCATACCTCGATACTTTGATTCATCCACGGACTTGCCTTTCTCATCTTTGTCAATTTTGACATTTGTTGCCATGGGAGTAGAGACGGTTCTTCCTTCTTCAATGCCGAACTTTTTCAAAAGTTCTTTTGTATACTTAGATTGTGAAATGTAAATACCTTCTTGACATTGCTTAATTTGGAGTCCAAGAAAGAAGTTGAGCTCCCAAATCATGCTCATTTCAAATTCTCCTTGCATCAACTTAGAGAATTTCTTGCACAAAGAATCATTAGTAGCACCAAAGATAATATCATCAACATAAATTTGCACAAGTAAACAATCTTGCCCTTTTTCAAAAACAAATAGAGTTGTATCAACTTTACCTCTTATAAAGCCATTTTGTAAAAGAAAAGAACTAAGTCTATCATACCATGCACGGTGCTTGTTTTAAACCATACAAGGCCTTTTTA
This sequence comes from Rehmannia glutinosa, assembly GCA_016081115.2. Classification (NCBI taxonomy): domain Eukaryota; kingdom Viridiplantae; phylum Streptophyta; class Magnoliopsida; order Lamiales; family Orobanchaceae; genus Rehmannia; species Rehmannia glutinosa. The sequence goes on along the minus strand of CM071934.1, from coordinate 9,143,949 downwards.
AGTTTATAAACATCATTAGGCCTAGAAAAATTTTCAAACCCCTGGAGGTTGTTTTACATAGACTTCTTCTTGAATAATACCATTTAAGAAAGCGGATTTAACATCCATTTGGTAAAGTTTGAAATTTTTAAAACAAGAATAGGCAAGTAAAATACGAATAACTTCTAAACGTGCTTTCGGTGCAAAAGTTTCATCATAGTCAATACATTCTTCTTGACAATACCCTTGAGCTACTAACCTTGCCTTATTTCGAACAATATTGCCTTGATCATCAAGTTTGTTCCTAATACCCATTTTGTACCAATAATGGTTTGAGAATGAGGACAAGGTACCAATTCCCATACATAATTTCTTTCAAATTGATTCAACTCATCTTGCATCTCTAGGAACCAATCCTCATCCTCAATAGCCTCTTTAGCATTTTTAGGCTCTTTTTGAGAAATAAGAGCTTTCTCGGCAAATTTTCTCCGAGTCATCACTTTGTCAAGGGATCACCAATAATAAGATCTTTTGGGTGATCTCCCTTAAATTTCAATGCAACGGAAGATCCGAGATATCACATCTATCTTCTTGAGGGCCATTTGAAGTGGACGGTTGATCATTTGATGTAGACGGTTGATCATCAATTTGAATAATTTGTTCAATAATATCCTCTTCATCACTTTCATCATTAGGAATTCTTTCAACTCCCGAAGCTTCATTGAATTTAACATGGATGGATTCTTCAACAACTCCACTAGTCTTATTGTAAACCCGATATGCTTTGCTTTTTGTTGAATATCCCATAAATATCCCTTCATCGGCCTTAGGATCAAGTTTGTCCAATTGATCCTTGGTATTCAAAATAAAGCATTTACAACCAAATATCTTGAAATAACTAATATTTGGAGTTCTACCTTTCCAAAGCTCATATGGAGTTTTATTCATTTTAGACGAATATAAACTCGATTAATGACATAGCAAGCGGTACTTACGCTTTCGGCCCAAAAATATTTTGGAAGTGAAAATTCATTGAGCATGGACCGACTCATTTCTTGTAATGTCCGATTTTTCCGTTCGGCTACTCCATTTTGTTGAGGTGTCCTTGGAGCCGAGAAATTATGAGCATATCCTTTGGTTTCACAAAATACTCTAAATTCACCGTCAAATTCTCCACCTCGATCGCTTGAATAGACTTGATAGTGTCTTTCTTTTCATTCTCAATAAGTCTACACAACTTAACAAACTCATTAACGGATCGCTTTTATTGGTAAGAAAAAGAGCCCAAGTGTATCTAGAAAAATCATCGACGATAACAAAAGTGTAATGTTTTCCACTTAGACTAGCCGTACCAATATCCCCATACAAATCAAGGTGAAGCATTTGTAGGGGTTTGGTTGTGGAAATTTCGTTTTTGGGCTTGAAACTACTTTTAACTAATTTGTTCTTTTGACAAGTGTCACATAAGCCAAGATTTTCAAAATTCAATTTGGGTAGTCCTTTCACATGTTGGTTTTTGTAAATATTTTTAAAATTCTTGTATCCAACATGTCCAAGTCGCCTATGCCATAAAGTAGTTAAATCATTATTGGCGACTAAACAAGAAACATTTTGACTAACCAAATCACTTGTACAAATTTTGTAAATATTACCTTTTCTATTTGCTTCACAAATAATTTCACCATTTTTAAGTATAAGGCATTTTTCTTTATTAAAGGAAACATCATATTTTGAATCACAAAGTTGGCTAACACTTATCAAATTAAACTTAAGCCCTTCAACTAAAAGAACATTACTAAGAGAGAAAAAGAGTTACCAATTTCTCCATTTCCAAGAATTTTTCCTTTGCCATTGCGAACATGACCATACCTCTTCTTGGAGCTTGATGTTGGTAAAAAGTTCTCTCCTCCCGGTCATATGGCGTGAACATCTGCTGTCCACGAGCCATTTTGAATCTTCCATTGTTGTTATAGCCCCTATTACCTACAAAAGAATTTCTTTTAGGTACCCTATAATTTTGGGGTCCATGAGGGTTAGTCTTGAGACTTTTGGGTCTCCAAACATGTCTTGAGCTATTTCTCAATTTGCAATTATTAGCATAATGTCCAACTTTGCCACAATAAAAACAAGTAGGAGTATTATAATTATTAGCACGTACAAAAGTCGGACCTTGGTTATTTTTCTTAAAAACACTTTGAAATGGCTTATAACCAAGTCCCGATTTGGAATGCTCACCTCTTTGTGCATCTAAAATTTTTGTGACTTTATCTGTGCTTATGTTGAAACGATGCACATCATTTTTTAAACATTCAATATCTTTTGTGAGCGATTCCTTTTCGGTTTCAAGAGAATGAACTATAGTAAGAGTAAGAGAGCATGAGCTTTGTCTAGAGATTCATAAGAGGTGAATAATTTTTCTTTTTCAACCTTAAGCTCCTTATGCTCCTTTTTCAAATTTTTGTATTTAACAATTAAATTTTGAAACTCAATTTGCAATTCATCAAAATCACATTGCAAGTCATCAACTATGGAGGAAGCGAGAGGAATTAGAGTGTACCTCATTGTTTTCATCGTCTAATGACATGAGACCGTGTTCGGTTTCTCCTTCCTCATCGGTTGTTTCGAGTAGTTCATCCCATGTTTTGACCTCCGCATTTAGAGCCTTCTTTTTGTAAAAGACTTCCTTTTCTTTTGCTCCTCTTCATCAAGCTTTGGGCAATCGGCAATGAAGTGCCCGGGTTTTCCGCATTTAAAGCAAGCATTATCTCTTGGTTTTCTTGCTTTATTTTTATTCACAAATTTTGCAAATTTTCGAACAAGTGCGGCCGTTTCCTCATCATCATCATCATTATCATAGTATGCATTATTAGAGGAAGAAGCAAGACCTTTAGGAATGATTTGCATACCCGATTGATTTGTGGATGGTTTGGAATTTTTCCTCTCCTTGATATAGACTTCATAGATGAGTAGGTTTCAATAAGCTCATCAAACTTGAGTGTCTCAAGATTTTGTGCCTCCGTGATTGCCGTTACTTTTTCGGACCATGAGCCGGGAAGTGCATTCAATACCTTGATCACCTTGTCCTTGAGATGACTTTGCCGAGGGCCACAAGAGGATTGACAATATTGTCAAGCCTTTCCACCATCTTGGAGATGCTTTCGCCATCATACATGTTAAAGTTTTCGAAGTCTTTAACAAGCATGGTCTTTCTTGCTTGCTTGACTTTCTTAGTCCCTTCATAGATTGTCTCCAATTTTTCCCAAACCTCATGTGTCGACCTTATGCCTCTTATGCCATTGTATTAAGTGGCGGTAAGAGAACAATGCAAAATATTTAAGGCCTTACCGTTTAGAGAAAAAGCCTTTTTGTCGTTTCCATCAAACTCCTTGAAAGGTTTAGGAGCCAAGTGCCATCCTCCGATTTCTTTGTTGGTTGATCAAATCCTTCAATGACCACATTCCAAATGTCGAACCCGCACCCCAGGAAGCACTCCATACGGTCTTTCCAAAATGCGTAGTTGTTGGCGTCGAATAGTGGTGGCTTATTGGTGGAGGCGTCGGTGGTGAGATGAGCATCATTTGTAGCCATGGATCTTTCCTCTTTACTCGAACGGGCTAGCCAAAGAGTTTGGCTTTGATACCACTTGTTAGTCCAAGTGGCTACGATAATCTGAGGGGTGAATAGATTATGCCGATTTTCGCAAATCACCCTCTTTTTTGAAACAACAAGTAAATGACAAGAATGTAAATACGGAAATTAAACAACACTCGTTGATTTAAAGAGGTTCAACCCACCTAGGGCCTAATCATCTACCACCCCAAAGATCTCCCGGGATGGATTTCAAAAAGGAAAAGGATTTTATTAATTTACCAAAAATTAATACAACACCTTGAGGATTACCACAACCCTCTTTCACCACCTTGAGGATTACCACAACCTCTCTTACAACACCTTTGAAGATTACCACAACCTTCAAACACCTATCACCTAGATCACCCAAGTGTATTCTTACCACAAGAATACTCACAAGGATGTCTTGTGTTGAATGATGACCAAAATCAAGATTACAACTCAATAAAGATTGAAACAATATGAGTACAAGTGTAATCAAGAATTGAAAGCCTAAACCTCAAATTTGTGCAAGTGAAAGTGCTTAGGCTAATACAACAAGATATAGAAGTGTTTGCTTTGTTTGCTCTTTTTTTGCTTGTATTAAGTGTTGTATCTTGTTGCTTGAATGAAGCCTCTATTTATAGGAGAGGACTTGGCTTTCATTTCCGGACATTGGCTCCTCCTTGGGGAGTGATTTGCTTTACAAAAGAAACCATTTAAAATGATCAATATAGTTGTTAGAAATCAATCCCACAAAATAGGGAAAAGTCATGCAAAACGCAAGCGGATAGTTTCTTGATAAACAAGGGTTCGACAGTCGCGCAGAGATAAGATTGAAATTGAATTCTCGCGAATTTTTACAGGGGCGGTCGAAGGGGGTGCGACGGCCAGTCGCCGCCTTTGTTGTGACCGTTGGACTCAAGAATTTACTGAAACAGAGAAGTCTCAAACAAAAATCCAACTCCTGTGCAATTGTCGCCGCACGGCCGATCGGTCCCTCACCGGCGACCACCTGGTCGATCGGTCGCCCCGCCTATTTTTCTTACGCCCCATTTTCTGTTTCTCACCAACTCAGTGCGGGTTGCCCTATAGGGTGACCGGTCGAGCTGAAACAAATGTGTTGTCCAATTTTTATCGAAAATAAACTCCAAAAATACTCCGAAAAATAGTAAAAACATTTTAAGTTGATCGTAAGTATTTAGACAACATTTAGGGACATTGTTTTGGTTTAAAAACTCATTTGAACAAAATCGAACATAATCATCAAAATCATGATAAAAACATTTATCTAACACTTTTGTCTAGAACATTTAAGAGTGATTGACTTGCTTCTTATCACACTTCACATCACTTTACACCCTTTGTCATTTCTCTCTCTCATACTTTACAAAAAAATTATTGTGCTTCTTCTTCTCCATTTTATCTCTGAAATTTTCTTTTCTATTCTTTGCATAATTCACTTTGTCTATTAATCCACAATGAAGAGAATCTTTTCGAGCATTTCGAGGATGTTCGGTCCAATCAACCGCTAGTCCGTTGTCATCTTCATCGTCTCGGCTGTTGCGGTATGACTCCATCAACTCCTGCCAAAAATCCACCCGAAATCGGTGTCGATCAACCCCGGTGCAATCTACGCCTCCACCTTCGATTACAGAGTCAATGCAGGTGTTGCAATACCCCGCAACACCCTCGATTCAAAATCTCAAAAACCCTATTGCTTCTACGGAACAGAGTACTCCCATTGGAGAAACCCCAAAATCTCCGACTACCTCTGTTCCAGTCAAAGAATCTCCTAATTTGACAGAAAATGATCCTACATCCACAGAAAATCTGCAAGAAACCCCACAAGAAAACCCACTCGAAAATCTTGATGAGATTTTGGATTCAAACACCGCCATGGTTCTTGGTTCTAAAACCCCAGCTCCGATTGGTGTCTTTCCACCAGATGACACCGAAAATGTCATCAATGTTGATGATCTCCCAGATATGGCCACTCACGTAACACCCTTAAACCCTCAACAATCTTCGATTTCGAAAAAGAGCCGTCGCAAGGAAATCCGAAAAGAGAAAAGAAACCTGTTAAACGGTCATCCAAGAAAGGGGGAGAACTGTCGTTGTTCCCAGATATTCCTTTATAATCCAATTTCGACGACGATATCTCCAGGTATGTGATGGCCCGGTGATCAAGAACTAGCTTTGTCAAGAAACCCGCTGTATCGAAACCTCCGGCCAAGAAATCTCCTGTTAGAAAACCTCCAGCCAAGAAAGCGGCTCCGACCACTCCGCGCAAGAAGAAATGTACATCTGAGTCTGGGTCTGGTACGAAAGAACAGGGAAAAGTGTCCGAAAAGGTTCTCCAGCAGGATGAAGAGGGGTGAAATCTTGGAATCTTTAAAGACTAGATAGAGGTAAAGTACAAAGACGGAGAGCTGGTAAAAGTGTTGCTACTTCAGTTCCAACACCTTCCGACTCATAGCGGACCGAGTCAGGTAACTCTAGTGATGATGACTTTGATGCCCGGAAGGAGGATGATAAAGATGATGACACCGACCCTGAGTTGGTGCCTGAGACAGAAATTGAAAGAGCTGCATCAAGTGCTCCTCCAAGTGTTGCCACTTCTGTTGCAACACATGATTGATTGTGCACTCTGCAGTCAGCCGCAACTCCTTCATCCGATACATCTGTTGAATCATTTTCTTTGCTTTGACTGAGGACTTTGAGATAAGTAAAGCATACTCTTTTTCCTTTTACACTGAAGGTGCTTTCAAATGTTTTAAATCCATGGATGATCGTAAGTTTATCTGTGAAAAGCGGATTGAGCACGATCTTTTTGAGAAAAATAATATTGTTCGATTTTTCAAAAGCGCAATTTGTTGTCTAACGTGACCACATCACTACCGTTTGTTAGAAATGTGGTCTTGGAATTTGATGCTAATTTAGAGTCTATAGCCAAGAACCGGAGGTCCGCGAAGTATGGTAAGGTGTTTGTGCGAAACAAAGTTTATGACTTTTCTCCCCAAGTCATTAACACTTTTTATGGCACCCCTGAATTTGAAGAAGGTGCCTTAGTGGATGATTACAATGAGGTTGTACGCACCATAACTGGGAAACGAGTTCAGAATTGGCCTGTTCATCCTTCGAAACTTCCCGCTTCTAGACTCACATCCCTTTACTCAATTCTACATAAAATTTCGGTACAAAATTGGATCCCAACCTCTCACAGCACGTCGGTTGCAAAAGAACAAGATGTGGTTCTGTTTAAGATTGGGACAGGGATCCCCTTAAATTTTGGTCAATTGGTGTTTGATATGGTAATGGGGTTTGCTGAATCTTCCGTGTCACATGCTTTACCGTATCCTTCATTGATTTATCTCATGTTGAGTTCTCAAGGTCTGAACTTGATGAGTGGAGGCTCCTTCTCACCTCAACCGGAACTGTTTACAATATCTCATAAGTTGTTCAAGGGGGATAGGGTGAAGGACCTACCTATTCGCTTCCCTGGTGAAGATGATCCTGAACCTATTCCTCCTGTGGCGTCTGAGGGTGTGCCACCGGGTGTTCCACCTTTTTCTCCCAACACTTCTAACATTCATATGCCTGCTTTTGACTTTGCATCCGCTACTCATACATTCTTTGAGACTTTTATGCGGGGACAATTGGCCTTTTGCCGATCAAAGAAATAACTCGCCAAACATCATATTCAAGATTTTTGAAAACTTCAAAGCTCATCTACTTGGCTTGCTATCACCTTCTGGACAAAAAGGGGGAGATGGGACCGGTACAAGTACTAAACCGAGCTTCAGTGGAGGGGGAGATGCTTCGCTTGGCGCAAAGGATGGAGCTGATACAAGAACGGATAAAGGAAAGGAAGCAGTTGGGGATGATATGGACTTAAACTTTGATTTTGAAAATGAATTATATAAATTCAATTAAATGCCTGCTGGTGTACTTAAACTTTTTGGCATGTTTTAGCACTTTTGTTACTTAAAACTTATAATGGGATATTCTAATATCTTTTGATGTGCTAACATTTCATAATGTTTGTTGAATTACCTAATACTAGTTTTCTGCATTTTGAGTCTGTTGACTCTTGCTCTCATTCACTATCATTGTGTTTACACACTAACCATTCTATGCATATTTGAGGTGTTCATGAAAGTGTTCTATCCTATGTAGGAACACTTTGTAAAGCGGGCGATTTTTTATTAAGGGGAGAAAAATTTGTTTTCACCGATTTTCAACTAAGGGGAAGTTACTTACTTATTTTTATAAATTCTTTGCTTGAGTTTGATGTTTTGTCCGAAAGGCAAAAAGGAGAGAAATGTTAATTCCGTGTTTTTACGAAAATTAATATTTTTCTTTATTTTTCGAAAATTTCAAATTTAAGTGTTTTACCTTTCTTGGTTATATCTTGAATTAAATAAAGGAAGTTGATTTAGAAAAGGATTGGATTAAAAACTGGATTCTTGAGTTATTGATTGATATGAAAGATCGGTTTTTAGGGATGTGTTTAAAGAGTTCTAGTCCTTATATGATTAGGAATCCTATTTCTTCTATGTTTCTTCCTTCTTTTTTATAGGGACTCAAACTCTTCAAATGATGGCCTATATAAAGAGGACGTCTCCCACATAATTCAGTACGCAGAATTACAATTGAGAGAGCACATATCTGAGAGAGATCGAATTCTGCAAGAGAGAAATAAAGTCTAATACGCTGCACTGTTTGTTAGTGTTGAAGGAAGTGTTCTTTGAAGTACCAGTTCAACACCTGAAGATCGAATTCTTTGTTTCTCTGTTTTTCGTCCATCTGTTGCTTTCATAGAAGTTCAGAATAGCGAATATCCTTTCCTTTTGGACGAGTTGTTTTACAAAGTAAAGATCTACTCATACGAAGGAGTTTTGATAGGTTTCGTACTAGTTGAGTCATTCGATTGAGTTCTGTAAACGATACTTAAACTAGTGAATATATTTCGCTCTGCTGGCACGTTTACAAGTATTTTTATACTTGTAGACAAATTTTATCTCTGTGTTTACTTTTATCCGCTGCGAGTTGGTACAAGTGTTACTGGCACTTGTAACAACACTTTATTCTGAGAAAGTTTGGGACCTTAAATTCTATCAATACCTAACTTTGACCAATTTTTTAGTGATTAATTATTTAATTTCGGAGGAATTAAATATTAAAATAATATTCTATGTTTCGAGTAGATGAGTGCAGAATATTTAACTTTTGAAAACTATTTTGTGGTGAGTGAGAAATAAAATCCACTAGTTAGTCACTTGGAAATGGGATAATGGATGATGGGAAGGTGAAAAGACACCATCCCACATGTGAATAAAATGTTAATTTTATTCAATATATAAGTAAGTGGGTTTGTAAGAGTGTGCAAGATGAAATAACTATACACATGTGAGGTGTGGTGGGCAAGGCCACACGCGCGCGCCCGACCGGCCCGGCGCCAGGGGCGTTGGCCGAGCCCGTGTCCTGACAAGACTGGGCCTAGTTTTACATAGAAAATATTTATTTTTTATTTCTGAAAGAAGAAAAATAAAGAAGTTGTAACTTAAAAGCTGAAACTTCTGCTTCTAAAATAAAACTGCAGCCTTTAAGAGAAAAACACTCACTACTTGGAGGTTACAACATTGTGGAGTGCCCCCGACCCTGAGGTATGTCAAGGTAGGCATTGGCTATGGGCCCCCAATTTTTGGGGGCCCCAAATATGTATATAGATAAGACTATATATACGTGTACATATATTTGTAAGTTGTTGGGGGAATGAAGCCATGAAGGTAAGTTGGGCCCTTATCATAATACAAATAGGTGGACTATAAAATATATTTAAATTTAGCCCACAAATTTGCCATGGACCCAAAAAGATCAGATCGGGTCGGCCATGATAGCATAGTGGAGTGCCCACTACTTGGAGGTTACAACCATTATCTCTGAAGTTCTTGTCCTCAAAAAAGAGTCCTCGAGCCTGATTGGAAATCCTATAAATAGGAAGCATTGTTCTTTGTTGCTCGATTACACTTTCATTCTCACACTTTACATTCTTGTAATTGCATCGATGTACTCGCTTTTACATATTCCATTCGAAAGGTGCCTTGAAATTTGCAATCTTTGCTATTTCAAGGACGAAACTCATTGTATCTTTGGGGATAACACGTATGTTCCGTCGACTTTTACTGGGCGTATTTATCTTGCGGATAGAGCTTTTACTCGCCTCAGTTTTTCTGCAATTTTCTATTCTTTGTAATAGATAGGTTATGTTTCTTTGTAATCCAGTTTACAGAAATAAACACCAGAAATTTCAACATAAAATTGATCAACTTGATAATAATGAAAATTAGTCAATCACAGCTTTGCAAAAAAAGTGCACAAAATTTTGAGAAATTGGGCTAAAATTGATCAAGACTCAAATATTTTCAAGATTCATAAAAGAAACGGGAAAAGAAGAATGAATGAATTGAAGGCTTTGTTTCTGTAATATAACGTACGTTTAAAATAGTCTTTTTCCCTATATTCTGTAAAAATTAAGGTTATAACGTGAAATTACCAAAATATTCCTAGAATTTTCAAAATTTAATGGGGCCAGTGACCTCCTTGCCCATATAGCTTGGTCTCTGGTTGGGAGAGTATCATTTGATAAGTGTAAAGTGATTGTATGATAGTCTTATTTTCTTGAGTTTGGTCATTAAAACTCAAGTGGTGTATTTTGCATCGTATTTTATTTATTAGTAAATAATGGAAAGCTCTCTTGGACGTATAAGGCGAGTTTATTTGAAACGCGTGAAATCTTTGTATGCATTCTATATCCTCTGGATGTCATTTAATTTTCTCATCATCTTGTTTATGTGATTTGCAGATCAATTCCCGACTTTTTAGGGGGCCATAATGAAAAGAAAGGGCCACTATAAAAAGTAAAAATATGTACACGTAAATATTTTATACATGTACACTTTGGATATAACTAGTAAGAACTTATAAATAAATATATTCTATTTAAATAATATGATAAATGGACATAAATAAATGGAAATACAAATGTGTAATTTTCTTTTCTTTTTTTCTTTTTTTTTGTATAAAACCCCAGTGTGGGGTAGGGATTAGGCTTAGACCCTCGTACCTGTATATATATTGAAGTAAATGAGTTATTTACAATGTATCATCAAGGGATTATTCAATCCCACACAGTGGTATATACAAACAAAGATAGAGAAAATAGTGAAGAAACCAAAAATTACAAATGTGTAACTTTACACAGTGGTATGTAAAGGTGTTTTTATTTTTTATTTTTATAAAACCCCACTGTGTGGTAGGGGTTAGGCTTAGACCCCAGACCTGTATATTGAAGTAAAGGAGTTATTTACAATGTAACATCAAGAAATTATTTCAATCCCACACAGTGGTATGTACAAACAAAGATAGATAAAATAATGAAGAAACCAAAAATTACAAATGTGTAACTTTACACAGTGGTATTTAAAGGATTTTTTTTTTTTTTTGTATAAAACCCCATTGTGTGGTAGGTGTTAGGCTTAGACCCCCAGACCTGTGTATTGAAGTAAAGGAGTTATTTACAATGTAACATCAAGGGATTATTTCAATCCCACACAGTGGTATGTACAAACAAAGATAAAGAAAATATGAAGAAACCAAAAATTACAAATGTGTAACTTGCAAATGGAAATATAAGAACATCTTTAGTCTTTTATTGAGAATAGAATTCCCTAAAGAAAAAAGCATTTATTATACCTTTTTTCTTCAATTTAAAAAAAAAGATAATTTTTGTTCTTGGGTAGAAATAGAATCTGAAGGAAAAACAGTATTTTTCTTTTATCTTATTTTAAAGTTAGATTAATTTTTTTAATTCAATTTTGAAAGCAAAATGTCATTTGCTATATATTTATTTTTTGGGGGGTCTCTATAAACGTAACTTAATAAAATAAATGTACCATATATAAAGACTTATGTAAACTTGGGGTCATCAAAATCGGGGGCCTATCGTCTTCGGTAACTGCCCTCAGGGCCAACCGTGGTGATTTGTCAAATATTTCGGATATGACAAATCACACGCCTTGTTTGCGCCCAACATGAGTGACATAGGTTCGAGAAGATCACGACTCACAAGTTGATAACAAATTTTGACAAAACAAATTAATGAATCATGTATTGGCAATTTGAAATGGTCTACTTGTGGCATCAACCTGAACTTCAGTGATAAAAGCTTGTGTTGTTAGAGGCTTAGTGCGATTAACCCAAGTATGATTCCATATAAGTAATTGTGTCACCTCCTCTACTATTCCTTATTGTACTAAAAAAGAAAAACAAAATAGCCCACTTGTAGAAAAATAAATTGCGATTCAAAAAGTACATATTGTACGGCAATAAAATAGTTCACTCACTACAAGAAAACAAGGGAATTTCAACGAAACAAATTTGTTGGTATTTGGCCAATTTCCATTGGAATTATCGATTTCAACAGAAATTCCAATGGATAAGCATCATTAGTATAATGGCCGTTGGAATGATAAAATTCCAATGAAAATCCCTATGGAAAAAATATTCCAACAATACCAAATGGTTTTGCTTATTGTTGGACTTTCTGTTGGAATTTTCCAACGGTATGCTATAATATTGGAATTTTGAAAATTCAAACAGTTTTTTAATTTGTTCCGTTAGAATTATTTCGTTGGAATTTGATAGTTTTCTTGCAGTGACTAATTACTCTCATTTAGTTAAACTTATTCTACGTACTTGTATAATATATGCATTTATGTATAATTGAAAAATATTTTTGTTTTTCATACTCATTTTGAACATCAAATAATATTTTATAAGTATGAGTTGAAATGCTTATTACTTATATTTTACGTATTCTGTATGAAAATATCAGGGCCGTTCCTATGTTTTAAAGGGTCCGGTGCAAAAAAAAATGGGGCCCTTTATACTAATTTAAATAAAAATTAAAAAAAGCTAATTAATCAATATTACGAAAATTAATTTCATTGATCGAACATAAAATAATGAAACATTATATTTCAATTTCGACGTTCCAATTTTATAAAAATAATTTCATCCATTACACATGTTCTACATTTGCAGTAAAATAAACTTAAGTAAAATAGAATAAACATTGAAAAATAATGAAACTCTAAGTCGAATAGAATAAATATTGAAAAAAATAATCAAACCCTATACCAAATTGAATAGACATTGATACAATTTATGTTAATAGAAAAATAGAAGAATTAAAGATAAAGAATTCTTACAAAAAAAAATATTTGCTTGAGATTTTTGTTGATGAGTTTTTTTTTGGAGATGTCATCCTCTTATGCCCTTGTTTCTGCCTCTGATTTTCCCTTTTTTTTTCTCTATTTTTCGTGCTTATAATCTGTTTCCAGCAAGAGTTATACCTAAACTAATCCAACTATAGGTGCGAAATTAAAGTAAGGTATTAAATTCAAAATTAAAATAAATTAAAAATGTGTAATTCAAAAGATATTACATCTTTTTCGTTCTTAACAAAAAAATTTGCGGAATTTCTTCCATCATTTTGCCGCGCCTTGGGTTTATCATTTTGGGTGTATTTGGGAGGAAAACTAGGGAAAGGGTAAAATGGAAAAATAGGAGAGGTGTATTTAGTAACTATGTTATATTTTAAAAAGTAGGTGGAGGTGTATTTAGAAGGTAGGTGTGATTAACAATTTTCGGGGTGTCAATAGAGCCACCCAAATAATGGGCTTCTTCAATCTTTCTGAAATTTGGGCAAAAACACATAGATTAATTTTGCTGCAGCAGAGGTTTGAGGGCGCGACTGTAGAGAGGAGGAGGGATGCGATCACCGTTGAGCTGACCAGCTATTTTGGTTTTATTAGCAGTCTTTACCACTTATATCTGCTTATAAGTGGTAAAGACCGCCCCAAGGACGACTATGGAAAATATTTTGTACAATGTTAAATAGTGCACAAATTAAACTTAAGTTAAATAGCCCGACCTACAAATTTTATTTCGACAATTGCGCCCAAGAAGGGAACGATAAAAGAATCTGAGAAGGATTTCAAATTTATAATAAGAAAATCATTGAGTTTGTTTTGATGAGCTTATCATGATACTATGGATAGCAAGTATTTAACTCATATTTGAAGTTATTTATTTTGAATAATTGTTATGGATTTCAAATCCACTTACATGGAGTCATTGAAATTATTCGCTAAAATCTTTGTTATTAAATCACACCTTCAATTCAACTTCAACCTGAAATAATTGGTCGACAGACCAAAAGCAAGATAAAAATGAAAACCCTCAGTTATGGGCACTTGGGCAGCAATGGAAAAAAGAATAGGGCTTATGAAGGCCCATAATGAACATTGTAGTTGACAAATCATTTGCAATGCATGTGGCCTGCCCATTTTCAAATGCTTGCTCATTTCCTGAATATGATAATGAGTTTAAAATTTGTGTTAATTCTAAAAAACAATAATCCCTCACAACCCTACTTACCATGCACTACAAAAAAAAAACTTTCATTCTAATTTGTACCGAAGAATTTACCGATATAAGTGATTTTGTCATTAAAATTTACAGTTACCTACATATACAAAGTAATAATTATTTTTCCCTAAAGTATACCGACTAATTACTGAAAAATTACCAACAATTTTTAAATTTACCGACAGAAATATTGTAGATACTTACCAATAATTTTAGATTTTATTGATAAATATTGAGACTTGGGGACGAAACCTAGTTTTGAATACATTTGCAAGATTTTTTTCTCCAAATTTTGGAGGGAGGAAGGGCAAATGTATTTTTTCTCATAACTTATACAAAGTCATAAATATAGACAAATATCAAATAAACTAAAGAAGAAAAAATAAATCTGGAAAATTTTGGGGTGCAACCGTGCACCAGCCCCACTTGTCCCCATGGACCCGTCATTACTTAGAACGATTTTACCTACACATTACAGTTATCTTAATATTTACATACAAGTTTTTCTATAGGTTAATATATTGGTTTGTAAATGTGCAGAATGACCATCCTGTTTAATGTGTCCCAACACTCTTTGTTCTTCAAAAGTAATTTTGTTGTGTGTTACAGTTTATTATATGATGGGTATATGTTAATCTAGGTATGAGAGCTTCAAATTTATTTTCTTATCCATTAGCTAGTAAAAATAAAAGACAATGGATCATGCAGGCAATTAATTGAGCCTATCTTGATTAGTCAATTATTTCTATAGTATTCATCCTTCACTCACTCCAGAAGCAACTTGTGTGTTATCAACCCAAAAATCACATGGCAACTTGGTTGGTTTTGGTATATTTTCAATATTTCCAGGTGTCCGTATGATCAATTTTTGGTAGTTGGTTGGAGCAGTCTGATTAATAGGCTCTTTAATTCTTTTGACTTTCAATCCTTTTTTTTAATTATTATTATTCATTTTTTTTGGTATTATTTGTGTACCATATATTATTACTGTATGTAATTACCCATGTTTTCAAATTGTTATACCAGTTCAATAATATATTGATAGTGGATTCGAGAATCGCTTGATAGTCTAGTGGTAAGACGCCAGTAAAATTCAAACATGTGTCTGAGTATGATTTTCACCTATAACTCTCTTTCATCCCATGAATTGTACTTAAAAAATTGTAGTCGATTCATTTCAATTATACATACAAATTTGTTTTTACCATCCAATTAGACAAAATCAATAAAAAAAAAATGGATTGAATAAGTCAAAATCAATCTGATTGAGTTTTTATTTTTAAAAAAGAATATATTTTTTTAGAAAATTAAAGCCTACACTTAGAGTTTTGCTATATGTATGATTACTTGAATTTGAGCTTCGGTATATCGTTTTTGTTAAAAGGATGTAAGGATATATATTTCATATGTAATCCATCCAATACAAGCTATTTATACACCAAATAAATAATCTGCTGCTAATCGCTTTAAATCGCTATTATACTAACACACCCCCTCGCCTTAGCGTCAAGAGCAAGACTAAGACTGAACTTAATATCTGAAATCTTGAAGAAGACAAGGACTTCGTAAAAATATCGGCAATTTGTCTGTTCGATGAAATAAACCGAATACAGAGATTCTTTGCAGCCACACGTTCTCGCAGAAAATGAAAATCAATCTCCAAATGTTTAGTACGACCATGGAAGATGGGATTTTGAGAAAGATAGATAGCACTAATATTATCACAAAATAAAATGGGCGGAGCAAGATAGGCGAACGCCAAGATCACATAATAAATGTTGGATCCAAATAAGTTCAGATAGAGTGGAGGCCAATGCTCGATATTCTGCTTCAGTACTTGAACGAGAGACAGTGCGTTGCTTTTGTGACCTCCAAGAAACCAAGGCAGAATCCGAAAAATATAGCGAACCGTGTTGATCGTCGTGTATCCGGACAACTGACCCAATCCGCATCGGAATAAGCCATAAAGAACTTGATTGGGATGATGACAAGAGCGGACATCAACGAATGTGTACCATGCAAGTAGCGAAGAATACGCTTTACGGAATCATATGAGACGAACGAGGAGCGGCTAAAAATTGTGAAACATAATTAACAAAGAAAAAAAATATCGGGCGTGTAAAAGCCAAGTATTGTAATGAACCGACAATATTTGCGATACTCGTAGAAAGATCGATAATAACTCACCATCAACATTCGATAGTTTTGAAACAAAGAAGTGGTGTGGCGGCAGTCTACAATGTTGCATACCAAAGGTCACGGCGAAGAAGATCGAGAGATATACTTAGATTGTGTTAGAAGAAGCCCATGAGGCGAAAGTAGCCTCAACACCCAAGAAAAATTCGAGACCCTAAATCATTCATAGCAAATTGATTTAAGTGTAGAGACAAAGGAAGAAAGCATATCGGGATGAGACCCGCTTAAGATTATATCATCAACATATAACAATAAAAAAATTATTTGATCACCATGGTTATAGACAAACAAGGATGAGTCAAAGACGACTATTACAAAACCCCAAAGATAAGAGAAAGGTACCAAATCGAGCATACCAAGCTCGAGGAGCTTGCTTTAAGCCATAAAGGGATTTATGTAATTTGCAAACGTAAGAGGGAAAGGATTTGTCGACAAAACCAGGAGGTTGAGTCATATAAACATCTTGATAATACACCATGCAAAAATGCATTCTTAACATCTAATTGATGAAATGACCACCCTCGGAAACAAAGAATAGATAGAACAAGACGAACCGTAGTAGGCGAATAACGGGACTAAAAGTATCACTAAAATCAACCCCAGGCCGTTGATGGAACCCTTTAGCAACTAAACGGGCTTTACAACGTTCTAGAGAACCATCGGCTTTTTTGTTTGACACGGAAAACCCACTTACAACCGACCACATTCATAGAAGAAGTTTTGGGTACAAGTGACCAAGTCTTGTTAGAAAGTAGAGCGTTAAACTCATCTCACATTGCAAAACGCCATTGGGGATCTTTCATAGCAATAGACAAACCGGTGGGAACATGAGGAAGAGAAGAAGTTGTTGTTGTAAGCATATATTTAGGATTGGGTTTACAATGCCACTTTAGAACGTGTTATCATGGGATGGCCGGGAATATTAGATTGAGATGGAGAAATAGAGGTGGCGATTCGGTGGGATGAAGAGTAGTATTCGTAGGAGAAGATGTAGTAGGAGAGTTAACTTGATCAAAAATAGGCACGAAAACATGGGCTACGATTGACACCAAGGCCGAGATGAAGGAGGCGAAACATTTCGAAAAGAAATTCATGTTCGACAAAACGGACACTTCTACTAACAAAAATAGACCGAGCTTAATTGTAGGCATCGATAACCTTTTTGTGTTGCACTATAACCCAGAAAAACACATGGGGAGGATGTAGGTTCAAGTTTATGTTGGCGATATGATCGTAGGTAAGGAAAGCATAAACAACCAAAAGGCCGTAAAATAGAATAATCGGACGAATACCAAAGAGGACCTCAAAAGGAGATTTGTTTTGTAAAATAGGTGTAGGTAATCTATTTATGGTGAAACAAGAAGTTAAAAAAGCATCTACCCAATATTTGTAAGTCGCCTTAATGATATAACATAGTCCGACCAATATCGTAAATATGACGATGCTTACGCTCGAAACTCCATTTTGTTGAGGAGTGTAAGGACAAGAAGATTGAAACGCGATACCATTAGAAGCAAGATAAGATCGAAAAGTACCTAATGTATATTCTGTACCATTGTCGAGCGTAAGGTTTGATCACGAGCTGAAAAAAATGAATCAAACAAAGGCAACAAATTTTTTAAAACATGAGAAAACATCACTTTTATGAGTTAATGGAAATAACCAAACATAACGTGAATAGTCATCTATAAAAATAACATAATATTTGAAACCAACATAAGAAGGTATAGGTGATTGCCAAACATCAGAGTGCACTAATTGAAAGGGATGCGTGGAAATGGTAACACGCGTAGAAAAAGGAAAAGAAACATTTTTACAAGCTAAACAAGAATTACAAGTAAAGTTACGCAAGTCGCGTGAAGAACAAGAAATATATCTATTATTTCTGAGAATATCTAAAACTATTTGAACCAGGATGACCGAGACGGGCGTGCCATAATGAGATAGAAATAGAGTTGGCAACAAATGCGGTATCAGCAACACGAGAAGAGGAAACTCCAATATTCGTTGTCACGGGATACAGAGGGCCCCGACTAGGACTGGTGTGAAGAATCATTCCTGTCACCTGGTCCTTCACACAAAAACCCCAAGGATGAAATTCAATAAAGCAATTATTATCACGGGTAAACTGACGAACAGAAACTAAGTTTTTACAAAGGGATGGAACTTGAAGAACAGATGGTAAAGAGAAAGAACAAGAATTAGTAGCCAAAGATGCAGAACCAGTATGCAACACAGGTAACGTATCGCCATTACCAACAATGACTGTTTCAGAACTAGAACGAATTGAAGATGGATCGAGTTTACCTGATTCCGAAGTCATATGAGAAGATGCACCACTATCCATATACCATTGACGATCATCTGGATCATGTAGAGAAAGAGCAGCAAAATTACGGGAGACCTCTGGAGCAACATAAGAATAGTTATGACATTGTGGACAACTCAAAGCACCATGACCAGTATTAGTACAAATCTGACAAACAACTTGTAAATTTGATGGGTTAGGAACAACAAAAGATGGAACATAATGATTTGGTGCGGGACCCAAAACACCACGGCCAAATGAAGACTGAGTGAAATTAGAAAATCCACCATTAATTGATCCGCGAGGATGACCTCGTCCAAAAGAATTTATTCCTGTTGAAAATATGGTAGGACGAAAATAACCAGCATTTGAAGAAGAATTCCCATGTAAGTCAGACTGCCAACGACTACCTCTACCACGATAACCACCACGAAAATAACGTCCACCACCTCGACGTCCCCCAACACGATTATTAGCACCATGAGAATTAGAGAATGACCGTGACGAGATATTAGAAGTAGATGCTACTGCAGCAATGTTCAAAGTAGAAGACGCGTTTGTTGAAACTGGTATGGGTGGTGATAAGGACTCTGGCATGTTCTGGATATGTGAAATAATACCTTCATGTTGTTGTAAGTCATTCCACACTGTAGCAAAGTCTGGACGAGGTGAACGACTGGTGATATTTAAAATGAAATTCTCATAGGACAAAGGTAATCCACTCAACAACTTTAAAACCAAATCAGCATCCGGAATTGGACGACCAATGGAAGATAATTCCTTGGCAATAGTATGAATACGTTTGCAGTAATCATTTGCAGATAAATCGTTTTTACGCAAATTTTGAAACTCTTGACGAAGATTAAATTCTTTCGCTGCAGTAAGATTCAGAAAATGTCGAGAGAGTATAGACCAAGCTTCGGAAGCTGTTGATGCGTCATAAAGTAGAGGAAGCAAGTCAGCGTGAATTGTTGCATTAATCCATGAAATAATCAGTTTGTCCACACGTTTCCAGTTATTAAATGCAGGATTAGCAATTAAAGAACCATTTTCTGAATGCAAAATTTAAAGAGGAGGTGAACTGTTATCATCAATGTGATCATGGATACCATAGATGTCTAATATGGGTTCAAAGAGATGCCGCCATTGTTGATAAGAAGTGTCAGAGAGAACCACTGGAACAAGATCCTTAATATGGACTGAAAAAGGAGTATGTGGAGGAAGTGGTTGAACCAGGGCGTAAGAAGGAGACGATGAAGTTGATGAATCTGTTGAAGGAGGAGGAATAACATTAGTTTGCTGCGAAGAAGTTTCAGTCATGATGGTTGGCGGAAAGAAACTGATCGGAACCAGTTGTACAGTTACAAGAAGGAAAAACTGTACGCAAGTAGATTCATTTTATTTTATAAAAGGAAACCTGCTCTGGATACCTTGTTAAAAAAGATGTAAAGATATATTTCATATGTAATCCAATACAAGCTATTTATACACCAAATAAATAACTGCTGCTAACTGCTCTAAACTGCTATTATACTAACAGTTTTTTAGTTGTTTATTTATTTTTTTAACGGTTAAATGCATTACCAGTTTCAAAAAAAAAAAAAAAAAAAAAAAAAACAGCTACATGCATTACATGATAACTAGTGCACATTATCGTTTACACAATATAATGAAGTGATAATGAGCCAAAATAATTCTATAATGAAAAAATATAAACTAGCCATCTTTTAAAACAAATGTTTATTAGTCATTTTGGTAGAACAAATGACATTCATATCCTTATAGCATGTTTGTTTGATATTTGATATTTGACTTATTTCTCTTTCTCTTTTACTTATACCTCTCTCTCTCTCTCTCTCTCTCTATATATATATATATATATATATATATCCTCTTACACTCCTTTTCAAACTTTTTAAAAAAATTCCGACCAACATTGACGGCAGTCCATCTATGGGTACCTCGAAAATAGTATTAAGCTCTTTCGATATTTCGTTTAATTTATCAGCCGGAACTTTGTATAGACAGTAAACTTCTATGT
Organism: Rehmannia glutinosa; assembly: GCA_016081115.2. NCBI lineage: Eukaryota > Viridiplantae > Streptophyta > Magnoliopsida > Lamiales > Orobanchaceae > Rehmannia > Rehmannia glutinosa. The sequence goes on along the minus strand of CM071934.1, from coordinate 9,123,319 downwards.
CCAATTTTACAATAAAGAAAGAACACAAAATACAAAACTATGGACACCGAAATTCGTTACTCGACATCTAGTTATGAGTAACTCGACATCGAGTAATGTAATGCGGTACTTGTGACTCTGTATCGAGTTACATATATAACTCGACATCGAGTTACTGTAGCTCGATATCGAGTTACGAGATACATTAACTCGGAGCTACAGTAACTCGGTACCGAGCTACAATAACTCGATATGCGATGAAATCTCGTCATCTTCACCATTCACCCCAACCACCATTAACGATGCAACAACGTTTTCAACATCAACAATCTCAACATAAAACATCTAAACCTAAACTAATTCAACAAAAAAAAATATAATGTTAATCGAATTGAAGATCGTAGTTGTTTTGCCGTTGGTTCAGTCGTCGGAATCGAAGCCATTAATCTATGAGTGCTCGTTCAATGGTGGTCATTTCTTTCTGTCAAGTTATGCTTGTCGAGTTAGAGAGAGGTGTGTGTCTTGGTGTATTTAAATTACTTAAGGGCAAATTCGATTTTTCATGTAGCCAAATAGCTAAAAAAACATGTGTTTCAAAAGAATGGCTAAAAAATATTTTGATATTAGAGGAAGTACTAAAAAACATGGGAAGTCTATAATGAAAATGTAATACAATTTTTAAACTGATGATTTTTTTATCCAACCGATTAAGGTATTGACAAAATAAAACTTAATTCTGAAACACTAATGATACATCCATGTTAATTTATTATCGCGGAAACTCATGGATTTTCGTTTTCCTTTATGCATGCTCAAATAATAATAATAAATATATATTTTGTGGTACTAAAGCTACCATATAAAAAATCCATAATTAAGTCTTGATTTATGCTTCAAAATTAATATAATAATTTTTGTACATGTGTCAATTATCCGTGCGTGTAATATAAAATCAAACACAATTTTGAAACATATGATCCAGATCCGTAAAAAAAAAAAAAAAAAAAGTGTTAATCGTAGAGATGGGGATACACATTGCATTTAACTTCATAAAATTGAATGCAGTCCCATAACGAACCCTCTCGCACTTTTGTTCACTATAAATTCTTTCCCAACTTGGACAAAAAATCACTGATTTACAATTCACATTTCATCAATCCTCCCCGAAAATTATAAAAATGAATGGTTCATCCAGTGAAGTTCCCACTTCCACTAGAAGGTCTATTTCTTTTTAAACCCTATTAGTCTTCAAATATTTCAAATTTGCCCAAAGTTTTTTAACTACTAAAATTCAAGTCTAACAATATTAACAAATTGAATTATGTACATTACATCTTTTGTAATTGCAGATTAGAAGGCAAAGTAGCCATAATCACCGGCGGCGCAAGCGGCTTCGGCGAGAGCACGGCTCGGCTCTTCGCCCGCCACGGCGCCAAAGTCGTGATCGCCGACGTCCAGGACGACAGGGGCCAGTCTCTAATCCGAGACCTCAATCTCCCCGAACAAATCTCGTACGTCCACTGTGACGTCACCAGCGACGCCGACGTCCGCAACGCCGTCGATTTCGCCGTCTCCAATTACGGCGGCCTCGACATCATGTTCAACAACGCCGGCATCCCCGGAAACCTCGACTTCGCCATCGCCGACGCCGACAACGACAACTTCAAGCGCGTCTTCGAGGTCAACGTGTACGGCTCCTTCCTCGGCGCCAAACACGCCGCCAGGGTCATGATCCCGGCGAGGAAGGGGGTGATTCTGTTCACGTCGAGCATCGCCTCCGTGGTCTCCGGCGAGTCGCCGCACTCGTACGCGGCGTCGAAGCACGCGGTGGTGGGGATGATGAAGAACCTGTGCGTGGAGCTGGGGCAGTACGGGATCAGGGTGAACTGCATATCGCCGTGCGCGGTGGCGACGCCGCTGCTGACGGGGTCGATGGGGGTGGACAAGGCGGTGGTGGATGATATTATCTGTGCCTCGGCGACTCTGAAAGGGGTGGTCCCCACGGCGGAGGACGTGGCGGAGGCGGCTCTGTTTTTGGGCGGCGATGAGTCGAGGTTTGTTAGTGGGCTGAATCTGTTGGTGGATGGGGGTTACAGCACTACTAACCAGAGTTACAGTAGGGTGATCAAGAGTGTTTTTGGTCCGCCATAGTCGTCTTCATCCGGATCAGAATTTGAATTTTGGTGTGATTTTTTTTGCACGCCATTTTTGAATTTCCAATTTTACTTTCAAAATAATTCGTTAGATCTGGATTTTTTTTTTGGTTTCTCCCCAATTATGGTACTTAATGATCTGACTTTTTAATTTCCTTTTAAAAAAACACACATATATAATATGAATATTTCTGATTTTTGAAGTGCTTAATTTAAAGTGTCCATGTTTAATAAGTGTATTTAATCATTGTGTTGTATATGAGTTTTTCTGTTTTGTCTTTTACTGGACCAATGTTTGAATTATTAATCCAATATTCGCATTTTAGTTGCATATATACTAATCAAACTATTATACTGCATGGTGCTTGCTTGCAACTATATATACGCTAAATTAACTAGATTTAATATATATGTTTCATTAAGGCAATCTATAGCATAATGTTGATATTGACTAAGTTATTGAGAACTCTATATACGCCAGACAATAACATGTGGGATTGTGGAACGTGGTTAACAACTATCCTGAAACGAAATGAAAGTATTAGAGCATCTCCAAAGTGATGGTAGAGAATAGCGCCCAACACTAATTTGTAAACTCCAAAGACTACACTATTTTTTGCGTTATTTTGGCATTTGCTACAATGTAGCGCCACAAATGGCATTGCACTATTATTTTTTTTTTTAATTTAATTTCTTATGGTTTTATCTTAACTTTAAATACTATTATTAATTTTATATTTCATTAAACTAATAAAAATAATACTAAAATTAATTCAATTATATGTTTTTTAATAATATAATATGTAATTTTCTGAATTCTTATTTCAGTTTTTCATTAATTTCATTAAATTTAACATTTTTTGAATTTGTTTGATTTTAAAAATAAAATATTTAATAAGTATTATATTAAATAAAATTACTTATGTAATACTTTAATCAATTATAATGCATTAAAAATAAATATTAAATGAATAAAAGAATGAATATTATAAAATATTATTTTTTAAGTGCAGAAAGTAGTGCAAATTGTTGGAGATGAAATACGGTCATCATGCATTAAAGTAGTGCAAATTTTGCATCAAAATAAATAAGCAGACTATTGGAAATGGTCTTAAAAACTCAAATTTGCGTACTTGGAGTAGGGTCGCACTTAATGTTCCTTTTGTATTGATTAGCTTGGAAGTTTATCAATAAATGCTTTTAAATACAAAGGAGTGTTTGTAAAAACTTTTACTTTTAGAAAAAGTGATTTATTGTAATAAAAGTAAAAGTATATAAGAAATAAAAATTGTTAGTGTTTGAAAATAGAATCGGAAGTTGAAAATGTTTTGTGAAAAAGTTGTACAAGAATCTCCCTATTGAGGCCAATAGAATCCATTATAAAATTTATGTATGTATAATGTTATAGTATTATCATTGATAAATGTATATGAAGATTAGATTTTGAGGGTATCTACTATGAGGTTGGACTCATGTCTAAAAATCTCAAAATGGCACTAATTGCGTGACACCAATGCAATAAAAATTTGAATACCTGTTATATTTAGATTGTCAATGAAAGAAGAAAATATATAGAAATTGACATAATAAACTACTTTAAGAAATTTGTGAATTAAATATTTTTATAATTTGAGTATATAGAATTATTAGGAAAAATTCGTTCTGTTAAATAAAAATATGAAACTTACATAACTATATCAAGTATAGGCATATGATATAAGGAATCGGATATTAGTCTAGTACTCGTTAAAGATTCTAAAATCCAGACTATAAGTTTGGGGTTCAATTCCTATCAATCCCTTCTCCTGAGATTTGTACAAAGAAAAAAAGTATAGGCATATGGCATACTTCCTTCTTCACAAATATATACCCATTATTTCTTATTTGTAATGTTTACTTTCTATATTTAATAGAATTTTTCCAATTTTTTAATATTATAATCATATTTAATATGTATTTGTAATTTATACTATTCGTTAAACTAGATTATATAATTGTGACTGGAGATTGACATCTAGAATGGTCGCGCGGCAGGCCAGTGGATGTGCATTTAAAAGCGTGGGTTACCTAATTAGTGGAGACAAAGAAATCCTTCATTTCAAATCATCACTTAAATGCAAATGCAATCCTATCCATCCAAACCCAATTGCCAACCAGAACCCAATCTTATCTGTGGGTCACCCTAATTAATTATTAAAACCCATAATAATAAACGTTGCCCCACGATTCTATCTATATTTTTGTTGGTTCATATCTGTCAATTCTCAATTTCACGTTTTACTTTGTTTGATAGAAACTGGACCTCAATAAGTTAGTTGATTGTTGAAAACAATTGTATTGATTGTCCACACAATTCTGAATCATATGTACTAATTAAATGGTTTAAAATAGTGATGAGATTTTGGTTCCATTTTCAAACTCATGTTTACGTTTTCGTTATATTTAGGATTTGATGAAAATATGAATATTTGAAAATGAAATTAGTAAGTGAGTGAGTGAATAAAACATGAAATACTAGGAATCGTTTGGTAATCTAGTGGTAAAAAACGTGAAATACAAGTACGTTTAAAATAAATTTTTAAAAAATAAAAAGTAGCATTTTCTTATAAAAATGAGTATAATAAATGCTTCGATCCTTAATGTGACGTAAGCCAAACAATCCAATTATTCCAATAAACCACAATAAATTGATCTTACCGAACTTAAATAACCTGAACGTAATTAAATCCAATAATTATATTCATAAATAATACCACAAATAAGGACGTTAAGTGGTCAAAAAATCATAGCATCATTTTCTCTCAAACACACTCTCTCTTTTGCTTCTCTTCTTGCTTTTCATTGTTAATGGGTGATTTTTATATATGTTTGACCTGAAATCACCTCATCTACATCCATTTTTATTAATTTAGTTTCTAAATAAGTGCGTTTCCAACATAAATCTGGATTATTTAATTATTTGTTTTCTTATTTGTGGTTTCACTGTCTGGTGCGACATTGGTTTGTCGTCATCTTGGTGCGATGTTTTTTTCTTGTGCGGACGATTCACACTAGCAAATCTTCGATCCGACAGAGATAATAATTTAAAATATGGTCTTCAACAGATTGCAGAAATGAAATCATAGGTATTCCAGGCACTATAAAATTTTCAAAATATCATAGGCTTTAAGCCGATTTTCAAAATTGTAGGTCTGAAATCACCTCATCTACATCCCTATTTATTAATCTAAATAAGTGGGTTTCCCACATAAATCTGGATTATTTAGTTGTTTGTTTTCTTATTTGTGATTTCACCATCTGGTGCGATATTGGTTTGTTGTCATCTTGGTGCGGTGTTTTTTTTCTTGTGCGGACAATTGAGACAAGAAAACTTTCGATTCGACAGAGATAATAAATCAGAATATGGTTTTCAACAGGTTGCAGATCTGAAATCATAGTATTCTAGGCACTGTAGAATTTTCAAAATTGTAGGCTTTAAGGCGTTTTTATTATTAACCTAAATGCGTGCTATGAATTTTTTCATACTTTCATTTTTTATGTTTTTAACAGATTTGTTTTCATCTTCTATCATGTATTGCTTATTTGAACTAATTAATAAAATTATATTTCTTGTAAAAAAATAACTTCAAGTATAACTATATTACTAGTTAAATACTATAGTTTAAGAAAATACTACGAAAATAATAAGTGGATTTAAAGTGTTACACAATATTTTTAAGCACACGAAAATTAGAGATAAAATATAAATAAATAAATGTTACAATAATCAAATACCTTCGGAATAATAATTTCAAGTCATCCGAATATGGGGTTTCACAATAATATTTATATTTCTTACTATTTTTTATATTTTGAGATTTTGATATATTGAATTACCAAATCAAAATATTGAGAAAAAGTTTGGTGTAATTAATTAATAACAACTTTTTCGTATTCTTTCATCTCACACATTTTCGTACAGTAATAAAAGTTAAGATTTGAGCTTTGAAACGTTTTCACATGATGAAGCAATCCTAGTACATCACTCACACCTAACAACTTATTCGTATAGTAATAACTTTTTTCGTACAGTAACAAAAGTTAACCTTTGAGGCTGTGAAAAACTTTTCACATGAAAAATCAATTTTAGTTAAGGCTCATCACGAGTAGAGGTGTTTATATTGAATTGAATTTTGAATCTTTTGATTTGCTCGAACTGAATTTAAAACCTCAAGTCAAAATTCGATCCTAATTCGAATCAAATTTAATTGAATTCGTTATCCAAATTAAACAAGCTCAATGAATTTATCCATTGACTCTAAAAATAGCACAAAATGAAATCTAAAATTTTGAAACTCATTACACAAAATGATCTTATCCAAACAAGTTCAATGAATTTATTATTATAAATCGATCAAATATATGGTGTTAGGAATTTTAATTCCTACTATTTTTGGTTTTTAAATAAATATATTTTTAAATTTTGCCTTTCTAGACTTATTTCCAAACTTAGAGTTTTAATGAATATGAGAAAGATTTATTTTGGATTCCTACTCACAATAGGATTCCAATTTCTAGATGTATTAGAGTCTTTATATATATATTCTTATTTCCTAACTTATATAATCCTACTCCTATATTTGTGTTTTTCCTTGTTTCCATATCGTGTAGGAGTCTTGGACATCAAGGACATATTGGACATTAAGGACATCAAGGGCTCAAGCCCTATATAAAGAGAGGATCGACCATCAGTTTTCTCAAACCTTGAACCACGAATTTACAGAGCAATAAAAGAGAGATACAATCGAGAGAAAAAAGCAACAAGATTCGAGTGCGATCAAATTCTGTGATCAATGAGAGTTGTTTGAAGTGTCTGCAACATTGAGAATAACACTTTGTTCGATTTAGTCTTGTTGAGTTATTTTCGTGCATACACTGTTTCATTAGAGTTATAGAATATTCTGAGAGTATTTTGGGCGAAATGATTTACTTAGAATAGATCTACTCAGTTGGAGTTTGTTTTTCCTAGACTAGTTGAATCATTCATGATCGAGTTGTATTGCAGATACTTTCAACTATTGATTTCGTCATAATTGACACTTCTACAAGTTATTCTTAACTTCTAGATAAATTTTACTTCGTGCGTTCTTTTTCCGCTGCTTGTTCCGTAAAGTGTTACAACATCCTATGTGACACTTTCTCTGACATTTACTAAAACGAACGTTTTGGGACCTCAAAAACTTTCAATTGGCATCTAGAGCCGACACTTGATTTCACTAAGTGTTGATCCTACGTTCGAACTACAGAATGGAAAATCAGATGCCTGTTATGTTCCGTCCTCCGATGCTAGATGGGACAAACTACTCAATTTGGAAGATAAAGATACGTGCCTTTATCAAATCAATTAATGAGAAAGCTTGGCATCCGGTTCTGACTGGATGGACTCCTCCGAAAATTCAAGATAAAGATGGGGACTTCATAAATCAGGATGAAATCAACTGGTCCAATGATGATATCAACTGGCGAACTACAATTCAAAAGCTCTCAATACGATCTTTGGTGCAGTAGATTTTAATAACTTCAGAATAATTTGGAACTATGTTGCAGCTAAAGATGCGTGGGAGGCTTTACAAAAGCATTGTGAAGGATCTGCAAGTGCTCAACTTTCTAAGTTGTGACATCTGAACGTCAGGTTTGAGAACTTGAAGATGGAGGAGGACGAAGACATCACTTCATATCATGGAAGACTATGCGATATTGCTAATGAGTCTCAGTCTCTTGGTGAACCTATTTCAACTCAAAACTCGGTTAGTAAGATGATGCGATCCTTGCTCGAAAAGATTCGACGTCAAAATTGCCGACGTGGAAGAGTCACAAATATCACAACATTACGGTTAGATGAGTTGGCTGGGATTCTCAAGACTTGGGAACTCAACTTCGTCAACAAAAAGAGACCACAAGGTAAAGGCGTCGCTTTACAGGTATTACCCGATGAACCTAATGAATTAGATCAGTTGACTAAAGAAATTGAGGAATCTAAATTAGGAGAAGAATCAATGGCTTTGTTTGCAAAAAAATTTAATAGAATCATGAAAAACAAAAGCAAAAATCAATTTCCTTCAAAAGCCAAAAGGACTTTTAAAATTGATACTCCTAAATATCCTCAAAGAAATACACCTAATAAAAATCAAGATAGAACCGAAAATCAATTTGATATTGAAAAGGTAAAGTGTAGAGCTTGTTCAGGTTTTGGTCATTATGCTAATGAATGTGCTAACACCTTGAGAAAAAGAGGTATGAATTTGTCCGTTACCTTAAGTGATGATGAGTCCGAAGAAGAAAACACAGGTCAGGAGGATGAAAACCCCGTGTTTATGGCGGTTATTCAGAAAACAAGGGCTCTGCAGATCAACCCTTTAGGTGTCTCGCGCGGTGTCGCACGAAATGTTCCAACACCTACGAAGTACACTTTATCCGACACTTCTGATAATTTTTGCTTAACATCTACCTCTGTAGTTGAAACAGATAATCAGGGTGCTGAAGACTCCGATGGTGAAGAACAAAATATTATTGAAGCCTACCAGGAGCTGTATCACGAATGGAGCAAACGTATTCAACAGGTTGGAAATCTCTCAAAGGAGCACGAAAAGCTCACTAAGGATGTAACACTCGTAATTTTTTTATGTAATCTTATCTTATATTTTTTATTTATTTTAATTCTAATTTATATTAATTATAAATGTATAATTTTATACTATATCTACAATTGGCTAAACTTTAATTATAAGATTCCCACTAGTGCCACTATCTCCAATTGTACTAATTATTTTCCCCACATTAGGCCATGTTCTTGCAAACTTTAAGGGTAATATTTCTTTCCATCCCTCCAACTCACGTCCCATTATGAGCAAGCAACTTATCATATATTTTTTTTTACTCTCACAATCTTTGATCTATCATAAAACTTGAATATATGCAAACCTCGTTCATTTTTGGTGGCTATTATTCTCTTATCCATGCCAAATACACCTCACTCTTTGCAAAAGTTGAGATACATAACAAGAAAGTAATTTTATCCTTGTATCTAATACTATGACCATTCTTATTTTGGTTGTGCCATTATCCATGGGAATTAGAAGTGGATTTTGAATTTATGATTGGAGAAAGGGACAGAGATAAGATGATATTATGTATGGGTGTGTGCAATTTGGGTTGTGTATAATTGTGTGTGTGTGAGACATGTATATATATATATATATGCGTGTGTTTGAAAATTTTGCGTGGGTGTGCGTGAGTGTGTTGATTATATATGTGTGTTGTGTGTGTGTGTGTGTTGCAGAAATGGGTGTGTTTTGTTGTGTAAATGTATGTGTGTTGTTGGTGTGTGCGTTAGTATTTGTGTGTGTGTGTATCGGTGTGTGCGTGTGTCCTGTTTTGAGTGTGTGTAAGTGTGGGTTTTCGTTGTCGGAAATGGTTCCACCGTGTGATGAGGGAAGTCGAAGGTGACAAATGGGGTGACGGGAAAGAGGTCTATTGAGTGGGGGCTTTAGTTTGGAAATTTGATAGAATTATGGCTAAATCGAGAATTTTGGATGATTTATATATTTGACCCCCTGTTTCCTTTTCACCAAATTTCAAATTCATGGTTTCAGAATTTTCTATTTTGTCCCAAACAAGTTTCAATTAAGTCCATATTTTTATTTAAATTTTTTTAAGCATTTTAAATTAACCGCTATAACTTATTTAGATTTTCTGGATTTTTCAATTTGACCCTACAAGTTTTTAATTTAGTACCAAATTAAATTATAATTTTAACTTGTTTCAATTAAACCTCAAAACTTACATTTTTAGTTAAGTTTTACATATTAAAAAGCACTAGGCTATTATATATATAATTATTTCAATTATAAGTTACTACTTAATCTCTAGGCCTAAATTATGTTAAATTTATATTGTAAGCGTCGAAGAACCGTACAATTAGGACTTCTACTTTCGAGCTATTTGTGCATCTACTTTATTTTACTTGATTGAGGTAGGGATTCTTATCACATTTTATGTGTATATTTCATTGTCCTTGTGAAATGCTTAAACTGTTCAATTATGTGAATTACGCATTTTAAATGGTTAAATGATATGCATAATTATGTGAATTATATGTTTTCGATGTATTACATGATATGCATAATTATGTGAATTATATGCTTTCGATGTATTACATGATATGCATAATTATGTGAATTATATGATTTGAATGTGCTATATGATATGATTAATTTTATGAATTACATGTTTTCATTATAATGTATGTTATGAAATGGGAAAGGAAACAATATGGCATTCGTGCCACGAAAAAAAAATATGGCATTCGTGCCACGAAAGGAAAATTTTTGGCCTCGTGTCACGGAAAGGAAAATATGGCATTCGTGCCTACGGAAAAGCTATGTGCTATTTGGCTTATGCCAATGGGAAATGTTATGTGTTAATTTATGTAAGGGATAATTACAAAAGTACCCCGAGGTTTGACCTAATTACAAAAAACCCAAAGAAACTTTAAAACTTACAAAAAGACCACGAGGTTTGATTTAGTGTTAAAATTAAGGGTAATCTGCAATGATTTTACAAATATGAAGGAAAATTTTGAAATATATTTAAAACCTCGGGGTAATTTTTGTAAGTTATAAATTTAGGCGGGATTTTTTGTAATTAGGTCAAACCTCGGGGTACTTTTTTGTAATTATCCCTTTATGTAATTGTGCACTTTTTGTATTTAGCTTGAACAATCTTTATCCCTACTGAGTATGTGATTACTCACCCCTAAATTCAAATTCTTTCGTATAATACGGATGGATGCTTTGCGAGATATGGGGAATAGCCGATGATTTCACTTTTAATTATTTAAATTTCAAGAACCATGAACTCGTTTTAAATTTCGAACAATTACGTGTACTATTTTCTTTTAATTTATTTCAAAGTGAATTGAGTGGATTTTTAATTTTTAGCAAATACTCTATAATTATTTCTTAAGACTTAAGGTTTCTCATTATCGCTCCGCTAAACTTTTTATTTATCTATTTTAAAAAAATTATAAGCATTTTCTTAAAATTTTAGTAACGCTAAAAATGCACTTCAAAGATTCGAGCCAAGTATCCCGAATTATTCCATCAATCGGTAAACTTGAAATTCCGAGGCGAAATTTTTATAAGAGGGGTAGGATGTAACACCCGTAAATTTTTTATGTAATCTTATCTTATATTTTTTATTTATTTTAATTATAATTTATATTAATTATATATGTATAATTTTATACTATATCTACAATTGGCTAAACTTTAATTATAAGATTCCCACTAGTGCCACTATCTCCAATTGTACTAATTATTTTCCCCACATTAGGCCATGTTCTTGCAAACTTTAAGGAGAGTATTTCTTTCCATCCCTCCAACTCACGTCCCATTATGAGCAAGCAACTTATCATATATTTTTTTTACTCTCGCAATCTTTGATCTATCATAAAACTTGAATATATGCAAACCTCTTTCATTTTGGTGGCTATTATTCTCTTATCCATGCCAAACACACCTCACTCTTTGCAAAAGTTGAGATACATAACAAGATAGTAATTCTATCCTTGTATCTAATACTATGACCATTTCTTATTTTGGTTGTGCCATTATCCATGGGAATTAGAAGTGGATTTTGAATTTATGATTGGAGAAAGGGACAGAGATAAGATGATGTTATGTATGGGTGTGTGCAATTTGGGTTGTGTATAATTGTGCGTGTGAGACATGTATATACATATATATATATATATATATATGCGTGTGTTTGAAAATTTTGCGTGGGTGTGCGTGAGTGTGTGTTGATTATATATGTGTGTTGTGTGCGTGTGTGTGTTGCGGTAAATGGGTGTGTTTTGTTGTGTAAATGTATGTGTGTTGTTGGTGTGTGCGTTAGTATTTGTGTGTGTGTATCGGTGTGTGCGTGTGTCTGTTTTGAGTGTGTGTAAGTGTGGGTTTTCGTTGTCGGAAATGGTTCCACCCCAAGTGACGAGGAAAGTCGAAGGTGACAAATGGGGTGACGGGAAAGAGGTCTATTGAGTGGGGGCTTTAGTTTGGAAATTTGATAGAATTATGGCTAAATCGAGAATTTTGGATGATTTATATATTTGACCCCCAAGTTTCATTTCACAAATTTCAAATTCATGGTTTCGAATTTTCTATTTTGTCCCAAACAAGTTTCAATTAAGTCCAAATTTTTATTTAAATTTATTTTAAGCATTTTAAATTAACCGCTATAACTTATTTAGATTTTCCGGATTTTTCAATTTGACCCTACAAGTTTCAATTTAGTACCAAATTATATTATAATTTTACTTGTTTCAATTAAACCTCAAAACTTACATTTTTAGTTAAGTTTTACATATTAAAAAGCACTAGGCTATTATATATATAATTATTTCAATTATAAGTTACTACTTAATCTCTGGCCTAAATTATGTTAAATTTATATTGTAGGCGTCAAGAACCGTACAATTAGGACTTCTATTTTCGAGCTATTTGTGCATCTACTTTATTTTCTTGATTGAGGTAGGGTTCTTATCACATTTTATGTGTATATTTCATTGTCCTTGTGACATGCTTAAACTGTTCAATTATGTGAATTACGCATTTTAAATGGTTAAATGATATGCATAATTATGTGAATTATATGCTTTCGATGTATTACATGATATGCATAATTATGTGAATTATATGCTTTCGATGTATTACATGATATGCATAATTATGTGAATTATATGATTTTAATGTGCTATATGATATGATTAATTTTATGAATTACATGTTTTCATTATAATGTATGTTATGAAATGGGAAAGGAAACAATATGGCATTCGTACACGAAAGGAAAAATATGGCATTCGTACTTACCACGAAAGGAAAATTTTTGGCCTCGTGTCACGGAAAAGAAAATATGGCATTCGTGCCTACGGGAAAGGCTATGTGCTATTTGGCTTATGCCAATGGGAAAGGTTATGTGTTAATTTATGTAAGGGATAATTACAAAAGTACCCAGGTTTGACCAATTACAAAAAACCCAAAGAAACTTTAAAACTTACAAAAAGTACCCCGAGGTTTGATTTAGTGTTAAAATTAAGGGTAATCTCTGCAATGATTTTACAAATATGAAGGAAAAAATTTTGAAATATATTTAAAACCTCGGGGTAATTTTTGTAAGTTATAAATTTAGTGGATTTTTTGTAATTAGGTCAAACCTCGTGGGGTACTTTTTTGTAATTATCCCTTTATGTAATTGTGCACTTTTTGTATTTAGCTTGAACAATCTTTATCCCTACTTGAGTATGTGATTACTCACCCCTAAATTCAAATTCTTTCGCTAATACGGATGGATGCTTTGCGATATGGGGAATAGCCGATGATTTCACTTTTAATTATTTAAATTTCAAGAACCATGAACTCGTTTTAAATTTCGAACAATTAAATGTACTATTTTCTTTTAATTTATTTCAAAGTGAATTGAGTGGATTTTTAATTTTTAGCAAATACTCTATAATTATTTCTTAAGACTTAAGGTTTCCTCATTATCGCCTCCGCTAAACTTTTTATTTATCTATTTTAAAAAAAAAATTATAAGCATTTTCTTAAAATTTTAGTAACGCTAAAAATGCACTTCAAAGATTCGAGCCAAGTATCCCGAATTATTCCATCAATCGGGTAAACTTGAAATTCCGAGGGCGAAATTTTTATAAGAGGGGTAGGATGTAACACCCGTAAATTTTTTATGTAATCTTATCTTATATTTTTTATTTATTTTAATTATAATTTATATTAATTATATATGTATAATTTTATACTATATCTACAATTGGCTAAACTTTAATTATAAGATTCCCACTAGTGCCACTATCTCCAATTGTACTAATTATTTTCCCCACATTAGGCCATGTTCTTGCAAACTTTAAGGATAGTATTTCTTTCCATCCCTCCAACTCACGTCCCATTATGAGCAAGCAACTTATCATATATTTTTTTTTACTCTCACAATCTTTGATCTATCATAAAACTTGAATATATGCAAACCTCTTTCATTTTGGTGGCTATTATTCTCTTATCCATGCCAAATACACCTCACTCTTTGCAAAAGTTGAGATACATAACAGTAAGTAATTCTATCCTTGTATCTAATACTATGACCATTCTTATTTTGGTTGTGCCATTATCCATGGGAATTAGAAATGGATTTTGAATTTATGATTGGAGAAAGGGACGAGAGATAAGATGATGTTATGTGGGTGTGTTCAATTTGGGTTGTGTATAATTGTGTGTGTGTGAGACATGTATATACATACATATATATATATATATATATATATGCATGTGTTTGAAAATTTTGTGTGGGTGTTGTTGGGTAAATCAGGTTGGTGTATACCGAATGGTCGAAAACAGGTTGAGCAGCGGAAGTAACGGTAAAAATCGAGACGCGAGGCAAGAGTTGACCTGTTTTTCTTTAAGACGAGATTGCCCCGCTAACGATGCTTACGAATACGGCAATCATCTCCCAACATACAACGACGAACTACTTGCGATAGTTGCACCACAAATCGCAAATTTTACGGACACTAGATGTTTTTTGAACTCTCTTTAATTGATCGATGCAGAGAATGAAGAAGAAGCGAAAAAATTTCGAATTTTCTACGATGTTATGAAATGAATCTTGGGGCTGGTTTATATAGAGCTCCCGTGCCTCTTCAAATCAGGTGCAACCCCTCCGGATCGATCTTGACCGTCCGATCGCGCCCTATGGTTAACAAATGCGATCCGATGGTCCGATCGCATGTGAAGGAACACACCCTTTGGCATACACCTCACACACCGGACATACGCGTCGATCCGCGGTGCCGTCGTGAAAACGAGACGCGTCCAATCGGCGCCACGTGTCGCCACTGCGATCCTGCCAAGTATGATATTCCAATGGTAAAAACATAACCACTTGTGGACTTGGAATCTTTTTGAGTCGGATATCCAATTAGCATCACCGTATCCTTCTAATACACCGGATATCTCGAGTAATGTAATCCATAATTCAAGGTGAGTCTTAGATACCTAAGAACCCTTATTAATGCCTTCCAATGGTCATTTCCGGGATTACTCGTAAATCTACTCGGTTTATTAATCACGTAGGCAATATCCTGACGAGTGCGATTTGTTACATACATAAGACTTCCAATAATTCGAGAATATTCTAGTTGAGATACAGGCTCGCTTGATTTTTAGCTAAGT
Source organism: Rehmannia glutinosa (assembly GCA_016081115.2). Lineage (NCBI taxonomy): Eukaryota > Viridiplantae > Streptophyta > Magnoliopsida > Lamiales > Orobanchaceae > Rehmannia > Rehmannia glutinosa. The sequence goes on along the minus strand of CM071934.1, from coordinate 9,107,907 downwards.
GTAAGCTTAAATCAACAGCGTTTTAGGCTGGAGATCACATACGCATTGAACTTTCAAGTACTCTCTCAATATAATGAGACTGTGATAAAACAAGTCCATCGATGTTTTAGAGATCTTAATTCCCGAATAACATCGATATACCCATATCTTTCATATCAAAATGTTTTATTAATATTTTCTTAGTATTCATGATTATATCATGATTACTACCCATAATTAACATGTCGTCAACATAAAGACAGACAATTACATAAGCATTAGGTGTGTCTTTAATGTAAACACATTTATCACACTCGTTAATTTTGAAACCATTTGACAAAGATAGTTACGTTAAATTTTTCGTGCCATTGTTTTGGAGCTTGCTTAAGGCCATACAATGACTTAAAAAGAGTTTGCACACCTTCTTCTCATGTCCAGAGCAACAAACCCTTCGGGTTGTTCCATGTAGATTTCCTCTTCTAATTCACCATTTAGAAAAGCCGTTTTCACATCCATTTGGTGTATCTCAAGGTTATGCAATGCGCAATAGCAATGAGAATTCTAATATATGTGATTCTTGTCACAGTGAATACGTATCAAAGAAATCAAGGCCTTCTCTTTGTTTAAATCCCTTAGCTACTAACCTGGCCTTGTACTTATCAATAGTTCCATCGCCTTTATATTTCCTTTTAAGGATCCACATGCATCCTAAAGTGCTTATTTCCGGTGGGAGATCTACCAACTCCCAAGGGTTATATATGTGTGTGTTGTTATATTTGTGTGTATGTTGTGTGCGTGTGTGTGTTGCGGTAAATGGGTGTGTGTGTTGTTGTGTAAATGTATGTGTGTGTTGTTGGTGTGTGCGTTAGTATTTGTGTGTGTGTGTGTGTATTGGTGTGTGCGTGTGTTTTGAGTGTGTGTAAGTGTGAGTTTTCGTTGTCGGAAATGGTTCCACCCTATGTGATAGATGGAAGTCGAAGGTGACAAATGGGGTGACGGGAAAGAGGTCTGTTGAGTAGGGGCTTCAGTTTGGAAATTTGATAGAATTATGGCTAAATCGAGAATTTTGGATGATTTATATATTTGACCCCCTGAAGTTTCATTTCAGTCCAAATTTCAAATTCATGGTTTCCAGTTTTTTTTTTTTGTCCCAAACAAGTTTCAATTAAGTCCAATTTTTATTTAATTTTTTTAAGCATTTTAAATTAACCCCTATAACTTATTTAGATTTTCTGGATTTTTCAATTTGACCCTACAAGTTTTCAATTTAGTACCAAATTAAAATATACTTTTAACTTGTTTCAATTAAACCTCAAAACTTACATTTTTAGTTAATTTTTACATATTAAAAAGCACTAGGCTATTATATATATATAATTATTTCAATTATAAGTTACTATTTAATATCTAGGCCTAAATTATGTTAAATTTATATTGTAGGCGTCAAGAACCGTATAATTAGGACTTCTACTTTCGAGCTATTTGTGCATCTACTTTATTTTGCTTTGATTGAAGTAGGGATTCTTATCACATTTTATGTGTATATTTCATTGTCCTTGTTAAATGCTTAAACTGCTCAATTATGTGAATTACGCATTTTAAATGGTTAAATGATATGCATAATTATGTGAATTATATGCTTTCGATGTATTAAATGATATGTATAATTATGTGAATTATATGCTTTCGATGTATTACATGATATGCATAATTATGTGAATTATATGCTTTTAATGTGCTATATGATATGATTAATTTTATGAATTACATGTTTTCATTATAATGTATGTTATGAAATGGGAAATGAAAAAATATGGCATTCGTGCCTACGAGAAAGGAAATTTTTTGGCCTCGTGCCACGAGAAAGAAAAATTTTTGGCCTTGTGCCACGGAAAGGAAAATATGACATTCGTGCACGCAGAAAGGAAAATTTTTGTCCTCGTGCATTGCACTAAAGGAAAAATATGGCATTCGTACACGAAAGGAAAATTTTTGGCCTCGTGCCACGGAAAAGGAAAATATGGCATTCGTGCCTCACGGGAAAGGTTATGTGCTATTTGGCTTATGCCAACGGAAAGGTTATGTGTTAATTTATGTAATTGTGCACTTTTCGTATTTAGTTTGGATAATCTTTATCCCTACTTAGTATGTGATTACTCACCCCTAAATTCAAATTCTTTTCAGATCATACGGATGGATGCGTTGCAGATGTGGGGGAATAGCCGATGATTTCACTTTTAATTATTTAAATATTAAGAACTATGAACTCGTTTTAAATTTCGAACAATTGTGGTGTACTATTTTCTTTTAATTTATTTCAAAGTATATTGAGTGGATTTTTATTTTTAGCAAATACTCTATAATTATTTCTTAAGACTTAAGGTTTCCTCATTATCGCTTCCGCTAAACTTTTTATTTATCTATTTATAAAAAACAATTATAAGCATTTTCTTAAAATTTTAGTAATGCTAAAAATGCACTTCAAAAAAAAATGGGGCGTTATAGTATGGTATCGGAGCGGTCTACTTTCCTCAGTAGACTTGCAATTTTTAATAAATTTTGTTTTCTCAAAAGAAAAAAATGGCTATCCCTCTCCATCGCGCTCCGTCCAACCAGGTAACATCTATTTAATTATCATGGTATGAGAAATTGGAAAAGTGCGATTTGCTATGTGAAACATGAGAATTTATATGAACATTTATGTGACATGCTATAATTCATGTATGTGTTCCCTGATTCGTTATATGATCTAAATTTTCTTTCATGACACTTTAGACGTAAAGAACAATGTAGAATAACAATTCATAATGAACCATAGAAAAACAACGTATATTTTCGTTATATTATGTTATAGAGTTGAATGACTCATATGATAAATTTTTGACTTTAGATTGACCCGCACATTTAAAAACACTAGAAAGTCTGACGCGTGTAGAATCTTTTAGCGAGGAGAGTTAAACTTAGATATTTTATTTTCTCGCGTAAAGATATTTCAAACTCTTCACTTAACTCAAACCAGAGTCTATGGGATGTCGGCAATACACCTACTCTAGTGTTGTTTGATATTGATATTATGCATTCTTTTATTTATTTTGATTTCCGAGCTAAAAATCCAACCCGTGAATTATACTGTTAGCGACATATTAGAAATAAGCCTATGATCCGGAATAATAATAAGTATTGATCTAATGATTAATAATGTGGAGTTGATTTTGACGGGATGGGTTTAGAAGCGGATTTGCATGTGATTATGATTAAAGATTTTGATATCATCTTAGGAATGGATTGGTTGAATAAGTACAAGGCTAACCTCAGCTGTCATAAGAGACTAAGAGAGAAATAATTGTACGACCCTTAAATGGAGATGAATTCATATTTTTCGGAGCGAGAGTAAGTGGTATACCCCGAATGATATCATCAATGAAAACAATCAAGATATTGAAGAAAGAAAGTTGTCAAAGGTATCTGGTGAATGTGATGGCCACTCCGGTTGCCGGAAAAAAAAACCTTATGGAAGTCCAGTTGTACATGAGTACGCAGACATCTTTCTAGGAGATTTGTCGGGAGTATTTCCAAATCGATTCGTAGAGTTTACAATTAATTTAATTTCGAGAGATGTCCCTGTATCGAAAGCACCATATAGAATAGCACCCAAGGAGCTTCAGGAACTAAAAGTTCAGCTGCAAGAACTTCTGGATATTGGTTTCATTTGACCGAGCGTGTTGCCTTGGGGAGCGCCAATTTTATTTATAAAGAAGAAAGATGGGATAATGAGAATGTGTATAAACTACAGAGAGTTGAATAAGTACACTGTAAAGAACAAATATCCTTTGCTAAGGATTGAGGATCTTTTTTATCAATTGAATGGGGCAAGTGTATTTCCTAAGATTGAACTGAGGTCTAGATATCATTAAATGAAGGTTAAGGAAGAAGATATACCCAATACGATTTTTAAGACCTGATATTAGGCACTATGAGTTGACAATGATGCCCTTTGGACTTAGTAATGCTCCGACAATATTTATGGATTTGATGAGTTGGGTTTTCTATCTGTACTTGGATCTATTTGTGATTATATTCATAGATGATATTTTGGTATACTCAAATGATATATAACAATATGGGAAATACATCATCATAGTGTTGGAGACCCTCCGTAATGAGAAATTGTATGTCAAATTCAAGAAGTGCGAGTTTTGGATACACCAAGTAGTTTTCTTTTGGGACATATATTACATTGAAATGTACTAAGTCAACACCAACAAAAGTTGAAGCTGTGGAAAAAGAGTTGGCTCCTAAGAACTCCAATGAAGTGTGTATTTTTTTGGTTTTGTTGGATATTACCGAATGTTTAACGAAAGATTTTCAAATATTAGCAGACCCAATGAGCCGACTCACAAGGAAAATGTGAGAAGTTTATTTGGACTGAGAGGCGCGTGCGAGTTTTGAACCGAACGACGTCTAGTCTCAACATCGGTTTTAACAATTCCAAATACTAGAGAGGGTTTTGTAATATATACAGTGATGCATCAAAATAAGGATTATGGTGTATTTTGATACAATAATAGTAAAGTGGTTGCCTACATTTCAAGACAAATGAAACGTCATAAGCTCAATTACCCTACACATGACTCTGAGTTGACAATAGTCATGCACGCCTTAAAGATATGGCGTCACTTTTTATACGGAAAAAAAGTGAAATTTACAATGATCACGAGATTTTGAAGTGTTTCTTCACACGAAAATAGCTGAACATGAGATTCAAATAAGATGGTTGGAACTCGTGAAAGATTGAGATTATAAAATCCACTATCATCCTAGTAAAGCTAATGTCGTAGCAAACGGATAATCTGAACGAACCGTTCAAATCTTAGAAGATTTACTGAGGGGTTGCATTTTGGATTTTGATGATAATTGGGAGAAATAATTGCCTCTTGTGGAATTCTCTTACAATAACAGCTACCCGACGACTATCGGGATGGCCCCATATGAAACCCTATACGGCAGAAAGTGTAGATCCCCTATCTATTGGGACGAAATTGGTGAGAAAAAAGTGTTAGGTCCCGAGCTAGTCGAGCAGATGGTCAAGGTTATTGAGAAAGTCAGAGATAAAAAAAATAGTCCATGACCGACATAAATCTTATGCTGATCAAAGAAGGAAAGACCTGCAGTTTAAAACGGGAGAGAAAGTTTTCCTAAAGGTTTCACCGACCAAAGGAATATTAAGATTTGACAAGAAGGGAAAACTGAGATCTAGGTTCATTGGACCATTTGAAATTTTGGAGCATGTCGGAGATGTAGCTTACAGATTGGAGTTACCGCCAGAGCTAGCAGCAGTTCATAATGTATTTCAAGTATCTATGTTGAGGAAGTACATCCACGATCCAAGCCACATAATCAATCTTGAAGCACTGGAAATCAACCGAGACACGACTTATGAAGAAAAACCGATGGCTATCCTTGACAGAAAGATACACAAGTTGAGAAACCGAGACATCGCCTTAGTCAAGATTCAATGGATTAGACATGGTCAAAGATTCGAGCCAAGTATCCCGAATTATTCCATCAATCGGGTAAACTTGAAATTTCGAGGGCGAAATTTTTATAAGAGGGGTAGGATGTAACACCCGTAAATTTTTTATGTAATCTTATCTTATATTTTTTATTTATTCTAATTATAATTTATATTAATTATATATGTATAATTTTATACTATATCTACAATTGGCTAAACTTTAATTATAAGATTCCCACTAGTGCCACTATCTCCAATTGTACTAATTATTTTCCCCACATTAGGCCATGTTATTGCAAACTTTAAGGATAGTATTTCTTTCCATCCCTCCAACTCACGTCCCATTATGAGCAAGCAACTTATCATATATATTTTTTACTCTCACAATCCTTGATCTATCATAAAACTTGAATATATGCAAACCTCTTTCATTTTGCGTGGGTGTGCGTGAGTGTGTGTTGATTATATATGTGTGTGTGTTGTTATATTTGTATGTGTGTTGTGTGCGTGTGTGTGTTGCAATAAATGGGTGTGTGTGTTGTTGTATAAATGTATGTGTGTGTTGTTGGTGTGTGCGTTAGTATTTGTGTGTGTATCGGTGTGTGCGTGTGTCTGTTTTGAGTGTGTGTAAGTGTGAGTTTTCATTGTCGGAAATGGTTCCACCGGTGACGGAGGGAAGTCGAAGGTGACAAATGGGGTGACGGGAAAGAGGTCTGTTGAGTAGGGGCTTCAGTTTGGAAATTTGATAGAATTATGGCTAAATCGAGAATTTTGGATGATTTATATATTTGACCCCCTGAAGTTTCATTTCAGTCAAATTTCAAATTCATGGTTTCCAGAATTTTCTATTTTGTCCCAAACAAGTTTCAATTAAGTCCAATTTTTATTTAAATTTTTTTAAGCATTTTAAATTAACCCCTATAACTTATTTAGATTTTCTGGATTTTTCAATTTGACCTACAAGTTTTCAATTTAGTACCAAATTAAGATATACTTTTAACTTGTTTCAATTAAACCTCAAAACTTACATTTTTAGTTAATTTTTACATATTAAAAAGCACTAGGCTATTATATATATATAATTATTTGGGATAACGTTTTTAATCAACCCAAACTATACGTGTTTTTACACTTTGCAACCCGAACTTTGAAAAGTTACTTGATTGCAATCTAAACTTTACAAAATTTTACACTCTGCATATAATTTCGGTTTTACCCCTGGTTTCGAGAAGTTGGTTTGTAGTTTACACTCTAAACTTTAAAGTTGTTACACTTTGCAACCTGGACGATAAATTTCATTGCATTTTCTTTGATTACTCCCAAAGGTCTTGTGATCCTCGAAAATGGTATCAGAGCCTAGGTTTATTAAGAACTTTTAGTTAAATTTATTATATTTATGTAATTAACAATTGGTGAGGAGAAATTACTCCGAGATTATGGATCCGGACCGATGTCCGAGATGTACCCCTTACAGGACATATCGTCAAATATTGACGATGTATGCACAAGAACACCTTGACCAGGTTTCATATTGGGAATACCAACATGAAGAAAAGGAACAGGCAGGAGCCGACGGGGAAACCTTAAGGCAATGCAAAATGCGAGCAAAATATTATAGGCGATTCGGATGCTTAACTAGACCCTATATGTTCACTTGATGAACCTTCAAGAAACGGTTCACGAAAATTCCCATCGAATAATGATTCCTGATGGAGTACCGAGTGGAACGAGATACTTCCCGAGATAAATCCAAGATCTCCGAAGATCTTAGAGAAATCCAGAAGACGGTGCGAATTATGGCAACCGCCATATTCATCTACCAAGACAAGTTCATCGATCCAGAACCAGATGGAGACGATGGTGAAATATCGAAGAAACTTTGAACTCCTTCATGATATTCAAACGAGTCAAGAACCTAGAGGACATGCCAAGTTCATCCGGAGGAAGAAAACGTATTGATTTTGGGGACAAGACCTATTTACACCAAAAGGAAAACCAATCGAAGTCATATGAAAAATGACGGATGAGGAGAAGCTCATTTCTCTAATCAAAGGAAAATCCATCAAAAATTAAAAAAGATGGATATTGAAAAGATGAATCTTAAAGATCTACATGAATCGCGAGAATCCTTCGCGGGATTAAGTATTGTAGATTTAAAGATGAACGCAGTGAGAATCAACTTTGGTTACCTATGACCCACAAGGTAGACCAATTCCACAACCACCGCCACCGCTTAATCCTAACGTCGAAGAAAGTACGAGTTTGCATCATGGAGCTCGGGGCGAGAGGATGCCACATGTCTTTGGGATTTCACGACCGGGAGTGATCCACTTTCGAGAACAGGAGGTCGAAACCCTCTTGCGGAACTAGACAACCTACTGGAAGGCGAATGTTTATCGACGCCTTATGGAAGATCGCACCTCGACCCAATACATCCATATGGGTTGATGTTAAATCGGACATTCCGTTTTAAAAATAGAGAAGTTCTCATTGATGAATGGGCTTGGCTATGAGAATTTCAAGCAGAACCCTCGATCTTACAAAGGATTCATTTATCTTACTCCTTGAAATGAGTCTTGAAGGATCGGTGAAGATTGCCGGGATATGACCGATCTAGTACAAAAAGTTCGGTCACATCGGGGAATCACTTAAAGGAATTGTCGATGGTATGGCAAAACTATTCAAAATCCAGTTCATCGGCACGAGTTATTTCGAGGATTAGAGGATGAAAAAAAAAGAGATATAGACAAGCCCTCTATAGCCTTGAAAGTTCTGGATATTTGTCATATTGACGAATATATCAAGTTGTTCACCGAATACCGGTGGAAATCCAAGATTGAGGAAAAAGAAGTCGCATGACTATTCTTTGCCAAGATTCCGAGTCCCCGGAGAGAAATGCTTATCGGGGAATACAAGGGTGGAGTCAAGTAGAAAGCGTGGCCGGAAAAATGTCTTTCCTAAAGGCGAAGTTATCCGAATGGTGTTACCAAGCGACTCTATACAAGAATTACAAAAGATTAAGAGGAATTAACAAAACAGTTCCTCTATGTTGCGTGGATAATGATATCCCAACAAATTGTGGAGGTCAACCAAGGCGGCATAAGAAGAAGAAGGATAGAAGCCATCCATACCGCCGAGAAAGCAACAACAAAAGAAGCGGTCTTCATGGAGACTTAGAAGGTTTTGGTCAAAACAAAAAGCCCGGGTTATAAATCGGGGCAAAGATCGGCACTGGCGGGAGTAGAGCCTCATCATCGTTTCTAATCAAGCAAGTACCAACAAATCCAGGAGAAAGAACATTCAAAGCGGGCTCACACCGAGCTAATGAAAGTTTCAAAGATCAGTAATTGCTGGACATGCGGAGCAAGAGGGCATATCTCAACGGATTGCCCGGACAATCAAAAATGAGGAGTCGAGACGATTCGAGGCCACACCGTAAATCGAAGAAGCTGTCTATTATCGATTTAATACGGTGTATCAATTTGAGGATATTCCCTCGGATGAAAGCATCTATGAAGAAGAGATCTATTCTCGGGATGGAAGTAAATCCGATTCGAGAATCGAGTGAAGAAGAAATTCTTCAATAGACGGTCGGGGAGGATATGTTAGGATTCCTCTCTCACACTAGGTGTCTCATAAGACTCTTATGAGAATTATGAAGGAAGATCCAAAGCTTCAAATCTATGATGGATTTACAATTGGAGCAATGGAAAAGGCTTTGGATAAGATTGGTTTTCGTAATAGAAAACACCAAATTATCCACAGGGTAACAACCGGAGAATTTGCCATTCTCGATGGAGTTTAATGAACCTAATCGAGATGCAGTTGGTCCCTATTAGAGAAATACAGGAGATCAAAAGCAGAGTTAAAAGAGAAGTTGCAAATACACTCTCATGGATTCATATCGGAGCCATAAGAGTCATTATTAAAGCAACATTCAAAGAAGGGATAGATTCGCCACTCAATCTGGCTATCTTTGACAAGCGAATCTCAAACTTCAAGGATTCATGCCTTGGAGCAAGAATGAAATTTGTATCTTTGGGAAATTAGCATTTAATGTCTATCCTAGAATTGCATACAATGTGGGAGATCGAGATTTCAATAGAGTCCTAACTCTTCATCAAGATTTCAAAAGAGTCGAATTGATGAAAGAAATGACTTACTCGATCACATACAAGATATCCTATGCTCTCTCGAATACACATCATTCGAAGTATTCTTGAGAAAGGAATTTATTGAAGTCCCAAGAATCTTTGAGGACTTTGCCAGGGTGGTTTTACCGAGAGATTATTGAGTCTCCAACTATCAAGGAGATCGATATGAAAATACAAGACCAACCGCCTTCAACAAAATTCAAGTCTTAGAGTTGAGCCAAGAAGGATGTCTTTCCAACAGACAGAGAATGACGGCGATGAGCGCGTTGGGAAGAAAGGAGACCAAGAAATGCTTCAACGTATCCCTGGATGTTTTCAAAACAAAGCAGAGAGCCGAAATGTCCGAAGGATGGCGAGAAGTGGAAGTAATATTCGACATCACTCAAAAGGATAATATTTTTCCTTGTGATGTTCTATATTATCTCCAACAACCAATAGTTGGAAGGTATCAAGGAAGCTTCAAAGATAGGAGAAATTGAGCTTACTATCACAGAGTTGCAGAAAATCCCGAGAACAATTAGTACTGGGAATTGAATTTCTTGAGGATCATAAACCTTGGGAAAGATTACAAGACGGAATGGAGTTCACAAAGTGGCTAATAAAAGATACTAATCAAATGACCACTAGTCCATTCTCCATATACATTTCTATTGGAATGTTATATGTTGAATACAAAGCCGAGTATTTATTTGCTTATATTGATTCAAAGTCTTAGGGAATATGTACCGCAGCGAATGATTTTCCCAAAGAAATTGGAGAGGATTTACCAGCTATTGCGGGGAATTAAACAAGCGAGAAATCATGATCGGAGGCGGTGGTACCCCATGGTACAAGGTGAAAACACCACCAATCTATTTCCATGATACACAGTGCGGATGTTTTGCTTTGAGAAACAACTTCCTACAAACATTCAAGCGATTTACACAGAGAACGAGACAAGAATGCTTATTTTCACAACCTTATGTGATCATAAGATTATTGTCCAAAGATTGTGGGAAGCATTTTACGAGAAAAATGCCTATTACTTTTCGCGGCAAGCGTGGTGATGAAGCCAAACTTCGCAATCCAAAAATGGCGGATCGAAGGAAATTTGGTGAAGCTTTATTATCCTATGACAGTTTGGTTCCAATCGTAAGGATCAAAAGATATGGGATAATAACTTGTATTCATTCGAGTACAAGGAGAAGAACAAGTTACTCCCGAAGCCATTGCGAGAATTATGGATGAGTCTAATGGAGAATCCACAGAGACGTGACCTTAGAGGAACAAATATCACTCGAGGATATCAAGAAGAAGATCCAAAGGAATTACAATGAAGATCCTTTGGCTTGGTGGGATAAGAACGAGCTTAAAGCTTCCTTAAAGGTTAAACCTGGAAAGGAGTACGAGTTCGTAAGATTCAAACCAACCCTTATGAACCAGGGAGGATCGTGAGGATATGCGAGAAGATACTTACGGAACATCTTGACCTTAAGTTAATTTCACCAGGAGTTTCTCCATACAAGATCCAGGGTTCTTAGTCGAAAACCATGGAGAAATCAAAAGAGGAAAGCGAAGACTTGTTATTAATTACAAGGAATTAATAACATTTTGGAGTTCGACGGATACTATATCCCAAGCGTAGAGAACATCCGGTTAACTGCATCAAAGGTGCCAAGTTATTCTCAAAATTCGATTGCAAGTCCGGATTTTACAGTTAAGATGGATGAAGAAAGCAAGAAGTTTACAACTTTCTCCACACCACAAGGACATTATATTTGGAACGTGATGCCTATGGGATTGGCTAACGCACCCCGAGGATATATCAAAGGAAGATGCATAATCTCTTCAAAGATTATTTTAGTTTCATGTTCGTGTATATCGATGACATTCTAATCGCATCAAAGAACAAGAAGGAGCATCTCAAACATTTGGAAATATTTTTGGATGTTTGTCACAAAGAAGGATTAGTGCTTTCGGAAAAGAAGGCGGTAATTGCAACAAGGCAGATTGAATTCCTCGGAATTGAAATCGATGAATCTAGAATTATTCTACTGAGAATCATATTGTGGAAAAGATACGAGGATTTCCATACATTGAAAGACAAGAAACAGTTTGAGTTTTCTTGGAGTTGTTAATTTTCTTTGGGATGTTCATTAACAATCGGCATACTACGGGGAAGGTGTTTGGCCCATTGCTTAAAAAAGATGCAGATATTCAAATGGGAAGATGAACATCAAGAAGAGGAATTAAGCAACTTAAAGAAGTTTGTAAAAAGCTTCCAAAGCTTGCAATTCCCAAGACGAAGACGAATCGGTTCTTTACACGGATGCCGTGATGATTGGTGGGCAATAGTTCTTACTAAGGTCACACCAAACGAGGAAGTGCCATGTAGATATCTGCGGTGGTTTATTCACACCCGGTGAATCGACTTCGGTGGCATATCAACGAAAAGAATTCTTTGCGATCGAAAGGCTTTTAAAAATGGCCTTTATTTTTACCGATAAAAGTTTATCTTAAAAATTGATAATTCAAGTGTTAAAGCTTTTCGAAAAATAAAATTGAATCAAAACCGAGAAAAAGCTAGATTACTTAGATGGCAAGTCAATGTCAATATTATGATTTTGATATTGTCATTATAAAATCTCATGAAAATATTCTTGCGATTTCTTGACACGAGATGGAAGGACGCGTTGTTGGACGAGGTCCTTAAACGAGTAAGACATCTTAGGAAAACCTGGAGAGTCTAGAACGAGATTTTGGGACGTTATGTCTCAATGCGAGTTGTTGGATGACTTCAACAGTGACCGAGAAATCCGTTTCTAGTCAAATACGAGCATGTCGGTTCGCTCAAGGACAATTGTTCTTAGCGCTACCGCAAGGGCCTCTCTTCCAGGCCGCATCTCCTACGGTGCAAAAAGGGGCCGAGAGAGTACGGGGCTCTAACCCTGAGGTCATGGATTCAAGTACCATAATCACAAGTGTTGCAAGTGATGCATCCCCCGAGGGTATACAAATCGTAATGAATGTTGAAGCTCCGGTGTCACAACCCGAGTCTTCAAGTCAACCCAAAGACCTGGGGTAAAAGAGGGAGAGTTGAATCTTAGGCCACGGAGATAGGCAAATCTAAGGTTCAAACTGACGAAAAATAAGATTTCTCCTATGTAGGTATATCAACAAAGAATGGGAGAAACTAGTTACAAGACAAGGTATTAACCTAGAGAAAACAATGGTTGATATCTCGGCAATTATCCTAGAGTTTGGATGAAACCAGGAAGTCATCCAAATGAAGTACGAGAATTGTATACTTTTGGAGCTATAGCTTCAATCTATACCGTGTCACCAGGATTCCCGAAATTTCAAAATTACCTAAATAGATTGGGGAAGCGATTTACGAGACCTGGGCCAATAATCCACACTTGGCCGAGAGGAGATATTTTGGAACTCAGTATTTTATCGGTGCGGCTCCGAACCAAATGAAGAAAGGCTTTAATGAAGCTTTTCATTTCATCAAGCTAAGAAGACCGGATGGAAATGCTCTAAAATACATTAAGGCGGCTTCACCTAAGAAGGACCGGTGTTAGTAGGAGCATTCTCTCAAGACGAAGCTTCTACCAGGCATTTGTGGGGTCTTTGGGTTTGTCTAACGGAAATGGACAAGGTCAAATATCCATTCAAGTTCTTCCAAAATTCGACAAATGGATCTTTCCTTTTAAATTCGATGACCGGATCAACCACAGGGATTTGCGGAGGAACTCTTGAGACCAAAAGAAAAATTCTCCTGGGAAAACAAGATTCCTACAAGCAAAGAAACTTACCGGAAATTTTGTAACATGGCGCATGTTGGTCGTTGGATAGACCAGATCTGTCAAGCATGCCCCGAATGTAAGGAACCCGAGTTTGGGAAAGGATTCGACACAAACCCGACCGACAAGATCATGCGGTGAAAGGATAAGGGCGGCTCACAAGACGCGTTATCCTCGGGGACCACGTAAACCAATTTTTTAAAAATTCCCGACAAACATCACATGGGCTGAGTCACGCGGAGAAAAAAAAACGGTGAGGCAATAATGTGGGGATATGACGTAGCGATGACGTCATATATATCAAAAAGATTTGAAGTCCGCCTTTGAAGTCCTGACTTACCTCTATAAAATGCGAGGATTTGAAGGAAGGCTGGGGACATCGAACATTTTCCTTAGTTTTCTTACAATAAAATCTGAGTGAAAAATTTGTAATATTTTGAGTGTTTTAGTTTTTAAGTTTTTATGTATTTTTAGTGTGCAAGTCTCATACATGAGAGGCTAAACAAGTATTCTCCTCCCAAAAGGAGATTACTAATGTAATAAATTTTCTTTAAGTTCTTAATAAAATAAAGGTTTGTTTGTTCAACATGTGTTCATAATGTACTATTGATCAATCCCCTTTGAAGAATTACTTTTACGCCTTGGAGTAGGAAACGAACCAATGCTGTACTGAGCGGTTTCCGAAGGAGTCGGATAACTTGCGATCATCTTCCCCGAGGTGAGGTTGAACAGTGAGAGTTGTTTGTCAAACGATCTAGGGCGATAATTTTCCGATGGTGGCGTTGCGAACCACTTAACCTGGTGTTGTTTCGGTCAAAAGAGGTATGAATTTTAAAGGATTTATTAATTTTACGGAAGCATGTTGGGCCTGATATGGTCGTAATGGACTATTTTCATTTTCAGTCTAAAGACCCAATTTGTATACGGATAAATACTTGAAATAAGATCTTGATAGAAGTATGTCTTGTTGAGTTTATAGGCTGGAAACCTGACATGATCCATTTAAAACCTCTGAATAGAGACTGGATCTAAGTAGGTGTAACAATGCCACGAACAAAACAAGCTACGAAAAAATCGGGTTCTTATTTCTCGAAAAAAAATCCGAAAAACAAATTGATTAGGGAGTGAAAACTTTTTGATTATTGTATAATGCAATATATTTATCCTTATGGAGCAATCTGCCACAAATTAGAGTTTAAAGGGATAACTAGAACTATTGTTATTAGAGAATAAAATCCTAGGGGCAAAATGGTCCAAAAGTTGCAAAGAGTAATTATTTTCGTAGTTCAGGATGCAAAAGGTTAAAAATAAAAGTCTAGGTTGTGAAGTGTAAAAAGGGGTAAAGTTGAGGTGGTTAAAAATAATTATCTCTAATTATTTCAATTATAAGTAACTACTTAATCTCTATGCCTAAATTATGTTAAATTTATATCGTAGGCGTCGAAGAACCGTACAATTAGGACTTCTACTTTCGAGCTATTTGTGTATCTACTTTATTTTGCTTTGATATGAGGTAGGGATTCTTATCACATTTTATGTGTATATTTCATTGTCCTTGTTAAATGCTTAAACTGTTCAATTATATGAATTACGCATTTTAAATGGTTAAATGATATGCAAAATTATGTGAATTATATGCTTTCGATGTATTAAATGATATGCATAATTATGTGAATTATATGCTTTCGATGTATTACATGATATGCATAATTATGTGAATTATATGCTTTTAATGTGCTATATGATATGATTAATTTTATGAATTACATGTTTTCATTATAATGTATGTTATGAAATGAGAAAGGAAAAAATATGGCATTCGTGCCTACGGGAAAGGTAAATTTTTGGCCTTGTGCCACTGGAAAGGAAAATGTTTGGCCTCGTGCCACGGGAAAGGAAAATATGGCATTCGTGCCACGGGAAAGGAAAATTTTTGGCCTCGTGCCACGGGAAAGGAAAATATGGCATTCGTGCCTACGGGAAAGGTTATGTGCTATTTGGCTTATGCCAACGGGAAAGGTTATGTGTTAATTTATGTAATTGTGCACTTTTCGTATTTAGCTTGGACAATCTTTATCCCTACTTAGTATGTGATTACTCACCCCTAAATTCAAATTCTTTTCAGATCATACGGATGGATGCGTTGCAGATGTGGGGGAATAGCCGATGATTTCACTTTTAATTATTTAAATTTCAAGAACTATGAACTCGTTTTAAATTTCGAACAATTGTGGTGTACTATTTTCTTTTAATTTATTTCAAAGTATATTGAGTGGATTTTTAATTTTTAGCAAATACTCTATAATTATTTCTTAAGACTTAAGGTTTCCTCATTATCGCCAAACTTTTTATTTATCTATTTATAAATAAAATTATAAGCATTTTTTTAAAATTCTAGTAACGCTAAAAATGCACTTCAAAAAAAAAATGGGGCGTTACAAAGGAGAATGAAGAACTGAAGAAAACTTCAAATCGTTTGGAAGTACTTTTGACTAGGAGAGATGAAGAACTGGAAAAGGTAAAATCTGAACTCGACAAATCTCTTGAAACATTAAAAAGGTTGAATACTGGTAAGGCCAAGCTGGAGAAATTATGTCTCTTGGGAGTGATAGTAAGACCGGTTTGGGGTATAAAACCCCTGTTTTTGTCAAAGAAAAAGGAAATTTTGAATAAAAATGGTTGTAAACGAAGGCATTATGTTTGTCACTATTGCTACAAACCTGGACATATTAGACCTTACTGTTACAAGTTAAAATCTGATTTAAAGCGGTCTTCTGGTTCAGTGTCACCAACAATGTCTCACTCTGCTAACACTTCTAGTAACACCTCCAATAACACCTCACGATTTCAAAAATCTGTCTGGGTTCGCAAAACTGAATTAACTTGTAATGTTGTTTATACCTCTTTAAGATCTAACACTGCAGGATCTTGGTATTTTGATAGTGGGTGTTCACGACACATGACAGGTACTCTTGAGAATTTGACTAACTATGAACAATTTGAAGGAGGTATGGTAAAATATGGTGGAGGTGTTTGTTAAGTTGGTTTTATACCAACGTATTGAGTATTCTAGACTAGGATTTTGCGTTGTTTTCGGGTATTTTAGTGTCGTTTGAGTCAAATTCATGTAATTAGTTGTCGTTTGAGAGTCGAGACAAGTGCGGATGCCAAAATTTATTAAAAATGATGAAAAACGTGTTTGGACGGTGAAGATTGCATTTTAGAAGTGGAAAACAGAAAAATATTGAGTAAGATCGAGCGCCATTAAATACAAAAAACCCCATGGCGGGGGTCAAATTAGTACAACGGAGCGGGGAAAGGCCTGTAGCGCGCGATGAAGGACGCGAATAGGTAATATGCAGCGAAGCCTTGTGCGCACCCGACTCCTCCCCAGTGCGGCGGCGAGCGCCAAAGAGCAAGCAACGTGCGGCAGCGTCGCGTCATCGGCCAAAGAAGCGTCATCAGCGCCAAATACCGCAAAGAAAAAGAAGCGAAGCGGCCTTGTGACTTATTTGCTGCCTTAACAAAACGAACGGGCCGGCGAAAGATCATATGCAAGCGTGACTGCAGCCAAGGCGGACCAAGCATTGCAGCGACGGCGTGTCTGGTCGGGCCTTTTATTTCGTGGGCTTTTCGACGATTTTTGGCGGTCGCGCTTATAAATATAAAACGCACGCACAAACCGGGGGTCGGATATTATTCTCGAGCAAAACACAAGGCAAGAGACTCGAGCTAGGGTTCGGGACGGCAATTGGAGGCACTTCTCGTCTGGACACAGAGAGAATTCCTTCTCTTTTCTTCTCAATTCTTTCTTTGCTTTTCTTTGTCAAATTTTCGAGATGTATAATTATTTCTTTACGAGTTTTTGTACATCCAATATGAGCTAAACCTATTTTTCTGGGGGATTGATGTAACTTACGTTTGAACCTATGTTTTGATTTCCAGTTTATGAAATTCGCATATTTATTAATCTATTTGTGTTATTTGATTTGATTGCATCTGGATTATCGACCAATAATTTAGATTGTTTGGCGTATTTGATTTGACGCTTCGAGAGAGGTAATTGAACGTATGACCATAGAATAGTACAACCTAGGGTTTCATAGAATCGAGAGATTTATGAATCTTTTGAAGCCTGTGATAGAATATTCATTGAGCGTATTAAGGTTTAATTTATGATTTTTATAGAGATATCGAAATCAAAAATTGGAACCTAGAATCACTTGGCACTCGAGAGAGGAAGTGATAAACGGTAGGAATATTGGCTTATAGATTGATAACTTGTGATTAATAAACTGGATTGAAAACATAGGGGATAACTAGGTGAAATCAATCCTCTCGAATTCATCTTCTACGTGTTTGATAAATTGTCTGAACCAATTCTTAGTTTAATTTTTAGTTTTATTTTTAGTTTAATAAACATCCATCTCTTTTCGATTTCTAGATATAATTAAGCTATTTTAATTATAGTACTTAGTATAGAATTCGATAACAATCCCTGTGGAGACGATAACCCTACTTTCAAAACCTATACTAAAAATTGACACCGTACGCTTGCGGTAAGATTTTCGCGATCAAGTTTTTGGCACCGCTGAGTGGGGGATTTTTTATCTTATTTTAAACTAATACTATTACCACGTAATCTTAATCCTAATCTAGACTAGTATAGGATTTATAATTTCGTTTTCTCATTTGACTTGTCTGTTTATGCGAGATTCCAAAGATATTAATTTGCTTCCTTTTGATCCGAGATTGAAAGGACACTTTGAGCAATCCGAGCGGCAAAGCAAAGCAAGAGAATCGAGCAATGGCAAAAGCGCAGGGCGATGAGAATAACAAAATCGGGTCGTGAACGTGCCACCACAGCCTGAGGCACCGAGAAAGGGCAATCCGGGATTAGTTTTTACCGATCAGAAACCAGAATTACTCTAATTGTGCGCCACCCATAAATGCAAATAATTTCGAATTGAAACCGGCCTCATAAGCATGGTTCAAGAGAATCAATTTGGGGAGTCCAGTGGATGATCCGAATACACATCCGCCATATTCTTGGAAATTTGCGACACCATCAAGATGAATGGTGTAACGATGAGGCCATTCGATTGAAGCTTTTCCCGTTTTCACTCCGGGATAAGGCCAGACAGTGGTTATAGACGTTCGCTCCTGGGAGTATTACGAGCTGGGATGATCTGACTCAAAAATTCTTAGCAAAATTTTTCCCTCCCGGCAAGACACTCCAACTAAAGAGAGATAGCCCAGTTCCAACAGTTGATTTTGAGCCATTATACGAAGCTTGAGAGCGATTTAAAGATCTCATTGCGAGAGATGCCCACAACATGGATATGCGGATGGCGAGAGGGTTCAGTATTTCTACAATGGGCTGAATGGGCATACGAGGACGATACTAGATATGACATCAGGAGGTACATTGATGGCTAAAACACCGACCGAGGCCTTACTCTACTTGAAAAAAGGGCCACAAACAACTATCAATGGCCCTCCGAAAGATCAAAGACCGCCATTTGCGGTGTTCTTGAGTTGATACAATGTCGCTTTGGCGGTGAAATCTCGAGTCGACAAAGCAATTGGCAATCATGAATACGGCAACACACCACAAAGCCACACTTCCACCCGCAACCGTTCACGCAGCCGCCACTCACGAGGCCGAGCAAGTCAATTATGTGAATAACCGGGATTTTAATAACAGGGGTAATCAATTACCAATTCACTACCACCCGGGACTTCGCAATCATGAGAATCTCTCTTATAGCAACAACAGGAACGTATTGAATCCACCTCCGGGTTATCCAAACCCATCCAGTTCCAATCCACTCGGAGGTGAAAAGAAGCAGTCGCTTGAAGAGATGCTCGGCTCATTCATCGGAGAGACTAGGAATCGAATGAATAGGAGTGAGGCGCAGATTGATGGTCTGAATACTAAGATGAGCACAATGGAGACGCATATTAGGTCGATCGAGACACAAATAGGTCGATTGGCTACAGTAAATTCATTGCGGAAGGAAAGTTCCCAAGTGATACGAGAGGTTAATCCGAGAGAGCACCGCAATGTAGTTTACGTGAAAAAGGAAGCAAAAATTCATCCCCCGAAGAATCACCTATTTATGCAAAACCAATGGAATCCAAGAAAATGCGGTTGGAAGATTTTGAGACCTGTCTTTGTGAGAGGAGTGTAGTGCAATAGTCCAAAGTAAACTACCTCGAAAATGAAGGATCCGGGAGTTTCACTATTCCTTGTACTATTGGAGGAGTTTTCTTTGAGAAACCACTTTGTGATCTTGGGTCCAAATGTGAATATGATATCTCTTCTTTGATGTGACGAAGTTTTGGCTCGGGAGGTGAAGCCGTCCAATATCACTTTGCGATTCGTTGATCGATCCATCGCTTATCCGTGGGGAATCATTGAAGATGTATTGGTAAGAATTAATAAATTTGTTTTTCCCGGATTTTGTAGTGTTGGGCGCGAACGAGGAGAAGAAAATACCTATAATCTTTGGGCGGCCATTTTTAGCCACAACAAGGGCTTTGATCGATGTAGAAACGGGGGAGCTAACATTTCGGGTAAATCAGGAGAAAGTTGTATTCACCATCCATCCAACCAACATGCTAAAATTTGAATTAAATGATGGTAAGCAGATGGTTGGGAATATAGATGAAGACATTGGAGGTTGGGAAGTTTCTAAGGGCAATGTGGATAACATGCCTATTGGAGCCCCAACTTGAGGATAATCTGACATAGTCCGGTCAAGATCAGAACTTAGCGCTTCTTGGGAGGCAACCCAAGCCCCTTTTATTGCTTTCTTAGTTTTAATTCAGTTTAGTAGTTGTTTTTGTTTTTTTTTCTGAATTTCTTGCATTTTTAGGAGTAGTAAGTTGCATCATACCCCACCCCTTTTATTTGTGCAAATCCCACATATCCCACTCCATCTTCACAAAGGAGCACTCTAACACCACACACACCATCTTCATCTCATTCACTCATTTTTTGGTAAGTTTGCAACTTCCAACCCCACCCCATTTTCCCATCTTATGATTTTTGGTGTGATTGGATTGCAGAAGTGCTAGGATAATTGTTGTTGATTTGTGGTTTGTGGATTGGTTGATCATGTTAGACTTAGGTTTGGTATTGAATTTTGGGATTGAATTGAGTTATCCATTACATTCACTATCTTTGCCCAAATTCATGCATATGAGGTGTTTGATAAAATGCCCCAATGACAATTGCATATTGTTTAGTGCTATCTTGCATATCTATGCTTATCTTTTTGACATGGCACTATATTTTCTACTTGGGTGCATTATGTATGTGCTTTAATTTTTGATTTCTCACCCATAACCGAATTTCTTGGTTCCACGAGTTTTGTTTTCTTGTCTACCTTGCTAGGTTGCAAAAATGCGAAACCAAAGAGGGATCGGGCTCAGGCGAATGGGAAGAACAATACCACACCTCGGAGGCATATGACACCCACGAGCCTGTGCGCTAGGATGCATTGTGAGCTTATACGAGACACCTCCTACACGTAGTAGTACCACATGACTTAAGGAGCCTTCGCTCTCCTTGGCTACCAGAAAGTCTTTTTCCCACCTCTCCATTGGGGACAATGTCATTTTAAGTTTGGGGGTGCAGTCTATTTTTTATTCTTCGAGTCGAGTCTTGAGTCAAAAAAAAAAAGAAAAAAGAGTCTAGAGTCGAGTCAGGTCGTTTGTAAAACTGTGAAACTGCATGACTAAGTGAATTTGTTGAATATGAGCTAAACGGTTAAAAAAGCATGTGTTTGAACTGTGATTTATTCTTCTTTCCATTAATTCCATCTATGTGCTTAACTCTGTTGAATTATTCGGGGATGAATTATGCGATTGAGTGTTTCCTTTATGATCCCACCGGATTCTAGAACTTGTCTGATCACTAGTCGAGGCGAAATCCTAGGCGAAGTAACATTGACGAAGTGATTTTGGCCATCTTTGAACAAGCCAGAGCCTAAAATGCCTACCTTTGTATTATATTTTCCCTAGTGTCCCCCTTTGAGCTTTATAAACCCGTTTCTTTGGCAACCAATCTAATACCCACAGCCTAAATGTGAATATCCTAATTACCCATCACTCATACACACAAAGTATAGAAAAATATTGGAAGTTGAGGAGGGTATGATGAGAAGGGTGTGTATTTAATTGAATGAAGTTGCCCGAGAAAAGAAAATATGAAACCCCATGTACGCAAAAGAATAAGTTTGGGGTTCCAAAAAAACAAAAACAAAATTGAGAAAAATCAGCGGGAGTGAAGGTTCATAAACATTGAGGATGTCAAAAAGTGAAGGGTAGTTGCTAATTGATGATTCGAAGTGATAATTGTGTGTTTGGGTGATTTGAGCCACTTAATCCCATATTCTCCTACCTTACCCTAAGCCCATATTACAAGCTTTAAAAGTCCTATTGATCCTTGTGTTACATTAGCCTACATTAGTGGAGATTAGTGTGAAAGACGAGCATATGGAGTCCGGTAAACATCTCATCTCTATATTCAAAAAGTGGATCATTTTGAAAACACTTGATTGCGCGAGTCTATCTGGATAATGAAAACGGGGTTGGCATGAACATTCCACCTTCATGATCACCTTGTGAAAATACGTGCTTGATTGATAGTGAAACGAAATTTGACGAATGAGTTTGGTTGTGAAGTTTTGCAGTTAGTCTGTTGAGTCAGTCGTCTTTATTTTTGTTTCATCCATGTTTGTTGATTTTTAGAGTCTGTAATTGCTTGAGGACAAGCAAACGTCTAAGTTTGGGGGTATTTGTTAAGTTGGTTTTATACCAACATATTGAGTATTCTAGACGAGAATTTTGCGTTGTTTTCGGGTATTTTAGTGTCGTTTGAGTCAAATTCATGTAATTAGTTGTCGTTTGAGAGTCGGGACAAGTCTTGGATGCCGAAATTGATTAAAAACGATGAAAAACGTGTTTGGACGGTGAAGATCGCATTTTAGAAGTGGAAAAATAGAAAAATATTGAGTAAGATCGAGCGCCAAGAAGACAAAAACCCCCGCGTCGCAGCAAGTTTTGGGGTCGAAATTAGCTGTCGGAGCGGGGAAGGAAACGCCTTGATTGCAGCCTGCGCGATGAAGGACGGCGAATAGGTAATATGCAGCAGCGCGACGCTGCATTTTCCATTTTTGTGGCTGCAGCGCGACCCCCATGGTGCGGCGGTAAGCGCCTGACGACAAGCAACGTCAACGGCCCAGCAGCATGATCATCGGCAAAGACAAGAAGTCATCCAAAAGCAAGCGGCGTCGTCATCCGAGAGCCCGACAAGAGAGCGAGAATAGGAAGCGGCCAAGGCCCCATTTGCGCGTGGGTGAGCGATGCAAAGACGCGATCGAAACTGCGGCGGCGAAAGATCATATGCGGTCTTGTTGCGATGCTTGCGCTGCAAGCGCTTCTGGCCCGCGACGACATCCTGAAGCTGGGCCTTTTATTTCGTGGGCTTTTCGACGGATTTTCGGGGGTTTTGCGCTTATAAATATAAGAACGCACATACAAACCGGGGTTCGGACATTATTTTGAGCACAACGCAAGGCAAGAGACTCAGAGCTAGGGTTCGGGACGGCAATTGGAGGCACTTCTCGTCTGGACACAGAGAGAATTCCTTCTCTTTTCTTCTCAATTCTTTCTTTGCTTTTCTTTGTCAAATTTTCGAGATGTATAATTATTTCTTTACGAGTTTTTGTACATCCAATATGAGCTAAACCTATTTTTCTGGGGGATTGATGTAACTTACGTTTGAACCTATGTTTTGATTTCCGATTTATGAAATTCACATATTTATTAATCTATTTGTGCTATTTGATTTGATTGCATCTGGATTATCTGATCAATAATTTAGATTGTTTGGCGTGTTTGATTTGACGCTCGAGAGAGGTAATTGAACGTATGGCCATAGAATAGTACAACCTAGGGTTTCATAGAATCGAGAGATTTATGAATCTTTTGAAGCCTGTGATAGAATATTCATTGAGCGTATTAAGGTTTAATTTATGATTTTTATAGAGATATTGAAATCGAAATTGGAACCTAGAATCACTTGGCACTCGAGAGAGGAAATGATAAAAGGTATGAATATTGGCTTATAGATTGATAACTTGTGATTAATAAACTGGATTGAAAACATAGGGGATAACTAGGTGAAATCAATCCTCTAGAATTCATCTTCTACGTGTTTAATAAATTGTCTGAACCAATTCTTAGTTTAATTTTTAGTTTAATAAACATCCATCTCTTTTCGATTTCTAGATAGAATTAAGCTATTTTAATTATAGTACTTAGTATAGAATTCGATAACAATCCCCATGGAGACGATAACCCTACTTTCAAAACCTATACTAAAACTTGACATCGTACGCTATGTAAGATTTTCGCGATCGTGTTCGTGGATTAATTATTGGTAAGAGTACTTTGAATATCAAGGGCTTGCCTAAGCTTCAAAACGTTCTTCACATCGAAGGGCTTACAGCAAACCTTCTCAGTATAAGCCATCTGTTTGATGAAAATATGCATGTGAGGTTTGATAAAGAATACTTCAAAGTTTATGATAACACTAACACTTGTGTTTTGACAGGATTGAGGTCTGTAGATAATTGTTATCAATTTAGTGGTATACATGCTTATTATAGTGTGAATTCAAATGAAACTGAGTTGTGGCATCAAAAGTTAGGTCATGCTAACTTTCGTATGATTGATAAATTAGTTAAGTATGATGTTGTGAGAGGTATGCCTAAATTGAATACGAAAAATACTTCATGTGGTTCGTGTCAAAAGGGCAAACAAACTAGGGTGTCGCACCAAGTGTCACAACACTTTCACACAACACAATATTTTGAACTACTTCACATGGATCTTATGAGTCCTATTGAGCTCGAGAGTGCTAGTGGTAAGAAGTACTCCTTTGTATGCGTATATGATTTTTCCCGTTACACTTGGATAAATTTCTTACGTGAAAAATCTGATGTTTTTGAATCTTTTCAAAACTTGCATAAAAGGATGTGTAATCTATACAACACCACCACTAGGATTAGAAATGGATCATGGTAAGGACTTTGAGAACTCATCTTTTTCAGCTTTTTGCGACAGAAAGGGTATTTCACATGAATTCTCTGCACCAAAAACCCCACAACAAAATGGGGTGGCGGAAAGAAAGAATCGAACACTACATGAAATGGCACGAGTCATGCTAAGTTCCAAAAATTTGACTAAACGTTTTTGGGCTGAAGCCCTAAATATTGCGTGTCACATTACTAATCGAGTATACTTGAGGTTAGTCGTACTATGACTCCATATGAGATCCTTTTAGGCAAAAAACTCAACCTTAAGTATTTTCATGTTTTTGGATCTGTGTGCTAACTGCTATGTGCTAAATGAAAGAGATCAACTTGCCAAGTTTGATTCTAAAAGTGATAAAAATTTGTTTCTCGGGTATTCTGTTAATAGTCATGCATACATAATATTTAATCTCCGAACAAAGACTATTATGGAAACTGTGAATGTTGTCTTCGATGATTATGCTGACCTTGCAGGAAAAACTAAAGAAGATGATGTATCTGAACTTATTGAGTTAAATAAAACAATTAAAGTTGTGCCTGAACAGGACGTCACAACAGATGATGCTCCCAGTGTTCCAACAGATGAAAGAACATCGGGCACAACACCTGCTGAGACACCTTTGGCGACTAACTCAGAAATCGACTCCCAAGGTTCTGAACATGATGTTGAACTAAATCATGTATTAGATGACCACGAATCGATAGAAGCAAGGATATACCAAGTAAAATTCGAAAAAAATCATCCTACTACTCGTGCAATAGGTGAAGTTCTTGAAGGAATTGACTAGGAGGAAAGAAAATGTAAATTATCATGATATGGTAAGATCTTCATATTTATCTCCTATCTGTACTACGGTAAGAACTTGCTGTTTTATTTCTAACATTGAACCGAAGAATGTCTCTCTCGGCTTTGAAAGATGAATTCGGATAAATGCTATGCAAGAGGAACTTAATCAATTTGTTGAAAATGATGTATGGTATTTAGTTCCCGTGCCTAAGGATGTGAATGTGATTGGCACAAAATGGATTTTTAAGAACAAAACGATGAGCTAGGCAAAATTGTGCCTAATAAGGCACGCCTAGTTGCTCAAGGGTATACACAGTTGAAAGGGTGGAATACCACACCTTATTCTAGTGTTTTAATTTGATTGGTTTTGTCGAGGCAAAAAAAGGGGAGATCTGTTAGGAATTTTAATTCCTACTATTTTCGGTTTTTAAATAAATATATTTTAAAATTTTGCCTTTATAGACTTATTTCCAAACTTAGAGTTTTAATGAATATGGGAAAGATTTATTTTGGATTCCTACTACGCAAAATAGGATTCGAATTTCTAGATGTATTAGAGTCTTTATATATATATATATATATATATCATCTTATTTCCTAACTTATAGAATCCTACTCCTTCTATATTTGTGTTTTCTTTGTTTCCATATGCGTGTAGGAGTCTTGGACATCAAGGACATCTTGGACATTAAGGACATCAAGGACATCAATGACTCAAGCCCTATATAAAGAGAGGATCCCATCGCTTTTTTCACACCTTGAACCACGAATTTACAGAGCAATAAAAGAGAGATACAATCGAGAGAAAAAGCAACAAGATTCTGAGTCAAGTTATGCGATCGAGTGTTCTTCAAGTGTCCGCAACATTGAGAATAATACTTTGTCCGATTTAGTCTTATTGAGTTATTTTCGTCCATACACTGTTTCATTAGAGTTCATAGAATATTCCGAGAGTATTTTGGGCGAAGTGATTTACTTAAAATAGATCTACTCGGTTGGAGTTTGTTTTTTCCTAGACTAGTTGAATCATTCATGATCGAGTTGTACTACGTATACTTTCAACTAGTGATTTCGTCATAATTGGCACTTCTACAAGTTATTCTTAACTTGTAGATAAATTTTATTTTGTGTGTTCTTTTTCCGCCGCTTGTTCCGTAAAGTGTTATAATCTTATGTGTGACACTTTCTCCGACATTTACTAAAACGAAAGTTTTGGAACCTCTAAAAATTTCATATGGCTTCAAATCCATCAACACAAATGAAGTCGAGAATTGGAGGAGGAAACAAGTGGGGAAATAGGAGTGGATTTCCCCGGCATTTACATCATTTATCCATCTGCTTATTTATTACATGAGTTGACCTTTTCGTAGTGGTTCTCCTTTTCTTGCATAAAATGACACACCGTATAAATTAATTTGGGAAAATATTGAAAATGGCCTAAATTTAAAGCCAACTTACAACTTTAGCCTCACTTATTCAAAAGTTTCAAAGATAGTCTTTTTATTTGATAAAACCCCAAAATACCCCTCATATTGAATTAAAGGTAAACTAATGGTTTTTAAAGGTTTTAGGGGCCGTAAAAATGGTATCGAGCCTAGGTTTATTAAGAACTTTTAGTTAATTTTATTATATCTATGTAATTAACAATTGGTGAGGAGAAATTACTCCGAGATTATGGATCCTGGACCAATGTCCGAGATGTACCCTTTTACAGACATATCGTCGATATTGACGATGTATGCACAAGAACACCTTGACCAGGTTTCATATTGGGAATACCAACATGAAGAAAAAAAAAACGGCAGGAGCCGATGGGGAAACCTTAAGGCAATGCAAAAGGCGAGCGAGAATATTATGGCGATTCGGATGCTTAACTGACACTTATATGTTCACTTGATGAACCTCCAAGAAACGATTCATGAAAATTCCCATCGAAACAATGATTCCCGATGGTGCGGAGTAATTATGGCAACCGCCATATTCATCTACGATACAAGTTTCATCGATCGAAACTGATGGAGACGATGGTGAAATATCGAAGAAACTCTTGAACTCCTTCATGATATTCGAAACGAGTCAAGAACCTGGAGGACAGGCCAAGTTCATTCGGAAATGTATTGATTTTGGGGACAAGACCCTATTTACACCAAAAGGGGAAACCAACCAAAATCATACGAAAAACGACGGATGAGGAGAAGCTCATTGCTCTAATCAAAGGAAAATCCATCAAAAATTAAAAAGATGGATATTGAAAAGATGAATCTTAAAGATCTACATGACTGGCGAGAATCCTTCGCAGGATTAGGTATTGTAGATTTAAAGATGAACGCAGTGAGAATCGCTTTGGTTACCTATGACCCACAAGGTAGACCAATTCCACCACCACCGCCACCGCTTAATCCTAACGTCGAATAAAGCACAGATTCGCATCATGGAACTCGGACCGAGGATGCCACACGCCGGGGATTTCACGACGGAAGTGATCCACTTTCCGGGGACGGAGGTCGAAACCCTCTTGCGGGAACTGGACAACCTACCGGAAGGCGAATATTTATCGACGCCTTATGGAAGATCGCACCTCGACCCAATACATCCGTATGAGTTGATGTTAAATTTGGACATCCCATTTTAAAAATGCAGTTCTCATTGATGAATGGGCTTGACTATGAGAATTTCAGCAGAACCCTCGATCTTTCAAATGATTCATTCATTTTACTCCTTGAAATGAGTCTTGAAGGATCGGTGAATATTGCCTGGGATATGACCGATGCCGATACAAAATGTTCGGTCACATCAAGGAATCACTTAAAGGAATTGTCGATGGTATGGCAAAACTATTCAAAATCCAATTCATCGGCACGGGTTATTTCGAGGGATTAGAGGATGAAAAAAGAAAGAAATATAAACAAGCCCTCTATAGCCTCGAAAGCTCTTGGATATTTGTCATATTGATGAATATATCAAGTTGTTCACCGAATACGGTGGAAATCCAAGATTGAGGAAAAAGAAGGCATGCCTATTCTTTGCCAAAATTCCGAGTCCCTGGAGAGAAATGCTTATCGGGGAATACAAGGGTGGAGTCAAGTAGAAACCGTGGCCGAGAAAAATGTCTTTCCTAAAGGCCAAGTTATCGAATGGTGTTACCAAGCAGCTCTACACAAGAATTACAAAAGATTAAGAGGAATTAACAAAGCAATTCATCTATGTTGCATAGATAATGATATCCCAACAAAGTGGTGGGAGGTCAACCAAGGCGGCACAAAAGGAAGAAGGAGCGAAGCCATCCATACCGAGAGGAAGTAGCGAAAAAAAGTAGGTCTTCATGGAGACCTAGAAGGTTTTGGTCAAAACAAAAAGCCCGGTTACAAAAATCGGGACAAAGACCAAAGCCTGCGAGTAGAGCCTCATCATCGGGTTCTAATCAAGTAAGTACCAACAAATCCAGGAAGAAGAACTTTCAAAGCGTGCTCACACCAGAGCAAATGAAAGTTTCAAAGACTGTAATTGCTTTGGACATGCGAGCAAGAGGACATATCTCGACCGATTGTCCGAAAAACCGAAAACGAGGAGTCGAGTTTGAGGCTACACCGAAATCGAAGAAGATGTCTATTATCAAGATCTTATACTGGTGTATCAATTTGAGGATATTCCCTCGGATGAAAGCATCTATGAAGAAGAAATCTATTCGACGATAGAAGTGACTCCGGCTCGAGAATCGGAGTGAGGAAGAGATTCTTCAATGCATCGAAGAGGATATGTCGAGATTCCTCTCTCACACGATTTCTTTCATAAGACTCTTATGAGAATTATGAAGGAAGATCCAAAGCTTCAAGTCTATGATGGATTTACGATCGGAGCTATGGAAAAAGCATTGGATAAAATTGGGTTTAAATGAAAAACACCAAATTATCCACAGGGTAACAACCGGAGAATTTGCTATTCGATGGAGTTTACCGTAACTGATCGAGATGCGCTGGTCCCTATTAAAGAAATACAAAAGATCAAAAGTAGGGATGGCAATTTCCTCCGAACCCGACGGAGGATCCGATACCGATCCTAACGGAGGAGGGTATGGAGGGTAGTTTTGTACCCGATTAAATAAATGGGTATGTGGGTATGGGTATTTTCGGGTATGGGTATGGAGGTGGGTCTAGGTACATCCTACCCATACCCTACCCGATACCTGATTAAATAATAATATTATATATATAATATATCTACATATATATTTATTTATAATATTTTACATATATTTTTTTATTTATACAACTCTATTTATTTATATTTAAAGAAAATAATTTTTCCCAAAGTCTCAACCAAATCTACTAACCCACTAACACTTTTGTTTAATCCTTTTTAATATTTTGCTATATTTTTATAATATATAGTTAAGCTAATTCTTATATGTATTCTTTTTCCTTATTGTTTCCTTAAGAATTTAGTAAATATCTATATTTTTATTTAAATAACTCCAATTTCTCTTTAAAAAAGAAATAACTTAAATTTGAAAAAAAAATATAGTTGTAAGTGGTAAGAGGGTATGGGTAGGGTATGAATACCCGATCGTCCGATGGGTATGGGGATGGGTATGAAAACTGAATACCCGATGGGTATGGGTATGGGTATGGGTATGAATATAATAAATGGGTATGGGGATGGAGGATATAGAATCCTACCCGAATCCTACCCATTGTCATCCCTAATCAAAAGCAAAGTTAAAAGAGAAGTTGCAAAATACACTCTCATGGATTCATATCGGAGCCATAAGAGTAATTATTAAAGCAACATTCAAAGAAGGAATAGATTAAGCCTCTCAATCTTGCTATCTTTGACAAGCGAATCTCGCATCTCAAGGATTCATGCCTTGAGCGATTCTGAAATTTGTATGCGGAAAATTGGCATTTAATGTCTATCCTAGATTGCATACAATTTGGGAGATCGAGACTTGATGAGAGTCCTAACCCTTCATCAAGATTTCAAAAGAGATTTGATTTGAAAAAGAAGGAAACAGGCCTTACTCGATCACATACAAGATTTTCTATGCTCTCTCGAATACCCATCATTCAAGTATTCTTGAGAAAGGAATTTATTGAAGTCCCAAGAATCTTTGAGGAGTTTGCCAGGGTGGTGTTACGAGAAATCATTGAATCTCCAACTATTAAGGAGATTGATATGATAATTCAAGATCAACTTCAACAAAAGCCTCGAGTCTCGAGTTGAGCCTAGAAGGATGTCTTTCCAAAGAAGACGAGAATGGTGAGTAGCGCTGGGAAGAAAGGAGACCAAAATACGATTCAACGCATCCCCGATGTTTTTAAAACAAAGCAGAGAGCCGAAATGTCCGAAGGATGGCGAGAAGTGGAAGTAATATTCGACATCACTCAAAAGGATAATATTTTTCCTTGTGATGTTCTATATTATCTCCAACAACCAATAGTTGGAAGGTATCAAGGAAGCCTGAAGATAGGAGAAATTGAGCTTACTATCACAGGAGTTGTAGGAAAGATCCCGCAATTAACACTGGGAATTGAATTTCTCAAGGATCATAAACCTTGGGAAAGATTACAAGACGGAATGGAGTTTACAGTGGCTAATAAAAATACGAATCGAGATGACCACTAGTCCATTCTCCATATACATTTCTATCGGAATGTTATATCTCAATACAAAGCCGAGTATTTATTTGCCTATATTGATTCGGTGCGAATATGTACTTGCAAAGCGGATGTTTTTCCTAAAAATTGGAGAAGATCTACCTATTGCGATTGCAGAAGAGATTTCTCTAAAAGGATTATTATCCTTAACAGGAATTAAACAAGCGAAATCATGATCGGAGCGCGGGCGGTACCCGTACGGTACAAGGTGAAAAACGCCACCAATCTATTTCCATGATACAAAAAGTGCGAGATATTTTGCTAGGAAACAATTTCCTACAAACATTCAAGTGATTCACACAAGAGAACGAGACAAGAAGACTTATTTTCACAACCTTATGTGATCATAAGATTATTGTCCAAAGATCTGGAAGCATTTTATAGAAAAATGCCTATTACTTTTCGCAAAGCGTGGTGATGAAGCCAAACTTCGCAATCCAAAAATGGCGGATCGAAGGAAATTTGGTGAAGCTTTATTATCCTATAGACAATTTGGTTCCATCCGTAAGGATCGAAGATATGGGATAATAACTTGTATTCATTCGTCTGTACAAGGAGAAGAACGAGTCACTCCGAAGCCATTGCGAGAATTATGGATGAGTCTAATGGAGAATCCACGAGTGATGTAACCATAGAGGAGCAAATATCACTCGAGGATATCAAGAAGAAGATCCAAAGGAATTACAATGAAGATCCTTTGGCTTGGTGGGATAAGAACGAGCTTAAAGCTTCCTTAAAGGTTAAACCTGGAAAGGAGTACGAGTTCGTAAGATTCAAACCAATCCTTATGAACCGGGAAGATCGTGAGGATATGCAAAAGATACTTGAAACATCTTGACCTTAAGTTAATTTCACCAGGAGTTTCTCCATACAAATTCGGGATTCTTAGTCGAAACCATGGAGGAATCAAAAGAGGAAAGCCAGACTTGTTATTAATTACAAAGGGATTAATAACATTTTGGAGTTCGACGGATACTATATCCCAAGCAGAGAACATCCGTTAATCGTATCAAAGGTGCCAAGATATTCTCAAAGTTCGATTGCAAGTCCGGATTTTACAGTTAAGATGGATGAAGAAAGCAAGAAGTTCACGACTTTCTCTACACCACAAGGACACTATATTTTGAATGTGATGCCTATGGGATTGGCTAATGCACCCCAAATATATCAAAGAAAGATGGATAATCTATTTAAAGATTATTTTAGTTTCATGTTCGGTACATCGATGATATTCTTATCGCCTCAAAGAACATGAAAGAGCATCTCAAGCATTTGAAAATATTCTCGGATGTTTGTCACAAGGAAGGATTAGTGCTTTTTTAGAAAAAAGAAGCGTGTGATTGCAACAAGGCAGTTGAATTCCTAGGAATTGAGATCGACGAATGCGGAATAATCCTACAAATTCATATTGTAGAAAAGATACAGGATTTCGGATACACCGAAAGACAAGAAGCGGCTTGAGTTTTCTTGGAGTTGTCAATTTTCTTTGGAATGTTCATAAACAATCTAGCACATTACAGAATGTGTTTAGCCCATTGCTTAAAAAGGATCGCGATATTCAAATGGGAGAATGAACATCAAGAAGGAATCAAGCAACTTAAGGAAGTTTGCAAAAATCTTCCGAAACTTGCAATTCCACAGATGAAGATGAACCCCGGTTCTTTATACGGATGCCGTGATTATTGGTGGCGGCGTGGTACTTACAAAAGCTACACCAAATGGAGAAGTGCCATGCAGATCTCGGTGGTTTATTCACACCCGTGAATCGACTTCATGGCATATCAACGAGAAAGAATTCTTTGCGATCGAAAGGCTTTTAAAAATGGCCTTTATTTTCTTTGGATAAAAAGTTTATCTTAAAAATTGATAATTCAAGTGTTAAAGCTTTTAAAAAAATAAAATTGAATCAAAACCGAGAAAAAGCTAGAATACTTAGATGGCGGTTGAATGCCAATATTATGATTATGATATTGTCATTATAAAATCTCATGAAAATATTCTTGCAGATTTTCTAACAAGAGATGGAGGAATTGAAGCCGATTCCATCCTTACTGCATCAAGACATCTTGGAGACCACTTGAAATGCTACTCCGAGAATTTGATACCCTGGTCATCAATGCTTGATTTGGCGAAATTACAAAGGAATGATCGGGACAAAGTAACCAATCGTATACGAGCATGTGTCCTGGTCTCACTCTCGGTTGAGAACGGCATTTCGAGGGCCACTCCTCCGGGCCGCTAATAAGCAAATGGAGCGTTTAGAGCGCAGGCTCCCCAACCTATAACAGGAGGATTCCAGTCCTCTAGCATAAGTCCTGGTGGCGAAATGTTGGCTCAAGGAAAACCGATACTCGAGTCAAATCCCGAGTTATCACATCAACCCAAAGACATCCGGTAAAGGACGAAGAGATCAATCTTAGGCCTATGATGGGCACTTCTAAGGTTGATACTAACGAGATTAAAGTTTCTTCTTCTTGGCAGAATACCAGGAAAATTGGGAGAAACTAATTACCAGGCATGGGATATCTGCAGAAAAAACAAAGATTGATGTTTAAAAAATATCCAAGGGTTTGGATGCTACCAAATTCCGCCCTCAAGAAGTAAAGAGGTGGTACGAGTTTGGGGCTTTGGCCTCGATCTATACTACTTCACCAGATTCCCTGGAGATCACAAAATTACCGAAGTGGATCCGGAAGTTGTTTACGAGTCTTTGGTCCAACAATGACAACCTAAGACGAGGGGATACATTGGAGTCAGTATTTCATAAGTGCGGCGGCTGACAGAGTCGCCCGTTCTGGAAGGTGGACATGAAGCCTTCCATTACATCAAAGCCAAGACCGGATGAAAGAGCCCGGAAATATCAAGGAGACAAGTTCGGAAGAAGTACAATTGGCCATGACCTTCATCAAGATCGATCACTACAAGAAGGGCATGGGGATTGTGGGTCCGTCTCACGAGAGATGGACAAAGTCAAGTTTCCGTTCAAGTTCTACCGTCGGTGAACGGGTCAATCTGTTGAATACCATGACAGAAAAACTACAAGGTTCGCAGAAGATCCGCATTTGAAAAGAAAAGAAATCTTCTATGGGAAAATAAGTCAGGGAGTAAAGAAACTCACGGAAATATTGTAACATGGCTCATATCGGTCATTGGGAACTTCGGGTCTATCCCAAATGTCAAAACCGAAGAACCGGAATTTGGCAAAGGATTTCGGCCAAAAGTCGATCGGAGAAGACCGGCGACGGAGAAGAAAAGTCACGAAATATCCAAAGTTTTGGGACCACCAAAAAGTAGATTCCCAACAAAGCTAGTGGAGACATGTGACTCAGACAGTAACAACCCACTTAGAAAAAAGACAAAAAGTGGGTCCATGAAAGATGTCGTCCAAAGTATTACAAGACAAAGGACGAGTCGGCAGGATTTGGAAGTTTGCATAAAGAACTTGGATACTGACAAGATGGGGCCATCCATGTGAAGAAAGGAAAAGGCCAACTAATTGCCGCAAGTGGAAGCAAGCAATAATTCAAAGAGTATGATGTAAGCGATGACGTCTTACATATCAACAAGGTTGAAGTCCCAAATTGAAATCCGGACTTACATCTATTTAAACCGTGAGATTGAAGGAGGGTTTGAGGACATCGAAAATTCTCCTAAGTCGTCTACAATAAAAATTTTTCTCAGTAATATTGAGTGTTTAGAATTTGAGTGTTTTCGGTTTTAAAGTTTAGTTTTTAATTTTATGTACAAGAGTGTGATAGCCTTTATGAGAGGCTAAACAAGTTTTCTCCTCCCAAAAGGAGATTACTAATGTAATAAATTTTTCTTTAAGTTCATAATAAAATAAAGGTTGTTTGTTCAACATGTGTTCATAATGTACTATTGATCAATCCCCTTTGAAGAATTACTTTTACGCCTTGGAGTAGGAAACAAACCAAGGCCGTGTCTTTGAAGCATTTTACAGGAGTCGGATAACTTGCGGATCATCTTCCCCGAGGGTGAGGTTGAACAGTGAGGAGTCATTTTTGTCAAACGATCCGGGCGTAATTTTCCGACCGGTGGCGTTGCGAACCACTTAACCCTTGTTGTTTGGTCAAAAGAGTTATGAATTTTAAGGGATTTATTAATTTTACGGAAGCATGTTGGGCACGATATGGTCGTAATGGACTATTTCCATTTTCACCTGTAAACCTTAGTTTGGAAAGGATAACATAGAATCGAACATCTTTTAAATTCTATGACTGTTAAGTTTATCTACTGAAACCTCGACATGATCTTTTTAAAACCTCCGTTTGGAGACTGATCTAAGTAGGTGTAACAATGCCACGAATGAAACAGAAATAGAAACCGAAAAGTGTTCGTATTCGTGAAATGCACGCAATTAATCATATTTCCTTATTCTCATTATAAAGGGTATAATGGGAACTTCAAAGATGTATATTTGAATCCTTTTAATAAGGAAGGCCATAGTTGTAATCGAAACATGAAAAGAGGCCATTCTTGAACTTACCCCAATTAATTTGCGGCATATAGTGGGTTCATCTTTTTAACAATGGCGAGACCAACTTGTTCGAAAATGCAATGTCGAGATCTATATTATCTTTTGCTATATATGTCAATTCTTTGCTCTCTATGCCTCTATCCGATCTTTATGTATTCATCTCGATCATTCAATGTAGAGTATTTGATAAAAGTAGAAACAAAAAGTTTATATATCTTAAAATTATTATTCTATGATGTTCAATGTTTTTAAACTCGGACCTAAAATCAAACCGGATTAATAAGTTATTGACATAGACGAAGCCACACTAGGACCAAGGGGGCATGCACTGGGCCCCGAAATCTTGAAAACCTTGGGAGTATTTTGGTAATTTCACTTTATAAGTTTAAAAATACAGAAAATAGGTCAAAGTGGAACAAAACTTTTAATTCCTTCATTTTTGTTGTTTCCATTTGTGAATCTTGAAAAATATTTGAATCTTGATCATTTTTTCTCTTTTCTCAAAATTTTGTACAGTTTCTTTTGCTCCACCATAATATTGAACATGAATTTTGACATTATTCTCTTGTACCTCTATTCATCTCTTTTAGAATTATTTAGGCTCATTATCAAATTTCCACTAAAGAATTCAATATTGGTGATGGGTTATTGAATGATTGTTTGGTAATATAGACTAAGAAATACGTATATTACCACCAATGAAGATATTATGCAATGATTTCAAAATATGAGAATAGAAGAGAAATGTTATGATATATTGATGTAATTGTACTAATATTATTTATTTTTGAATATTAAGATGTAATTGAGTTAATACATTGACTTTATCAAACTTAGTCTTTATTTATAGTATTGCTTTTAGAATTGATGTATCGTATTTTATGTTTATATTAATGTTAATCGGGTCCCCTACACAAAATTTAACTTTTCTTCGGTTATTGGGTCACCTTTGGCTCAACCAGTTAAAACGTTCTAAAAAAACAGTTGACCCTATATATATGTACAAATGTAAAAGATAGATACAAGTACAAATGTAAAAAACATAATAAATACAAATACAAATAAAATTAAATTTAATAAATTATACTATCCAAATATATATATAAATCGAATATAAGGAAAGGTTATATGTAAAGTTACCAAATACTTTTCCGTTCAAATTGTGTAATAAAACAAAAGAAATTTTGCTTAAGAAAAATTGCACTAGGTTAATCGGGTCACCGATTTCCCGATTTTTTGCCGGGTTTGACCAGGTGGCAATTTTTTAGCCACTCAGTTTTGATATAGAACCGGACCAGATATGTGACGGTTTTTCGATTAAACCACTCGAACCGGCCGATTCGGTCCGGGTTTTAAAACATTAATGATGTTGAGATGTTTTGGAAAAGAGAAAATATAATACTGATATGTTTGAAACCTTTTAATATAGAACCGGACCAGACATGTAATGGGTTCCCGTTTAACCGGACGAACCGGCCGGTCCGATTCGAGTTTCAAAACATTGATGATGTTGAGATGTTTTAGAAAAGAGAAAAAATAATACTGATATTTTTGAAACCAATAGAGTGTTAAAATAGGATACATCAATTAAAAAGATCAAATACGGACTCAACATACCTTTTTTTTTCGAACGATAGTATTTTATTATAACAACTCAAAAACTAAAATTACAACTACAATCGTAGCCAACGGGCAAGAGCACAAGACTAACTAAGAGCCAAGTGGGGAATTGGTAAGACCAATTGATTCACAACATGGACTAAAAAAACTACCCACCCCAAACTAAACCACTCCACGCCAGAGACTTGATCCTTAAAGATACTGAATGACCAAAAAATCGAAATCGTGCACGAGCAACCACTACATACTGCAGAACAGAAAAAATTGATCCGACTACGAGTTTCGCAAATCAACCGGGAAAAAAAATACAAACAAAATAAGAAAACAATAACTATAGCTAAAAAACGAGAGAAAAAAAAACAAAAAATTGCCTCTCCCTCACCCAACTCTACTGCTGCAGCCCATCATCTACTCAGCTCGAGACACCACCGTGGACCTCCGACCCACTTTCACCCTGGAACGAAAATATCGGTCACCTCCGAATATCACAAGGAACGCCATCATCCGCCCCCAGCCCCGAAAAGCATAGAGGAGGAGGGAAGGAGGGAGAGGGGAGAGATTGTTAGATAAATGTTTTTTTCATGATTTTGATGATTTTGTTCAAATGAGTTTTTGAACCAAAACAAGGTCCCTAAATGTTGTCTAAATACTTCCGATCGATTTAAAATGCTTTTACTATTTTCTTGAGTATTTCTTGGAGTTTATTTTTCGATAAAAAATTGGACAACACTTTTGTTTCGACTCGGCCGGTCGCCCTATAGGAAACCCAGACTAATTGAGTTTTGAAACAGAAAAAGGGACGTATGAAACATAGGAGAGGGCTTCGATTTGGTTGCCCAAGGATCTACTACAAAGGTTCACATGAGTGGACATGAAAAATACATGCAGGAGCTCGTGACCTGGTCCAAGTACTTAAAATGTCTCAGGGATTCATATCCGGTAGGGGCGACCGGTCGACCCTAGGGCGACCGTACACAGGGAGCCCTCCTCCAAGTGCGATCTTCTCTCATCTTTTAAACACCCCCAACCGGTCAAGATCAAGGCGACCGGTCGAACCCCCTTCGACCGGTCCCCTTGTAAAAATCACAGCAAACTCTTTTCAATCTTATCTCTGCGACCGGTCGAACCCCTGTTTTATCGTGAAACTATCCGTTGCATTTTGAATGACTTTTCCCTAATTTGTGGGATTGATTTCTAACACTATAATCTTGATTTTAAATGGTTTCTTTTGCAAAGAAATCACTCCCAAGGAGGAGGTTGTGTCGGAAATCAAGTCAAGACCTCTCCTATAAATAGAGGCTTCATTCAAGCAACAAGATACAACACATTACTCAAGCAAAAAGCATACAAGCAAACACTTTCATATATCTTGTTGTATTAGCCTAAGCACTTTCACTTGCACACATTTGAGGTCTAGGCTTTCAATTTGTGATTACACTTGTACTCATATTGTATTATTCATTATTGAGTTGTAATCTTGATTTTGGTCATCATTCAACACAAGACATCCTTGTGAGTATTCTTGTGGTAAGAATACACTTGGGTGATCTAGGTGATAGGTGTTTGGAGAGTGTGGTACTCTTCAAAGGTGGTGAAGGAAGATTGTGGTAATCTCCTTGAAGGTGTTGTAATAGGGTTGTGGTAATCCTCAAGGTGTTGTATTAATTTTGGTAATTAATAAAATTTCTTTTTCTTTTTCGAAACCCATCCCGGATATACTGGGGTGGTAGAGCACGTAGTCCCTAGGTGGGGTGAAGCTCTTTAAATCAATGTGTGTTGTTTATTTTCCGCATTTAGCTTTCATCTTTGCTTGTTTATTCGAAAAAGAGGGAAAAATCAAAACCGAGATAATTTATTCACCCCTCTAGATTATCGTAGCCACTTGGACTTACAAGTGATATCGAGAGCCAAAATCTTTGGCTAGCTCATTCCGAGTAAAGAGGAAAGATCCATGGCTACGAATGATGCTTATCTCACCACCGACGATCCACCAACAAGCCACCACTATTTGACGCCAACAACTACGCATTTTGGAAAGACCGTATGGAGTGCTTCCTACAAGTGCGGGTTCGATACTTGGAATGTAGTTGTTGAAGGAGTTGATCAACCAACCAAGAAATTGGAGGATGGCACATCGGTTCCTAAACCTTTCAAGGAGTTCGATGAAAACGACAAAAAGGCTTTCTCTAAACGGTAAGGCCTTAAATATTTTGCATTGTTCTCTTTACCGCCACCGAGTACAATCGCATAAGAGGCATAAGGTCGGCACATGAGGTTTGAGAAAAATTGGAGACAATTTATGAAGGGACTAAGAAGGTCAAGCAAGCAAGAAAGACCATGCTTGTTAAAGACTTTGAAAACTTTAACATGTATCATGGTGAAAACATCTCTAAGATGGTGGAAAGGCTTGACAACATTGTCAATCATCTTGTGGCCCTCGGTAAAGTCATCTCCGAAGAAGACAAGGTGACTAAGGTATTGAATGCTCTTCCCGGCTCATGGTCCGAAAAAGGTGACAACAATCACGGAGGCACAAAATCTTGAGACACTCAAATTTGACGAGCTCATCGGGAACCTCCTTATCTATGAAGTCTATCTCAAGGAGATGAAAAATTCCAAACCAACCATCAATCAATTGGGTATGCAAAATATTCCTAAAGGTCTTGCTTCTTCTTCTAATAATACATACTATGATAATGATGATGATGATGATGAGAAGACGGCCGCACTTGTTCGAAAATTTGCAAAATTTGTGAATAAAAATAAGGCAAGAAAACCGAGAGATAATGCTTGCTTTAAATGCGGAAAACTTGGGCACTTCATTGCCGATTGCCCAAAACTCGAGGAGAAACAAAAAAAAAAAAAGCATTTTTCGAAAAAGAAGGCTCTAAATGCGGAGGTCAAAACTTGGGATGAATTACTTGAAACAACCGACGAGGAAGGAGAAACCGAACATGGTCTTATGGCCATAGACGATGAAAATAATGAGGTGCGCTCTAACTCTTCTACCTCATCCTTAGTTGATG
Organism: Rehmannia glutinosa; assembly: GCA_016081115.2. NCBI lineage: Eukaryota > Viridiplantae > Streptophyta > Magnoliopsida > Lamiales > Orobanchaceae > Rehmannia > Rehmannia glutinosa. The sequence goes on along the minus strand of CM071934.1, from coordinate 9,067,781 downwards.
AATTGAAATGTGATTTTGATGAATTGCAAATTGAATTTCAAAATTTGATTGTTAAATACAAGACTTTGAAAAAGGAGCATAAAGAGCTTAAAATTGAAAAGGATAAATTATTTACTTCTTATGAATCTCTTGATAAAACTCATGTTATTACTCTTACTCAAGTTCATACTCTTGAAACCGAAAAGAATCGCTCACCAAAGATCTTGAATGTTTGAAAAAGGATGTGCATCATTTTAACATAAGCACGGATAAAGTTACAAAAATTTTAGATGCACAAAGGTGAGCATTCCAAATTACGACTTGGTTATAAACCACTTCAAAATGTTTTTAAGAAAAATAACCAAGGTCCGACTTTCGTACATGCTAGTAGCTCTTATACTCCTACTTGTTTTTATTGTGGCAAAGTTGGACATTATGCTAACAATTGCAAATTGAGAAATAGCTCTAGTCATATTTGGAGACCCAAAGGTCTCAAGACTAACCCCCATGGACCCCAAAACTATAGGGTACCTAAAAATAATTCTTTTGTAGGTAATAGGGGCTATAACAACCATGGAAGATTCAAAATGGCTCGTGGACAGCGGATGTTCATGCCATATGACCGGGAGGAGAGAACTTTTACCAACATCAAGCTCCAAGAAGATGGTATGGTCATGTTCGGCAATGGCAAAGGAAGAATTCTCGGAAATGGAGAAATTGGTAACTCTTCTTTTCTCTCTTAATAATATTCTTTTAGTAGATGGGCTTAAGTTTAATTTGATAAGTGTTAGCCAACTTTGTGATTCAAATTATAATGTTGTTTTCAATAAAGAAAAATGCCTTATTCTTAAAAATGATGAAATTATTTGCGAAGCAAGTAGAAAAGGCAATCTTTACAAAATTTGTACAAGTGATTTGGTTAGTCAAAATGTTTCTTGTCTTGTCGCCAATAATGATTTAACAAGTTTATGGCATAGGCGACTCGGACATGTTGGATACAAGAATTTGAAAAATATTTACAAAAACCAACATGTAAAAGGACTACCCAAATTGAATTTTGAAAATCTTGGCTTATGTGACACTTGTCAAAAGAACAAATTAGTTAAGAGTAGTTTCAAGCCCAAAAATGAAATTTCCACAAACAAACCCCTACAATTGCTTCACCTTGATTTGTATGGGGATATTGGTACGGCTAGTCTAAGTGGAAAACATTACACTTTAATTATTGTCGATGATTTTTCTAGATATACTTGGGCTCTTTTTCTTACCAATAAAAGCGATGTCGTTAATGAGTTTGTTAAGTTGTGTAGACTTATTGAGAATGAAAAGGAAGATACTATTAAGTCTATTCGAAGTGATCGAGGTGGAGAATTTGATGGTGAATTTAGAGTCTTTTGTGAAACCAAGGGATATGCACATAATTTTTTGGCTCCAAGGACACCTCAACAAAATGGAGTAGCCGAAAGGAAAAATCGGACATTACAAGAGATGAGTCGGTCCATGCTAAATGAATTTTCACTTCCAAAATATTTTTGGGCCGAAGCCGTAAGTACCGCTTGCTATGTCATTAATCGAGTTTATATTCGTCCTAAAATGAATAAAACTCCATATGAGCTTTGGAAAGGAAGAACTCCAAATATTAGTTATTTCAAAATATTTGGATGTAAGTGCTTTATTTTGAACACTAAGGATCAATTGGACAAACTTGATCCTAAGGCCGATGAAGGAATATTTATGGGGTATTCAACCAAGAGCAAAGCATATCGGGTTTACAATAAGACTAGCATGGTTGTTGAAGAATCTATTCATGTAAAATTCAATGAAGCCTCGAGTGTTGAAAGAATACCCAATGATGATAGTGATGAAGAAGATGTTATTGAACCCATTGTTCAAAATGATGCTCAAAATAATCAACCTACTACATCAAATGATCAACCATCCACTTCAAGTGTTCCTCAAGAAGACAAAGGTGATACTTTGGATCTTCCCGTGGCATTTAAATTTAAAGGAGATCACCCAAAAGATCTTATTATTGGTGATCCCCTTTATAAAGTGATGACCAAAAAATTGCCGAAAAAGCTCTTATATCTCAAAAAGAGCCTAAAAATGCTAAGGAGGCTATTGAGGATGAGAATTGGTTTTTGGAGATGCAAGAGGAGTTGAATCAATTTGAAAGAAATGATGTATGGGAATTGGTACATTGTCCTCATTCTCAAACTATTATTGGTACAAAATGGGTATTCGGAACAAGCTTGATGATCAAGGCAACATTGTTCGAAACAAAGCAAGGTTAGTAGCTCAAGGGTATTTTCAAGAAGAAGGTATTGATTATGATGAAACTTTTGCACCCGTAGACGTTTAGAAGCTATTCGTATTTTACTTGCCTATTCTTGTTATAAAAGTTTCAAACTTTACCAAATGGATGTTAAATCCGCTTTTTTAAATGGTTTTATCCAAGAAGAAGTCTATGTAAAACAACCTCCGGGTTTGAAAATTTTTCTAGGCCTAATGACGTTTATCAACTTAAAAGGCCTTGTATGGTTTAAAGCAAGCACCCCGTGCATGGTATGATAGACTTATCTCTTTTCTTTTGCAAAATGGTTTTACAAGAGGTAAAGTTGATACTACTCTCTTTGTTTTTGAAAAAGGGCAAGATTGTTTACTTGTGCAAATTTATGTTGATGATATTATCTTTGGTGCTACTAATGAATCTTTGTGCAAGAAATTTTCTAAGTTAATGCAAGGAGAATTCGAGATGAGTATGATGGGGGAGCTCAATTTCTTTCTTGGGCTTCAAATTAAACAATGCCAAGAAGGTATATACATTTCGCGATCAAAATATACAAAGGAACTTTTGAAAAAGTTCGGCATTGAAGAAGGAAGAACCGTGTCTACTCCTATGACAACTAATGTCAAAATTGACAAAGATGAAAAAGGCAAGTCCGTGGATGAATCAAAGTATCGAGGTATGATTGGTAGTTTACTTTATTTAACCGCTAGTAGACCGGACATTCTTCATGTCGTATGCCTATGTGCTCGTTTTCAAAGCAATCCCAAAGAATCTTATATGAGTGCCGTTAAAAGGATATTTTGATATTTAAAAGGCACTATTTGATATGGTTTATTCTATCCAAAGAATGAAAATTTTTCTCTTAAAGGTTATAGTGATTCGGATTATGCGGAAATATTGATGATCGAAAAATACTTCCTGATCATGTCAATTTTTAGGCGATTGCCTAGTTTCTTGGTTTTCAAAGAAGTAAAATTGTGTTTCACTTTCAATGGCCGAAGCGGAATATATTTCCGAGCTTTTGTTGTACTCAACTTCTTTGGATGAAACAAACTGAGCGGATTACAAATACTCTTTTGAAAATGTTCCTGTCTTTTGTGATAATATATCCGCTATAAATATTGCTCAAAACCCGGTTCATCATAACCGTATAAACATATTGAGATTCGACATCATTTTCTAAGGGATTGTGTTTCTAAACGAAAAATTGAGATATCCTTCGCGTACCATCTCAAGATCAATTGGCGGGCATTTTTACAAAACCGCTATCTTCCGAGACTTTGCGTCGATACGAGCTCGGTTAGGCATAATGCATATTGAATGAGGTTTACGTTTGCATTTTGCATGTTTTTAAAACTTAGGGGCGAAAAATCAGATTTTTGGTTGAAAATTCGGATTTTGAAAAATTGACAAGACAGATGTAAATTTGGGGAAGAGGTCAACCGTCGCCCCTGTCGATCGATCGCGCCAAAGCTTTTTGTGGATTAAAACCGTTCTGTCTTCATACTTAGTCATTTTACCCCATTTTTGCCATTTTTCGTCCCTTCGCCAAAAACACACAAATTTCACTCTAAAATTATTTTCTTGCATACATATCATATCTTGGACTTAATGAAGCTCGATTATCATCACCATTGCTCATCTTTACCAATTGAATGGTAAGAATTTCACTTCCTTTACTCAATTGGGTTGAACCCTCGAGTTTTTGGCTTTCTTGTAAATTTCTTGATGTAATTGTCATATGATCATGATGAGCTTATTTATTATGATGTATTGTCTTGTGTTTGGTATGATTTGTGATGAAAATTTTTGGCTTGATTCATTCACAAGGGTTTTATACAACTTCTTTTATTTTTCACGCCCATAACATGTTCGATGAAATGTCACAATGAAAATTTCAACCTCTACATGACTCTCTTGCTTTCAAATGTCTTAAATACTTATTGAGATCATGTCTTGGCAATCAAAACGAGCTTATGGATTTTTCATGGTACATTTCTCCCATTTCTTCGGTTTCTAAGCCTAATTCTTTCAAGGGTTGATAAATCATATTTTTGGCGCACTTTGATATACTCGTATGATGTTTTTATCATCCTAACATTCTTTTGATGATTCCAAAGGGGAGAAATAGGAAAATGGCTAGTTAGCTCAAAAAAGCTAATAAAAGCTCCACATAAAAGCTATAAGCTCTGGCTTCTTTAAGCCAAGTATACCTAGTCCATAGCTTGTAATAGCTTGAAGCATGAGTATTTTGACAGGGGAGCTTCTTAGCTCATGATGTTTATGTGTTCTTGTAATAGCTTGTGATTCTAACTTATGCAATACTTCTTATTGATGTGCTTATTGATAGGGGAGCTATTTATAAAATCTTTTAAACGGATAGTTTTCTCATAAAACCGGAAAATTGTTTTGTTTTCAAAACTGTCTCGTAAAAATTGTTTTGGTTTGTAATCATCAAAAAGGGGGAGTTTGTTATAAATGTTTTTTTCATGATTTTGATGATTTTGTTCAAATGAGTTTTTGAACCAAAATAAGCTCCCTAAATGTTGTTTAAATACTTCCGATCGATTTAAAATGCTTTTAATATTTTTCGAGTATTTCTTGAGTTTATTTTCGATAAAAAATTGGACAACACTTTTATTTCAAGCTCGGCCGACCTGGCGCCCTATAGGGCAACCTGCACTGAGTTGAGTTTTGAAACAAAAAATGGACGCTTGAAACATAGGGGAGGGCAATCGGTCGACCCTAGGGCGACCGGTACCTGGGAGCCCTCCTCCAAGTGCAGTCTTCTCTGTTTCATCTTTTAAACACCCCCAACCGGTCAAGATCAAGGGCGACCGTTCGAACCCCCTTTCGACCGGTCCTTTTGTGTAAAAATCGCAGCAAACTCTTTTCAATCTTATCTCTGCGCACCGGCCGAACCCCTGTTTTATCAAAGAAACTATCTCATGTTGCATTTTCGCATGCTTTTTCCTAATTTGTGGGATTGATTTCTAACAGCTATAATCTTGATTTTAAATGGTTTTTTTTGCAGAAATCACTCCCCAATGAGGAGCCTATGTCCTGGAAATCAAGCCAAGACCTCTCCTATAAATAGAGGTTTCATTCAAGCAACAAGATACAACACATTACTCAAGCAAAAAGCATACAAGCAAACACTTTCATATATCTTGTTGTATTAGCCTAAGCACTTTCACTTGCACACATTTGAGGTCAAGGCTTTCAATTTGTGATTACACTTGTACTCATATTGTATTATTCATTATTGAGTTGTAATCTTGATTTTGGTCATCATTCAACACAAGACATCCTTGTGAGTATTCTTGTGGTAAGAATACACTTGGGTGATCTAGGTGATAGGTGTTTGGAGAGTGTGGTACTCTTCAAAGTGGTGAAGGAAGATTGTGGTAATCTCCTTGAAGGTGTTGTAAGAGGGTTGTGGTAATTCTCAAGGTGTTGTATTAATTTTGGTAATTAATAAAATTTCTTTTTCTTTTTCAAACCCATCCTGGATATACTTTGGGGTGGTAGAGCACGTAGTCCCTAGGTGGGGTGAAGCTCTTTAAATCAACGTGTGTTGTTTATTTTCCGGATTTAGCTTTCATCTTTGCTTGTTTATTCGAAAAAAGGGTAAAATCTGAAAACTCGAGATAATTTATTCACCCCCTCTAGATTATCGTAGCCACTGGACTTACATGGATGAGGGTGGCGGCCGTGGAGGGTGAAGAAGGGGGAGAGGATATTATGTTTAGGTTTTTGGGTTAGAGAGAAGGGGGAAGGGGTAGAGAGAGTCGGACTCAACAAACTCAACACAATAAATTTATGTGCACCCTAATCTTGATATGTTTACAAATAAGGAGTCGAGACTAGTGATTAGTACATACAAAATTGAGCCTAAACTCACTATATCGACTCGCTCTTAAACCATATATAGTCCCAAAATCGAAATTAGGGGCGTAGTCACCGTATGGTTACTCCTAGCCGAATTTTTTTCCCTAGCTCAACTATTTATTCCCCTTTAAAAATATATATAATATTTTTTATTTTCTTTTTTAAAGAAAAAGAAAAAAGGAACAAAAACATTTTGGAGTGCGCGGGGAGCCAGGGAGGCCCCTCGGCTACGCCCGATCGATATGGCTATTTAGAAAAAGGATTCCACATAGGACTTCCACACATATATAGATACTGGTTTTACATAATACTAATATATGTAATTATATAATTTAATTTAAAACACAATTTTAAGTAAAATTTAAATAATTGAAGTTTTTGTATAAAATTGCCTTTAACAATTGAAAGTATGAGTTGAGAGCCAGTGTTGTCATTAATCATTTGAAGTTCTTGTCCACTACTACAAATGACGTTTTTAGCATCGGTTCTGGAAGACATTCAACATCGGCTTTACAATCTTATGTTAAATGCGGCGATGTTGAAAATGAAAATTTTCTGCATCGGGCACGGAATCAATGTAAATTGGTAATTACCTTAATTAATGGCCGAGAAGACAGTAATGACGACCAATATCTAGGTTGTGGCTTGGTGCACATCAATATCTATTTCAATATTTGTCATACCTTTTGAATTTCATATAATGTATTTATGCTAATGCTACGTACATATATATATATAGGGGGTTATAATGAGACCACAAATTATAATGAGACAGTGTGGACTAATCTCAACCCTCCCTTATCTAGATCAATGGCTAAGATAAATAGGGGTTAAAATTACATTAAACATTTAATTAAGGCAAAATAAGGGTATAATTGTCAAAACAAACATGTGGGGGACCATCCAAATATGGAATCAGTTACTAAGAGAGAGAAAATCACGTGGGGAGAGAGAAAAAATCGCGAGAAAATCGCTACCGAGAGAAAAAACCGCGCATGTGCTCATCAATAAATGCAAGATGATGTACACTTATCATATATTTGATGTATACTTAACACTATATTACTGTATGTTTAACATAATTTTACTGGGTCAAACAAAAACATGTGGGGACCGTGAATCAAGGAATCATTTAAAGAGAGAGAATCACACTCATTAACATGTGGGAACCGTGGATTAAGTAAATCAATTATAGAAAGAGAGAAAATCACGCTCATTATTGTAATGTATATTTAACACTATTATGTTGTATATTTAACATATTTTTACTGTATATTACAATTGTCAAACCAAAATATAAGTGTACAACAAAACACATATAAGTATACAGCAAAAAACATATAAGTATACATCAAAAAACATAAGTATACAACAACATAAATACATACATCAAAGTTTAACTACTTATACAACAAAACACATCTAAGTATACATCGAAAAATATATAAGTGTACATTAATCCTAATTGTCTCCTCGTAGGCCCTCGTTTTCTCCACGTCAGCATCGTCTTCTTCACCAATCCTCCAATTCTGTCCTTTATTCTGAAACTCCAAATATATATCTCGAACTCCGGCGAAAAATAAACCTATTTGTGTGTGTAAATCAAATTAAAGCAACGGCATGGTGGCCCATCGAACATCAACTCAAGTTGCCTCTCTGATGTGATTTTCTTCTTTTTCTTCTGGTTTCCCCTCTTCTACTGTAAGAGGAAACGGAGAAGTCATTCAAGTTTTTAGGGGATATTCTCCGTCTAATATTGTCCTAATTTGTAAATACATATCTTCACAATTCCCGTTAATTAACACTACTATATATAAAACTCTAGCCCCAAAACTCCTTCTTCCCCATCATAATCAATCATGTCGAACAAGAAACAACATGTTCTAATTGACGGTCCATCACTCCCAGAAGATTTAATCTTCTTCAAAATCTTCGCCCGACTCCACAAATCCTCCACCAATTCATTTGTGTTTCGAAATTCGCGCTCCCGACCACCTATCCGGAATTCCTCGCCGCCGTCCGCCTCCAAAATCACCCACGTCTCAGAAGAATTTTTTTGGGTTGAGAATAATAGCAGATTTGGGGACCACATAATTAGGGGTGAAAACTAAGACTAATATGTCCTTTTTCGTTTAAAATAAATCAAAAATATTTATTAAATTAGGTAAATCTCAACCATCTAAAATTACAGATTTGTGGTCAGGATTAGTCCACACTGTCTCACTCTAATTATCTGGTCTCATTTGATCCTATGCCTATATATATATATATATATATATATATATATATATATATATTATATATATATAGGGGAGGATCAAGTGAGACCATGTCTCTAGAGTGAGACACAATGGACTAATCTCAACCATCCTCACTATTAATCAATGAGTATGATTTAATGGATAAAAAAATATATTAAAATATTAATTTAATCAATATAAGGGTAGTAGGGTAAAATAACATAACAAGTTAGTTACAAAAATGGAATCAAATCTCTTTCTCTCTCATACATCTCTCAATTTCCCCAATCTCACGTCTCTCTCTCTCTCTCTCTCTCTCTCTCTCTCTCATTCTCATTCTCCATTAACGCAAATAAAGAAAAATCAGAAGAACTCGAAAATTACAGAGAAAAACAAAAAAAAAATCGGTGCAATATTACAGGAAATAACGAACAAAGAGTTCGAAAACTAAATATGCAACAAAACTCAACTAAATATGCATTATCCGAAAACTATCTATGCAAATAAAAAACCAATATGTAGTACAAGATATCCAACTATGCAAGACGTCATAAACTATGCAACAAAATCAATTAACTATGTATTATCTAGAAACTATCTATGCATTGTGGAATAACTAAATATGCGAAGACATTATGTAACATCCCATTTTTATAATTTCCAAAAGCAACATCCCATTTTCATAACTAAATATACATTATATTGAACCTATTTATGCAAAGTGTAGTATAATTATATATGTAGTACGTTATATTCAATTATGTCTTATTTTCGTAAAAAAGGCCAACAAAATAACTAAATATGCATTATTTGATGTCTAATTATGCAAAAAAAAGAACCATAACTATGTTTGAAAATAAAAATATTTGGAAAAAAATAGGTTCCTTAAAATCCGCCACAAAATCCTAAGATCAATTTCAACCCATAAAATCCGTTGGGACCACTAATTTGAATTACAAAATTACAATCTTACCCTTAAAATCAGCGAAAATTAGGAAATAATTAGAAAAACCGAATTAATCACATCCTTTCATTTTTTAAGATCAATGGATAAGATGAGTCCACACTGCCTTACCTAGGGAGGGTGGTCTCATTTGAACCAAATTCTCTCTCTATATATATATATATTTAAATGTATATTTAAAAATATATTTTAACATATAATAAGAAAAGAAAAAAAAGTGCCAACAATGCATGATGATGCACGTTGTCAGTTGCCAATTGTCACGCACTTTATTCGTTCTATTGATATAAATTTAATTTACAGTAACATTTTTTTCCCCAGATTCTCCACTAATCCTCAGTCTTTTTGGTGAATAGCATTATAAAATTTTCCCACTAAGAAAAAAATAGTTTAGAATATGGTAACACCATGCCATGGCCTGGGCCACTATTCATTGCTCATATATTCAAAGGATAACTGCCCATACTACTTTTGATATTTAGCTTAATTGAAAAAAGCTCTATCTATCTATCTTTTTTTTTTTTTTTTTTTTTTATAACTCACCTTCCAGCGCTTACGTCCGACTACGCCTAAGGACAACAGCTTTCGCTCCTCATTGTCGCCGCCAAGGTAAACCGCGGATGTGCACGCATCGGCCAAGATGTTCTGACGGGTCCGCTAACATACAACCGATCCTCCCGATTAAAGAGAACAATTATGTTCGACCCCTCAATCTACTAATAACGATCTCTCCCGAATCGAACCCACACGGATGCTATTCAAGATGAGTTCCCGCTCTATCTATCTTCTAAAATCACAAATTAAGGTGTTACGAACATTCATTTGAAGTTTGTATTTACTTTAACTCATAACTCCACTATTGAGGTGCAATTTGTAACATATAAACAAATGTTGATAGATAATTATATTTTGAAAGATAATTGTACTTTTTGTAATTATGTTAAATCTCAAGAATAATTCATGTAATCATCCCCATATTTATATGGAAATCTAAATTAAGAGTGCCACTCAAATGAAAACGTGGTTCAGAGAAGAAGCAAACATGACTTTGGGAGTGTTTATCAATTCTTTTCTTCTCAACTTTTGCTGAAAAAAAAATCATTTCATAGCGTTTGCAAATGCCAATTTTTATTTCGATTCTGTTTCATTTTATCGAATTTAAAAACAATAAAATGAGTGTTTTAGATTTATAATTCTGCTTCTAGTTTGATTTTTACAAACAAATAAGCATTTTACAATTTTTTTCCTAGTTTCTGATCCCATTTGCAAACATTACCAATTTTGATTCCATTTTCAAATACTTCCTTTATTGAAAAGAGAAAAGAAGAAAATCCACTAATGTATTCATGAGATAATGCTCCACTTTCCTTTATCTAGGCATTATATAATCTCTAATTGTCAATCTCAGATCTACACTGTCCCCAAACGCTTTCCAATACCAGAAGGGAGCTTAATTTCTTGCTGCATTAATGGCAAAAAGGTGACCAGACAACTTTGGATCATAATTAAACTCAATTTATGTTTCTCAAGTTTCGTTAAGACTTTCCGTTTATTATAATTTGCAGGCTAGAAGGCAAAGTCGCCGTTATAACCGGCGGCGCCAGTGGAATCGGAGAATGCACGGCGAGGCTTTTCGTCCAGCACGGTCGGAGAATGCACGGCGAGGCTTTTCGTCCAGCACGGCGCTAGATCGTAATCGCCGACGTACAAGACGAGCTAGGCCAAATCGCGTGCCGAAAAATAGGCATATCAGAAGTAATCTCCTACGTGCATTGCGACGCAACACTAGAAACCGATGTCGAAAACGCCGTAGATTTCGCCGTTTCCAAATACGGCAAGCTCGACGTAATGTTTTCCAACGCCGGCACCCCTGGCAACAACGATCCACGAATTCTCGCAACAGAATACCACGATTTCAAAAGCGTGTTCGATGTTAACGTTTTTGGAGCATTTCTATGCGCCAAACACGCCGCGAGAGTGATGATCCCCGTGGGAAAAGGGAGCATTATTTTCACTTCGAGCGTTGCTTCCGTGACGTACGGTGACGTGCCTCACGCTTACGTGGCGTCCAAGCACGCGGTTGTTGGGCTCACGAAGAATTTGTGCGTGGAGTTGGGGAAGTACGGGATCAGAGCCAATTGCGTCTCGCCGTTTGGCGTGGCGACCCGATGCTGGTGAAGGCGCTGCGAGTCCATGAAAAGGGTGAAGCTGAGGATTTTGTCTCTGGGATTGCGAATTTGAAAGGGGAAAAAGTGGAGGGAAATGATGTGGGTGAGGCTGTAGTGTATTTGGCGAGTGATGAGTCGAAATATGTTAGTGGGCAGAATATAGTGATTGATGGAGGTTATAGTGTCACCAATGTTGCTCTGCGTGAAGGCGTTAAGAAACTGATGAATTCTTGAATCTAACAGTGTTTTGTTTCAAAAATATGTTATGTTTCATGCTTGGTTTCCAATGGTTAGGTCCGACTTGACATGAATCTCACACGAATGAATTGCATCATCCCAAAATAATTGGGGTACTATAATTTTTTAAGAGATAATTACAAGAATCCATGAGGTTTTGGCTAATTACAAAAATTTGAAGATATTTCAAAATTACAAAAAGTTCTCTAACGTTTGATTTTGTTTTAAATTTAAGGGAATACACATAGGGTTTTTTGTTTATGAAAAGAAAAATATAAGAAACACAAGCCTCAAGGGTTTTTTGTAATCAACCCGAACCTTAGGGCATTTTTGTAATTTTTCTTTTCTTTTACATATATACATAGTCCAACTGTGAGTCCAATAAAAACAAATTATAACCAAATTATGCATATCTAGTGTTATTATATTGGATCATTGATCATACTATCTGAGACTTTTATACAACAAAAGGGACATATTCTCTCTTTCATTAGTCTTGGTCGGTTTACTTGATTCCACGGCTGATCTAGGTCCAACTTGGGGTTATTTCTTCTATAGTAATGACACATTAACGTCTATAACACTTGGCTGACCAGGTTTAGCTCAATATATATCTCTATTGACAGACAAAGCAAGAAAATTAATTGATCAAATCTATGGACGTTCTTATGAGGAAACTAGGCCAGAAATGCATCCAGCCTTTACTCCTGCTTTACTTCTTGGGCCCGAGATTAAAAAGGGAAAGGAGTTGCCAAGCCAGTATTTTCTAAGGATAAAGACACAATTGCCCTAAATTTTCTCTAAAATTCTTGACAATACGCCGCAGCTTTTTTTTTTTTCTTCATCAAAATACGCTTCTCCTTCCATTCTTCCTAGTTCCTACAAATACACTTCTCCTTCCCTTCTTCCTACAAATATACTGCTCATGTTTGTCTTCTCCTGGTTTTTTTCACGCAAACACGCTCAAATTTATACTACAAATCACCGCTCCAAAACAACAAAATCGTAGAATAACCAGAAGAAGAAATCAATTCCAACAACAACAAGAAGAACAAAACAAAGATGAAGAAGGAAGCAAAATCTCAACAAACAACAAGAAAAAGAACGAACAACTCGTATAAAATCATAGCAAATCGCAACATAAACCAAGAAAAAAAAAAATCAAAGTAATCAACTACTATCGACCTCAAATGCTATATTTCATTAAAACTCATTGCTATTGAAAAATATCTGTGTTTTTTCTCGCTACTATTTTCATTGTTTTTTTCATTTTTGATTTAAAAAAAATACCATTTTCTATATTTTTTACTTGAAAATGATGGTTATTACTGAAACTTGTTCCTTTGAATTTGTTGAAGTTATTGCTTGTATATTTAATCATTTGAATATTGTTTCAAATTTGTTTTGAAGTTGTTGCAAAAATGTTTTAACAATGTTTATGCTTCATATTCGCAATGGTCCAATCAAAATTAACCATCTATCTCAGCTTGTTGCAACCGGGTTGTTTTAGAGTTGCTTCGAAGTTTTTTTGAAACACGTTTCAAATGTGTTTCAAATAGTACAATGTCATTGTTTCTTTTATTAATTTCTAAAATTGTTTCAAACGTGTTTCAAACATGTTTCATTGTTGTTTTGAACATATTTCAAAAATATTTTTGTTTCATATATGTAGTGGAATTGTGTCAAACTTAACCATCTATATGTAGTTGTTTCAACTGATTGTTTTTGAGTTATTTTAAAGTTGTTTTGAACATGTTTCAAACGTGTTTCATCTATTACAATTTCATGGTTTCTCTTGTTAATTTCTAAAGTTGTTTGAAAAGTATTTTGAAAATATTATTTTAAACAAGTTTCAACTAATATAATTTCATTGCTAAATACACACACAGAGACAGATTCAACAAAGAGTATACCACAATGGACAATGTGAAAAAAATAAGAATTACATCGACTTTGAAGTAATAGACATACCCATTCTTTCTTGGAGTTGTCTATTGGACCTATAAGAATGATACATCAAATATATTTCTTTGTAATTTGAAGACAATTAATCAAACATATTAATCATACCACTTCTTAGCCCTAGGGATGGCAATTCCTCCGAACTCGACGGAGGATCCGATACACCGATCCTAACGGAGGAGGGTATGGAGGGTAGTTTTGTACCCGATTAAATAAATGGGTACGTGGGTATGGGTATGGAGGTGGGCCTAGGTACATCCTACCCATACCCTACCCGATACCCAAATTAAATAATAATATTATATATAATATATCTACATATATATTTATTTATAATATTTTACATATATTTTTTTATTTATACAACTCTATTTATTTGTATTTAAAGAAAATGATTTTTCCCAAGTCTCAACCAAAATGTACTAACCCACTAACACTTTTGTTTAATTTTTTTAATATTTTGCTATATTTTTATGATATATAGTTCGCTAATTCTTATTTGTATTCTTTTTCCTTATTGTTTCCTTTAGAATTTAGTAAATATCTATATTTTTATTTAAATAACTCAATTTTCTCTTTAAAAAAAGAAATAACTAAAATTTGAAAAAAAATACAATTGTAAGTGGTAAGAGGGTATGGGTAGGGTATGAATATCCGATCCTCCGATGGGTATGGGGATGTGTATGAAAACCGAATACCCGATGGATATGGATATGAGTATGGATATGAATATAATAAATGGGTATGGGGATGGATGATGTAGAATCCTACCCGAATCCTACCCATTGCCATCCCTACTTAGCCCCAACAATTTCTTGAATTTGTATTTTCTTAATGTTGAGCCCGTTCACCTCAAAAAAAAAAAAAAAAAAAATGTGTTGAGCCCGTGCTTCCTTTGTTGAAATAAGGGCAAATGGTTTGATTCAATTCAACATTTCCCAAGAACCGACTTGATGAAATCTATTGTTTCATATATCAGAAAAAGAATGATTCATTGGGCTCAATATTGTTCTTTGATAATATATCAGATTGCACTAATATCAATCCGTTTTCTTCCATCTATTCCAAGGCAAGAATTCAACAGTCCCTTAATCAAAATCAAAAACTATTCCCACGTTGTTGAAAAGAAATACGAATTCCAATCGTTGATAATTTTATCATCATCTAATTATTTTCGGTTGGGTCCATTCAATGATATAAAATATCACATTGTGATAAAAGAATCAATTTAAATTGCAAAAGATCATTAATTTCAATTAAGAATTCGTTGGGCCTTTAGGAGCAACCTTTCTGATTGCGAATATTCATTCATTTCACCATTTAATAACTCATAATCAGATCTTGTAATTTTGCTAAGGTGAAGCTATATTGAAATGTGTCACATATGACTTCATTTTAATCCGTCAGTACCGGCATCATTCTTCAAAAAGATTGGTAATAAAATTACAGACAGTCAACAATGACTTAAGGAAATGATATAATATTATTTTATTTTGATTTATGTTGGTCCACTAGTAAAAATGGCGGGTTTATTTTACTATATGACTATTGTACCATTCAATTTGAAATTGAAGATTGACATAATTATTTTACCATGACATGATCATCGATCGCTTTATTTAAGGAAAGAAGATTTTATATGGTACAACCCAAAACCCTTTGGTGACAACACTATTGAACTCCGTTGCGAATTTAGCCGAACACCGCCTTCTTCGCCGAACACCTACAAAAAGGGGGCCGGAGGGTTGCTCCGACGCGTCCCACTCCGACGCTCAAGTCGAAAAATGCTTTTAGAAAAAAGAGTATAACAAGTATCGAATAGTGCATAGAGAGTGCATCAAAATACCCGACCCAAGGGTATTTATATAGAACCTAATTAGGGTTTTCGGATTTTTAGGAAACCGTTATAGGAATATATCGAGTTTGTTATCGATATTATCTAATTAACACGTTTGGTCCACATTATTAACAATCCCGAGCTCTTAGAAAGATAATAATGCCTAGCTTATCCAAGAATTTTCTAGAAGTTAAACTATGGATATGGGCTTACCGAACTCTTCAACCTACTCAAGAAAATCCATAATAAATCATTGCGAGCCCAACCAAAGAATCCATATCCGGTCGGCACTAGAATGTTCGCCGCCCATAAATCCACGCTCCGCTATGCGACCGACCTAAGAACCCGCAACACCACCGTTAGAAGGGAGCCTAAGGGTTTTTTCCGTACACCCACTCCAACGCTCAAGTTAGTATCGTTTTAGAGAGAAGAAATATCAAATAGCAAAGTATTGAAAAATGTATTCAGAGTCTCTCTGGTGGCGTACCTTTTTCGTGCCCTATTTATAGGTTTGGCAATTAGGGTTGCGTGGTTGTCAAGCCAAGCTAAAACCCTAGCTAAGCACACAGGCTTAGGTTAAATATTCGTTTTGGGCCGCGCACCTCCCAAGCCCAATAGCTCGGGAAGCCCTTAAGTTTACTCAATATTAGGGGCCCAACCCACTTAGGTCGGTAGGCCCTTAAGTTTGTCCCATGATTGGGGCCCAGCCCACTGACGTCGGCCTATTTGCTCTGGCCCAATTGTTGGTTTAAACCCCCAAAGCTAACTAGCTAACCCGAGGTCACCCCAATCACCCGAGGCCATTTAACATTTGGGCCTACCTTTGAGGTTGGGACGGACCTTACACGTCGGCCCATTCCTTGAGCCCATTTTAGTCAGGTCGGCCCAAATAAGTCCCTATCAATCAGTCCCCCCAATTATGTTTGGAGTGGAATCTTCTTACTCAAAACATAATTTATCAAGCTCATGGGACCGCCCGAACATTTAATCCCGAACTCGAAATTCGGTTTTATCCATTTGCAATATCGAAAAGTGTTTCAAAGAATATTGCGGTACACACATATATAGGTATATACGCTTGGGTCGAAAGTATAAGCCCCAAAATAGGTTACATCGTGGTTGTATCATATAATTTTATGATAATTCCATTTGCTTCAATTAACAACATTCATTTCTTGAAGTTATAAATTCTAATTAGACAAAATGCCACATCATCCAATATGTTGTAAAGAAATCATGCTTCCAATATTTTTCTTACTTACCGATGAGCTAATTAAATGGCTCCCACCTCGGTACATGTAATTCCTTGTTCAAAACTCTAATCTCACGCGCATGTCATTGCCAAGAGGTAATATCATTACCTCGGTCAACGTGCCATGAGAATTGAAAACTTGGTCCTCTTTTTTTTTTTTTTGATAAAAATGTGAAAAATTCATTAAAAAGGTAAAAAATGTACAAAATTAAAAGGGGCATACCCCAGTTAAGGTGAAATGTTGAATGGACAGGCCCATTAACATTTGTAGAGCAAAGACAGACAACAGTCAGTCGATTGATCGATCATTGAGAAAGCAAGCCTAAAAACCTCAAAAGAGGATTACTAAAAAGACATGGGAAACAATCTCCAACCAATTAATCGAGCTAACAAGTGGGAGTAGACAATCACGACCTAACGGTCCCACTTGTATTTCGAAAAAGGGTGGCGAGAGATTTTACAAGAAAATTTACAAAGTGGAGATAGGGCATACCCTATAATACAAAGATCTCTAAATCCATTTGCCTGTGGATAGCCTATGTGGCAAAGGAAATTTGAGTCCCATCAGAAATTTCAAAAAAGATATCATAAAAAGGGTAAACCCCAGGTTGCTTCAGACAAAATCTTGGAAGCTCAAAGAAAAGGACAAAGAAATGGGCATAAGGGAGGACCAGCAAAGTGGAACCACAAGGAACCAATCGGCCATGGAACTTCTCACACCAAATGAGTCAAAAACAAACAAAGCCGACATGGGGCAAAAAAGGCCACACAACCACTTAGAAAAGAAGCCATCCAATGAGGGTAAAACCTTTTTTCAGTCAGTGGGTTCCGAAAAGGCTAAAATGCAGCTGTTGCAAAGAGCAACTGAATTTTAAAACCTTTAAGAACACCATTAAAACATTGATATTTGGAAAATCAGCCCACACGAAAGAAAATTTTCATCATATGGGAAAAAACCTGGGTCCACAAAAAGCCATCCACCTGTAAAAGTAATCAGACCTGGATAAGCAAAGCAAAAGGAGGAGCCAAGCAAAGATCAAGCAGAGAAAGCCAATCACCCACCATCTAAAGTACAAGAAAGGGAGGTCATGAAGCGGGGTATTCAGGGGGAATTCCACTAATGATGGTTTATTACAAATTACAGTCCCAAAAAGAAAAAGAAGACCCACACACGGGTCAAAATAAATGAAAGATAGCCCTAACAATAGAGGACTAAAAATCGACCAGCTCAACTGGAAAATGGTGGTAAACAACCTTATATACATCTTTCTGAATTTTAAAAAACACGACATCTTCAGAAAAGTTATGGCCCTCGAATACCTGACAGTTACGGGCCTTCCAGATTTGGTAAATAGTGCAGCAAACTGCTACGGCTCGTGCTTTTTTAAGAGCGGGGGCAACAATTTCTTTTTTAGTCCATTTTAGGGCCCCAACAATGGTACCCGTGGAATGACTATATCTCAACCATTTTTTTACACGATCCCAAAGTAACCTGGTGACAATACAATCAAAAAACAAATGAGAAGCATTTTCAAGGTGGTTGCCACACAATTTGCAATTAGGATCAACATCCAAATATTTTAAGTTATTAATAGTAGCCAATCTATCATTAATAGCAAGCCACACACAAAAAGAGTATTTAGGAGGGATAAAATTTTTCCAAACAGCAGAGTGCCAAAAGGTTTTAGGCCCCGAATCTCTAAAAAGATCATACATCTTGGAGGAGCAAAGGCCTTTAGGATTAGAAAAGAGAGCAAGATGGGAGATAGCGGAATCAGGAGAACCAAACTTAGTTAAAATATCATTTCTGATATCGCAAATCCTTTTAAGAAGGTAGGAATCAAATTTTTTGGGGTCCCAAGTCCAAAAAGATTGATTTTTTAAGTAGAAGAAATGGATCCATCTGACCCAAAGAGAGTCAGCTTTAGAGTGAATATTCCAAAGAATTTTAGCTAGGAGGGCTTTGTTCCAAGAATGCACATCTCTTAAACCCAGGCCTCCTTCATCGGAGGAAGACAAACTTTGGACCATTTAATAGGAGAGGTATTCTTCCCCCAAAGGAAGACTCTACAGAGTCTCTTTATCCTCACAATAACAAAGATGATAGGGAGTGGGAAAATTTGGAGCCGTAAACATTCCACTCCTCGCAACACCGATTTGATAAGAAGAGTCTACCAAAGATAAGAGAGGGAGTTTGCGACCATTTATTAATGTAGAGGCAATTCTGTCATTATTAAGGGGAGCATAATGGTTAACATTAAGCTCCGAGCGCCTAACGGAACCCCCAAATATCCGACAGGAGAGACCCTAGAGGAAATTCAAGAGATTAAGGATATTGTCAAGTGCATCCCCAACAATCCCCGCAGAAGAGATTAGATTTAAAGGAGTTAACATCAAGGCCAGGGGCATTTTTGAAATCATTAAGACATCAATCAGATCTTGACAGAAAGAGGATCACCCTTAGAGAACAACATAAGATCATCTCATGAAAGCAAGATGAGTGATTTTAAGAGCTTCACATCTAGGGTGATATTTGAAGGACGAGTTATTAGTTCTCACTTTAAGGAGGCGGGACAAATATTCCATACATAGGAGAAATAAGGCGGGAGACATAGGATCACCCTGCCTTAAACCTCTTTTGCCTGGAAATTTACCCTGGAGAGACCCATTAATACAAATGGAATAGGAAGCACTGGAGACACACTCCATGACCCAAGAGGTGAAAATAGGAGGAAAGCCCAGTCCATTTAAAACTTGTTCAAGAAACGACCAAGAAATGGTATCATAGGCTTTCTTAAGATCAACTTTAATGGCACATCTTGGGGAGATTCTGACTCTAGCATAATTTCTGATAATTTCTTGAGCCAGAAAGATATTATCAGTGATATTACGACCACTAATGAACGCAGATTGAGCCGGGTCAATCAATTTAGGAACCACAGATTCAAGTTTAGAAGCTAGAATCTTGGTAATGACTTTGTAGACCACGTTGCAACAAGCAATAGGTCTGAAATCAGCCACAGAGGGAGAATGATCAGTTTTGGGAATCAAGGCAATAGCAGTGTGATTGATTTGTCTAAGTAATCTAGAAGAATCAAAAAACTCAGACACTGCAGCGATCACATCATTGCCAACAACATCCCAAGATTTTTTAAAAAAACCCGAGGAGAAACCATCAGGACCCGGGGATCTATCATCCTCAATATCAAAGAGTGCATTTTTAATAGCATGGGGGGTGATAGGGTTAGAGAGCTGACTGAAATCTTCCTCATCTATGCAAGGACCGCTTTGGAGAGTGAGAAGATCCACGGGGCTAGTTTGGAAACTGGTGCCAAAAAGATTTTTAAAATAGTTCACAAAAGCTTTGGATAGATCATCAAAAGAGGACGTTTGAGAGCCATCCTCTAAAATAACAGAGTTCATCTGTTTTCTGAGAGAGTTCCTTTTAACAATACTGTGAAAAAACTTAGTGTTCCTGTCACTGTTGTTTAAAAAATCACATTTAGCTTTTTGGGACAGAAAGGATCTCTCGGCTTTGGCAAGAAAGGATTCTCTAGCTTTGAGCTCTTTAACCGTATTACATAAAGCGGAGTTAAGAGGATCAGCATGAAGCTGGATTTGGGAATTTTTAAGAGCTATTTTCACCTGCTTAACTCTAGAAGAAATATGACTAAAATGGTGGTTATTCAGTTCTTTCAGGGAGGGTTTAAGAGCTTTGAGTTTTTTACAAAGTATAAATTGGGCTTTACCCCAAAAGTTAAGATTCCAAGCAGCTTGCACATTGTGAAGAAAATCAGGGTGCAAGGCCCACATATTGAAAAATTTGAAAGGCTTTGAGAGAACTAAGTTCTGTTCAAAGAAGGAGACGACAATGGGAGAGTGGTCAGACACATTCCCAGGAACAGGGATGTCAGCTGAACAACTCCAATTTGAAAGAGACCAAGCAGAGTTAATCAAAGCTCTGTCAAGTCTACACCAAATGGTATTATTGGTCCAAGTATAAATGTGAAATGTAAGACCAACTTCATTAAGACCAAGATAGGCACAAGTGTCATGGAATTCCTCAACATATTTACTAGTAAAGGGTGCACCATTGAGTTTTCATCAAAGATTTTTAATAGTGTTAAAGTCTCCCAAGAAGAGCTACTTGAGAATTTATAAGATCACCCAATTCCAACATTTTGTTCCAAAGTAACCTTCTTTCACCTACTAGATTAAGACCATAGATGAAAGAGGTAAGGATGGAGTTTTGAGAGATTTTACAAGTCAAAGAGCAATGAATCAATTGGGGATCGAATCTAAAATTTGAAGGTCAACAGATTGAAGGGTTCCACAGATCAAAATTCTCGCCATTTTGAATAAGATGAAAATTATTGGTGGCAAGCCACCCTGGGAATTTGTTTTGAACAATAAAATCACAACGATCGGACTGAGACACAACCTCAGTCTCAAGTTTTGTTTCTAAAAGGCCAAGGACATCAACTTTCTTTTTTTTTACAAAAGAAATAATGTCTTTATGTTTGATTGGGTTATTAAAACCTCTGATATTCCAAGAAACGACTATCGTTTTGAAACAGTTCTATTTTTAGGAACATTACTAGAAGAAGATATGGGGACATTAGATTTACTAACACCCAGGGAAGATATACTAACACCAAGGTTGGGTTGAGAAGAAACAATACTAGAGCCTGAAGGGTTGGGACAAACACCTTCAGGTTTACCTGTTAAATCAAGACATGAAGAGCCAGATGCTGCCTCATCTTTTTGATTCTTTTTTTTCAACTTTTTCTTAGCACTTTTTGTAAGTGCAGGGAAAAATTCAAGGTCATCATCATGAGATGTTTGACCAGGACAAATTCAGAGAGAAGGAGGCCCTTTTTGATTCAATTCAGCCGACTTTTCAAATTTTTATGAGAATATGATGGGCCATGAGGCAATTTTGCCAATATCTCGCATTTTTTGAGCTTCAAGAGAATCGAGAGATAGCCAGCAGCTAGTTTAGGGGCCTCGTGGTCACGATCTGTGGGAACTGTGGATCAGTAAAATCATTAGTAACCAAAGGGGAGGGACAACAACGGCTCCCCTACGTAAATAGTAGTTGTATCATGTATTTCAAGAATAGGCAAAGACAGAACCAATCGTTCAACGAAAACAATAAGATTGAATAGATGCAGATTACGACCTTGCCATCTTCTTTGGAAGAGGCAGAGGGCAAGGTCTTAGGGGCTGTACAATCCCCAGCTTTACGCATCAACTCATCAGAGACACATTCAGGGTCAAAAACAGCAGTTTGGATAATTTTTTTACCATTATCCTTTATCTTTTTACCAACAAAATTCTTCAGATTTTCAGCAGTTTTTTTAACACCACAATCATCCGCAAAATGGCCAAAATTTTTACATTTTTTACATAATGCAGGGAAAAAATCAATCACAACTGATTGTTCAATAAAAGAACCATCTTTCTGTTTCAATAAAACTGATTTAGGGGGAAGTATAGTAGGGTCAACATCCACTAATAATCTAGCAAAAGCTGGCCGAGTTTTTTCAAAGGTAGGCCTATCACTACAAATAGGTTTACCAATTTTAGTACACAAACGATCGAAAACAAATGGGTTCCAGATTTCCCGGTAAAAATGGAAATTTCACCCAAATTGGGACTGATGCACAGTTAACTCCTTGAGGAGGTTTTTCAAAATCAAAGATTTTCAAAAGGAGAGGCCTACCAAGACAATGGAAGGGTCCTCCCTGAAGAATTTTTTCCATATCATCCAACCGGTCAAATCAAAATTACACATCCATTAACATAAGGAGCACTTCACACACCACATTCCGTAAATTCACCAGCTTTTTAATGTTAATCATTCCGTGCCATTTACCAAAAAAATGTACTTAAAAGACAATAACCCCATTCATTGGGTATATCACAAAGTTCATCATCGTTAAATTCAATGAAATCGATGATCGATAGAATCGCATACCATAGGTTTTATTTTCGATCGCATTGTTGACGCTTAAAAGATCAAAAAAAGATTTGCGTTTGAACTTACTTGTATGCTTCGATTCGGATACTTAATCGAGGGGCCAGTGTAAGTACCATTACCATTACCATTTAGACGGTATTACCATCAAAGACCTTTAGGGTCGCTTTAGACCGCATATGCCCCCAGGGATCGCGCAAGATAGTATCCTCCTCGGGAGATTGATATCGCCTGTTGAAAGAAATAGATAAGAGGTCATCTTGTGATCGAGCAAAGGAATATGAGTCCGAATCGCCCGTAGTCTCCGATTCCCCCTCGATGGTACGGGATTTGGATTCGAGATGAGTCCGGGATCGGAGAATTAAAATAAATATGTTTTGTTCCCCTTTTTTCAAGAGCCTTCGAGGATTGCGGGTGTTTAACCATTTCGTAAGAAGGAAACAACAAGCACGCAAGACTCGCAGCAACACGTATGGTAGCCAACTCGACCGTATTTAGGGTTCGAAATAAAATCCAAAAAACTCACCGGCAAGAACCACATCAACCCACGGATGCCATTCAATCTAGCCCCACGGGGGTGGCTCAAGAAAAAACCAAAGAAACCCACAATAAACCGTATCAAAGACCTTCAACACCCTCCAGGAAGAAAGATCCAAAGAGGATATCAAGGCAACCCATAGATGTGAGCTTGAACACCTGGGCATCGAGAAACAACGGAGTTGATCGGTGAAGGGTAGGTGTCAAGCCTAGAGTCGAGCAAAAACCTCACAAAGGTCAGCTCACTGGTGGATAAAAACTCAGATCCTTCGGAGGGAAGGGAGTAAGGAAGGAGGATAGTAGAAATCCAAGTAGCCAGAGGGATTCCGATGGTCGGACGGCGCCACTCTGGGTTGAAACCCTAGCGGCGCGATAGAGGGATAAGACACCAGGAAACCCTAGTTTAGGAAAGTTCTTGAAGAACTGAAGGAAAAACACAAAATTTGTGTTAATTAGATGCTGAATAGGTAAAGTATAATTAAAGGGAATAAGAAATGTATTAAGAGCTAGAGCAGCAATAATGCAAATCGTGAGATTAACAGAAGTAACAAGTGGGGCGTCCCTAGAGAGGATTCTAGAGAGAGAAAATTCTCAAACCACACTCTCTTTATTTTGACCGACCTCTACCTCTCTGTTGGTGTGGTTCCTTGGCCAATGTGCCTTATATATCTCTATTCTATTATTTCTATCCTTGTAATTCCAAGCACAAAATTTCAATTTTACATCACCGTAATTGGAGGACCCTACCTCGGCCACCAAGTAAGTTTAATCGGACAACATCACTCGCGCGGTTCAAGTGCGATTCATGTTCTCACGCCTTAATCCGCCAAAAGTAACTTTGGTCAACACGCATGTTCTAGCACAACCAATTTAGAGCATCCAACCTTAAGCATTCCTCACCCTTTTACTAAGCTTCAGGACCGAGCTCTCAAGGGGCTTAAGGTTTTAACTCATACCGAGCTCGATAAGTACTTTGTTCATTTCCGTCTCACTTTTTTCTTTTTAAAATCAGTCTGCGAGTTGGGCAATATGTACACCCATTTTTTTTTGTGAACAAGCTTCCAAGCTCGAGCTTTGCTTTCCCTCTGGGCCATCGCGCCCGAGGTGTTTGAGTTTTGGCTCGAGCCGAGCTCCAAACACAATCATTTTTTCATTTCGACAAGCTTCCAAGCCTTCCCGAGGTATTTGGAGTGTTGGTTCGCCGAGATCCAAACACTTGATCAAAAAATTTACTTGTGGCAAGCCTTCAAGCTTGCCCGAGGTGTTTGGAGTATTGGCTCGGCCGAGCTCCAAACAAACACTTGGACAAAATTTTCATTCGAGGGCAAGCCTCCAAGCTTGCCCGAGGTGTTTGGAGTGTTGGCCCTGGTCGAGCTCCAAACACTTGGTCAAAATTTTCATTTGAGGACAAGTCTCCCTCGCTCGAAGCTTGACCTCGCCTCTTCGGGCCATCGCGCCCGAGGTGTTTGGAGTTTTGGCTCGAGCCGAGCTCCAAACACGATCAAATTTTTCCTCGAGGACAAGTTTTCAAGCTCGAGCTTGACCTATCCTCTGGGCCATTTCGCCCGAGGTGTTGGGAGTTTTGGCTCGAGCCGAGCTCCAAACACTATCAAAAACTTCAGTTGAGGACAAGTTTTCAAGCTCGAGCTTGACTCGCCTTCCGGGCCATCGCGCCCGAGGTGTTTGGAGTTTTGGCTCGAGCCGAGCTCCAAACACTATCAAATTTTTCCCTCGAGGATAATTTTCCAAGCTCGAGCTTGACCTGCCCTCTGGGCCATCGCGTCCGAGGTGTTTGGAGTTTTAGCTCGAGCCAAACTCCGAACACGATCAAATTTTTCCTCGAGGACAAGTTTCCAAGCTCGAGCTTGACTCGTCCTCCGGGCCATCTCGCCCGAGGTGTTTGGAGTTTTGCTCGAGCCGAGCTCCAAACACTATCAAAAACTTCATTGAGGACAAGTTTCCAAGCTCGAGCTTGACTCGCCCTCCGGGGCCATCGCGCCCGAGGTGTTTGGAGTTTTGCTCGAGCCGAGCTCCAAACACTTGATCAAATTTTTCCTCGAGGACAAGTTTCCAAGCTCGAGCTTGACTCTGTCCCCTTCCGGGCCATCGCGCCCGGGTGTTTTGGAGTTTTGGCTCGAGCCGAGCTCCAAACACTCGATCAACATTGTGTGCCCTTCCTGAGGTTTAAAGAGAATTTCACGTATTGTTTTAGAAAGAAATTTGCTTTATTGATGGTTATTTCATTACATAAATGTTTGGTCACCTTAGGTCGATGACGCTCAATCTTCATGAAAACATACCCCTGGGAGCCGCTGTGTGTGAACTTCTCGTATCGCGACCTTCAACCCATCTACTCGAGCTTAGGGATGTTAGGCTTCTTCTCGGGACCTCATCTCCATAGTCTTTCCGATCCTTCCTCTTATCTCCTTCCTCACGTTTCATCCTCCTGGCCTCTTCTAGGTTAATGTACTTCTCGGCACTCACAGCCAAGAGTTCATCAAATGTGCGCTACTGGTTCTATCACTAGGGACTCAAAGAAATCCCCATCCTTCAAACCCCGAGCTAGGGCGTTGGCTAATATGTCCCGAGTCGCCGAGGGAACCTCAAACTTCGCCGTGAACCGTTGAATATAGCTCCTTAGCCCCTCATTGTCCTTCGTTTGATGCTTGAACAACGTCAACGAGTCTTTTGACACCTTCTACAACTAGTGAATTGATGTAAGAACATTGAGTGAACTCATCAAAACTCTTAATAGAATTTGGCGACAACCGATTAAACCATCATTGTGCCGACTTAGTCGGGGTAGTCGGAAACATTCGCACACATTACCCCATCGAAAAACCGTGGAGCACCGCGTTCTCAAAGCGGCACGAGTGATCCCACGGGTCGGTGGTGCCATCATACTCAAAACTCGGCGCCCGATACGAGGAGGGGAGTTCATCACCCATAACCTCCTTTGAGAAAGGAGTACCCTCCTCGATCGGCTCAAGCCATTTCCGATACCCTTCTTCTTTAGTTCTCTCATTTCCTATGCAGATCATCCATCCTCTCACTCCAATCCGGTCCGTCTCCGTGGCCGTTTGAGTAAAGGCCGTGGAGGCGCTCTCCTCCTCCAATAATTCGGTCCTCTTTGATCTCTCTCCCCCGGGGGAGGCCTCATCTCATGCCCAGGTCCGGCTGCGCCGCCATCGCAGTCGGACAATTTCTCGATACGACTATCCACGGCTTTTTCCACGGCCTTAATGTAGGAGGCCATCTGTTGGAAGAAACCAGTCCTAGACCACCCATACCCATCATGGGATCAAGAACTCCGGCCACCCCCTGAGGGGGCAACCAACTCCTACGCCGGTGCATGCGGCGGACGCTCGCGCTCCCGCCACCACCACTCTCGGTGTCTCCATCGAACCTCATCCAGTCATTCTCCAAATTCCGTCGTATATTCTCCATTACTACCTTAAACTCACGTCTTAAAACTCAATTGTTCCCACAGACGGCGCCAATTGGTCGGCACTAGAATGTTCGCCGCCCAATAAATCCACGCTCCGCTACGCGACTGACCTAAGAACCTGCAACACCACCGTTAGAAGGGAGCCGGAAGGGTTTTCCGGCGTACCCACTCCGACGCTCAAGTCAGTATCGTTTTAGAGAGAAGAAATATCAAATAGCAAAGTATTGAAAAATGTATTCACGGTCTCTCCGTGGCGTACCTTTTTCGTGTGCCTATTTATAGGTTTGGCAATTAGGGTTGCGTGGTTGTCAAGCCAAGCTAAAACCCTAGCTAAGCACACGGGCTTAGGTTAAATATTCGTTTTGGGCCGCGCACCTCCCAAGCCCAATAGCTCGGGAAGCCCTTAAGTTTACTCAATATTAGGGGCCCAACCCACTTAGGTCGGTAGGCCCTTAAGTTTGTCCCATGATTGGGGCCCAGCCCACTGACGTCGGCCTATTTGCTCTGGCCCAATTGTTGGTTTAAACCCCCAAAGCTAACTAGCTAACCCAGTCAGGTCGGCCCAATCACCGATGCCATTTAACATTTGGGCCTACCTTTGAGGTCGGACGGACCTTACACGCCGCCCATTCCTTGAGCCCATTTTAGTCAGTCGGCCCAAATAAGTCCCTATCAATATCAATATAAGCTCGGCCTATTCCATGCCGAATCAATATATATTAATTAAATGATGTTAAAATCATACCATGCATTTTCGAGGGCAATAAATAAACAAATTCTAAAAAGAAAATGACATATAACTGACTTTGTTAATTTCTAGAAACAAAAATAACCAAAAAATACATATTTGTCAAGACAGAAAAACAAAGCAGGTATTTCTTTCCTTATAATTATAGTCGCCTCTCCTAAGTCTCCTTTATTTACATAATAAATGCTGAAGTAGTTGATAGTCAAATGGTAATGGGTCAAAATGACAACTTATATAATGAAAAGATGAAAATTAGTCATCTTTTGAAAGCAAATATTTTTTTTAGCTATTTTAGCATAACAAAAGTAGTCGGTTTTTTTAGCCATTTCCAACAAATCAAGATGTTTTTTAGCCATCTTTTTCAAACACATCTTTTTTAGCCATTTTAGGGTGTGAAAATCCAATTTGCCCTTGAGCCAATTAACGCACAAAAACACACAAATAAGGACTCAATTCGAGTCACAATGACTCGTGACTGAATTCGAATTACAAAGATCCATCGATCTATCACGTATTATAACCCAATTATTTTTTTGTGGTAATGGTACAAAATAGCCATTTAAAAAATGTAAAGATTAAAAATAGCCATGTTTTGTAGACACACCTTTTTTAGCCATTTTGGGGTGTAAAATGACATTCATACTCTTCTAGCAAGTTAGTTTGATATTTGGGTTATTTCTCTATTTATCTTCTTACTCTTTTTTTAAGCAATCGAACCTGTAGTTTTCATTTTAAATATGCAATACGGGTGTTGAATTATAGATATCGAAAAGAGGATTAATTTGATATATTATACATGCAAAACGGATTTAAAACGAAAAAGTTATGTGAATTCAAAGTTTTTTAGAAAAAAAAATAATTGGGTATGATATAACTCGAATTCGAGTTACAGTGACTTGAATTCGAGTTACAACATGACTCGATTTCGAGTCACTCAATGTGTGATATATAACATAAAGTTCGTCATTATAACTCAAAGGTTTGTGTGGCATAGTGATTTGTACAATGTTTGTTTACTATTAAGTCATGGTATCAATACTCACTAACCACAATTTTTTAAGACCAGATCTTCGAGTAGAAAAAGTTGGGGTGGTGAATATTGATACCATGACTTAATAGTGAGGAAACATCGACAAACCACTATGCCACACAAACCTTTTGATTATAATAACGAACTTTATGTTATATATCACACATCGAGTGACTTCAAATCGAGTCATGTTGTAACTCGAATTCGAGTCATAGTGACTTCGATTTTTTTTTAGAAAAAAATTTAAATTTTTTTGTTTTCGAGTCACACATGACTCGAATTCGAGTCGTGTAACTCGAATTCGAGTCATAGTGACTTGATTTTTTTAAAAAATTTAATTTTTTTTTGTTTTCGAGTCACACATGACTCGACCGAGTTAGTGTGACTCGTCGAGTCACAAGAACTCAATTCGACGTCATGTGTGACTCGATTTTTTTAAAAAAAAAATTATTTTTTTCGAGTCATGTTCGAAATTCTTGTGACTCGAATTTGAGTCACATTGACTCAAATTCGAGTTACAACATACCCAATTATATATCACACATTGAGAGAAATAACTCAAATATCAAACAAACATGCTAAAAGGGTATGTATGTCATTTTACACCCCATAATGGCTAAAAAAGATGTGTTTGAAAAAGATGACTAAAAAACATCTTGGTTTTGTTGGGGATGGCTAAAAAAACCGCCTCTTTTTTTTTTTTTCCAAAAACTTTGAATTCACATAATTTTTTCGTTTTAAATCCGTTTTGCATGTATAACATATCAAATTAATCCTCTTTTTGATATCTATAATTCAACACCCATATTCCATATTTAAAAATGAAAAATACAGTTCGATTTCTTAAAAAAGTTTGAAAAAAAGAGTAAGAAGATACATAGAGATAAGTGAAAGAGAGAGAAATAACTCAAATATCAAACAAACATGCTATAAGGGTATGAATGTCATTTTACACCCCAAAATGGCTAAAAAGATGTGTCTACAAAACATGGCTATTTTTAATCTTTACATTTTCTAAATGGCTATTTTGCACCATTACCACTAACAAAAGACATGCATATCCTTCTAGCATGTTTATTTGATATTTAGTCTATTTATCTTTCTCTTTCACTTATTTCTTTCTCTATATCCTCTTACTCTCTCTTTCAAACTTAAGAAAAAATCCGACCAACATTGCTAGCGAAATCTGCCTATTGGTATCTCGAAATGATATTAAGCTCTTTCGATATATCGTTTATTAGTCGAAACCTCATATAGATATTAAACTTCTCATCCAATTTTACGAGGAAGAGAGAACACAAAATATAGAACCTTGGACACGAAATCGAGTTACTATATCTCGATGTCGAAGTTACGAGCTACGATAACTCAACATTACAAGAATTCGGCGCTACAAGATCACACTACATAACTTGGCACTATAGTGTCGAGCTATAGTACTCGGGCCAATAGTGTCGAGGTTCTGATAACTACGAATCTGATCGCTCAAGAATCCCTGCTATAATAGTGTAATGTCGTCTTCCTCATTCACCCCAACCACCCTTAATGATGCAACAAGGTTTTCAACATCAATAATCTCAATCTAAAATATCTAAACCTAAACTAGCTAATTCAACAATAAAAAAATAAACTTAATCGAATTGAAGTTCGTAGATATTTTGCCGATTCACTCGTCGAGTCAAGTCATTAATCGATCGATGGTAGTCAATATTTTCTCTCAAGTTATGCTTGTCAAATTAGAGTGTAATGGAGCAATTAAATTGATGGATTTTTTAAATAATCAAATGGGTAAAAAACACGTGTTTCAAGAAAATAATAAAATATATTTTGACATCGGGAGAAGTGCTAAAACACTCTATACTCAATATGTTGTACTCAGAATATAGTTCAATTAGAATTAGTTAGTTGCAAATTGTGAGCCAAATACATTGCACTTAGAAAGCCTAGTTAGTACGAACTGATGCATTATATTTCTTATTTCAAAATTAAGGTAAAATGAAATTTACAAATACAAAAATAGATGGTGAATATAAAAATAATTGTTCAAATGAAAAAACACGACCTAATTTAACATTGTGCACTTTAAAAACACGAGTGGTTCTACATTTTAGCAACATAAAAGTTTCTCTCTCGGAGAACCCTAGTTTTCTTTCCTGAACATCCGCTGCCCTCCCTTAACCAACACCTTTGACTTCTACCAGCGAGTCTCACGGTCCATGTTTGTTGTTAAAATGAGCTAGATATGTTTTTAATGCATTCTTGCTGGCTTTCTATGTGGTTTTTGGTATTTTTCATTGTTTGGATTCACTATGATTCCGTAAAATGTTGATACGCATTTATTAGAGCATATATATGTCTGGTACTTTGCATCTGTGTCTTTTTCTTAGTAATCATTTTGTCATGTCATGCATCTGCAGTAGTCTTTCTAGATCTTAATGTTGTTGCATCTATTAGAGCATCCTTTTGACTGGTACTATGCATTTATGTCTTTTTCCTACCAATCACTTTTGTCATGTCATACACCTGTAGTATTCTTTCTAGATCTTAGAGTTCTGACTTCTTCTTTTGACCCCCTACCTCCCATAAATCTCGAACCCTTCTATTCCTCCATTTGACGTGGATAAATCTGGTTCTTTGCTTTCAGTGGACAGAGTGGGGCATCACCATGGATCAAGATGTAGTAGAACGGCTTAAAAACTTTTCCTTAACATCAGAGGAAAAAGAGGAAGTAGCCCTTGAAGAGAGAGATATTCTCAAAAGCAAAGCAGAGTGCGTCCGCAGTCTGGTAGGAAAGAGCTTTGGTTGCAAAACAGTGAACTTTGCAGGCTTGCGTAGCACCCTCAATAACATATGGATGACCAAGGACCCTTTGTAACACGAGAAATTGGCAATAATTTATTCCAATTCATCTTTCAAAACCAGGAAGACAAAAAAGGGTCCTTACCGGAAAGACATGGACCTTTGATAATCAGTTTCTACTGCTGCGTGAGTGGTCTGAGAAATTGGCAGACGATGAGGAGTCCTTCAATTCAGTTGAACTCTAGGTACAAATATGGAATCTCCCATTTCATTGGGTTTCGATGGAGACAGGTCGGAAAATTGGAAACAAATTCCCCAGAATACTTGATGTCGATATTCCGGATGCGGGCACTACTAAAGGAAGGTACATTCGTATTCTCACTGAGATCAATTTACAGAAACCCTGCTCCGAGGGACCAATATAAAACTTAACTCGAAACACACTGGTTGAATTTCAAGTATGAAAATATGCAAAATTTTTGCTTCTATTGTGGGTTAATAGGACACCTCGAAAAAGGATGCAACACCAGAAGAGATGATCTTAGAAATAACGACATTAAGGATGGGCAATTTGGGGATTGGCTTCGTGCCCATGAAGTAACCCCGTCCCGTCAATTTAACCGAAGTCCTAAACCCCAAGGGGAACAAAGAGTGTA
This sequence comes from Rehmannia glutinosa, assembly GCA_016081115.2. Taxonomy (NCBI): domain Eukaryota; kingdom Viridiplantae; phylum Streptophyta; class Magnoliopsida; order Lamiales; family Orobanchaceae; genus Rehmannia; species Rehmannia glutinosa. Next base: position 9,035,763 of record CM071934.1, on the reverse strand, counting down.
TTGCCTCAGAAAAAGGAGGAGCTTACCAGAAGTGGCCCTTCAAGCCCAAAGGAGTTAAAGCAAACCAATATAGAAAGCAGAGTATTGGAGAGGAAGTAGGATCTCCCCACCCCCATAAGTCCAAAGTCGAGAAATGGGCCTAAAGTGGGATATCAACCATATAAAGAAAATTCAGTCCCATTAAGCTCATCTTCCTATAACCTCAGTGAACGCAAGTCAATCCCAAACAACGAGGTGGTACGAAATGGAGATGCAGGGAAATCTGAGATACCCTCTACTATGAAGGAAAATGAAAGATGCATAAATCATAATAGGCTGAAAGGAGTCAGAACCCCCCTGATAGAGTGTACTAATGGATCAAGGCTCATGGAACACTATCATAGCAAAAATGAGAACCCAGGTAAGAGAGTCAGTAAAAGAGTAGGGAGAAAAGTTGGAGATCCCACTCCAATGGAGATCTTCAACTCTGTAGAGAATGTCACAAGTGGTCAGAAACGAGGTCTTGAAATCGATCAGGAAGTTCCGGAGGAAAAAGCTAAGGAGCCCAAAAATCAAAGTCAGCGAGGAGGAGAAGAATCCCAAAGCATTCTAAATAAGGTGGAGGCGGCCAGCCTTGAATGGGACCAACCCCATCAATGAGAGTTTGTGTGTGGAATTGTAGGGGTTTGGGAGGACCCCTTATGATTCCCCAACTGAAGGAGACCCTTCGTCTCCACCTGCCCGATTTAGTTTTTATTTGTGAAACAAAAAAGAAAAAAATTATTCAAATAGTTTGTAGGAAATTAAAACTAGAGGAACGTTGGATTTGCCAGGATCCAATCGGCAAGAGTGGTGGTCTGTTGGTATTTTGGTCTACCAAGGTTACTATTTTCGAGTTTCGTATCACGCTTTTGCTTGGAACTTGAAATCGAGTTGGATGATTCAAATAGAGAGAGTTTGGGCGATATTTCTTTATGCTAGCACGGATGAGGCCGAGAGACGACTCGGTGGGAGTACTTGGAAAATTCAAGTATAAATGGGGAATCAGTGGATATTAGGGGGGACTTTAATGATATTACTAATATGGATGAGAAGAAAGGGGGCCTCGGATTAGAACCCGGGGCGAGCTTTAGTAAGTTTAAAAGTTTCATTTGCAACATAGAAATGGGAGAGATTCCATTCACGGGATACCAATTTACATGGGCGAACAATAGAGAAGGTGAAGGGTTGGTAGAGAAAGGTTGGACAGATTTTCGGCTCACCAGAGTGGCTCGTCAAACACCCGGATGCGAGAGTCACATATTGAGAAACAAGCCTCGATCATTGTATGTTGGTGTTGGAATCTAATCCTGAGAAAAAAATAAAGAAAATAAGATTTTTCTTCGACAAGAGGTGGACAGAGGATAAAAAAGTGGATACGATCGTCGAAAAAGCTTGAACGAACTCATGTCTGGGGTACCCCATTGTTCCAAATACTGAGAGAAGAATCGAAAATTGCAGAATAGCACTTCTTCAATGGAGGAGAAGCAACAACACCAATTCGGGTAAAGTGATTGAGCTCGCAAACAAAAACTTAATGGGCTTAAAAGGGAGGGATTTCAATCTAATCGGCCGAATGGGCTAGCTTAAGATCGATCTTATCTAAAGCCTACAAAGACGAAGAAATCTATTGGAGCCAAAAAGCCGTAAGCAAGTGGCTCGAAGGAGGAGACAAGAATTCTAAATTTTTTCATGCCTCTACGATCCAACGACGTAGAACGAATTGTATTGAGAGGCTCATTAAGGCCAATGGAATGATTTGCGAAACCCCAAAACCATTGAGAAAGAAATTTGAATTCTATGAAAAGTTGTTCTGTTCATCTAATCCCCCATGGATCCTTCGATTTTGAACGGATGCCTCACACTATTATCAAGCAATGAACCGGATTTTGACAAGGAAGGTGGAAATCCCTAAAATCAAGATCGTCTTTTTGATATCAACCCCAATAAAGCCCCCAGGTTTGACGGTATGAGTCCATTCTTCTTTCAATATTACCGGTCATGTGTTGCGGATAAGATTTGTATGGTCAGTCCCGCAATTTCTTCGCCTATTCGAAAATGTTGAAAAGCACTAATCACACACTAATCACGTTGATCCCCAAAACTAAAAATCCAACGCTATTTCCCGCCGCCTATGCTTTATGCGGGGTTACTTATAAAATCATTTCGAAAATAATTGCTAATAGGCTCAAAAAACGCTTGCATCGGTCGTCAAGATGAAACCAATCTGCATTCATAACTCGGTAGACAAATTTTGATAACGCAATCATTACCCATGAATGCATTCACTATATGAATGGGCTTCGTCATAGTAAAAATCTCTTATGGCTCTTAAACTTGACATGGCAAAAGCCTACGATAGAGTGAAATGGGGCTTCTTGCTTCGTTATGTGTAAAATGGGTTTTTCTCGGGAAATTTGTGCATTGGGTTCTTGCTTGCATTAAATCGTTTCTTTCTCTTTTAACATCAATGGACAGTCGCAGGTATATTTCCCCCACTCGAGGTATAAGACAAGGCGACCCCTTGTCTCCATACCTCTATATTATTCTCTCTAAGCCCTCTCAAATTTGATTAAACAAGCCCAAAGCCAATCCCTTTTCCAAGGCATTAAATTATGCCAAAATTGCCCAACAATTACCCACCTCTTCTTCGCGGATGATTCAATCCTTTTTGCTCTGCTACACCCATCAAGCCCTTGTTGTGAAAAATATCTTAAATAGTAATTTGCAAAGCCTCTCCGCCAATCAAGTTAGTTTTGAAAAATCTTCTATCCTTTTTAGCAAGAATGTTGGTGGACCACTTAGGAGAGAGATCTCAACAATCCTAACTCGGTATTAATGAGAAGCCTTTTTGCGAAATACCTAGGATTACCTATGGAGATTGGTCGTACAAAACCGACATTTTCAAAGTGGTTGTGGAGTGTGTGGAGAGAAAAATGAGTGGGTGGCAATATAGGTTCCTTAGTATGGCGGGGAAAGAAGTTCTTGTGAAAGCGATTATTAATGATATCCCTAACTACATTATGTCTTGTTTTTAAGTCGCCATCTAGTGTGTGTAAAGATTTAGCTCGTACCACATCCAGATTTTGGTGGGGTAAGAGTAGCGAGGAGGGGAGAATCCATTGGGCCTCTTGGGATAAAATGGTGCTTAGCAAAGATAAGGGGGCTTAGGCTTCCAAGATGTTGCTCTATTCAATGATGCCCTTCTTGCCAAACAAATTTTGAGAATCATTACCCAACCGGATCTTCTTATGAGTAGGGTCCTTAGGGCTAAGTACTTCCCTCATGGTGGTCTCATGGGTCGCCAAACCAAAGAATAGTGACTCTTGGCTTTGGAAAAGTTGGTGTAAGGCCAAATATACTATCTCTCTTGGGCTTAGGTATAAAGTTGGGGATGGTAGATCGATTAGAGTGTGTGAGCACCCTTGGATACCCAAAATACTAGATTTTAAACCTTCTCTATCGGGAGTGGTCGATTTGGCGGAGCGAAGGTTAGGGATCTTATGAATGAGAATGGCACAGAGTGGAACAAGGAACTAATTTTAATCGCTTCTGTCTTGTAGATGCTAATATGATTTTGCGAGGTTCCGATTAGCAATGTATACCAAAGATACCTTGATCCGCACAAAGGTAAAAATGGCGAAATTTCTTAGTGAAGTCGCATGCACTTTTACTTAATCGAAAGAGAGCTACAATGGATATTGTGGAATCTAGCTCGGTGCTCAAAAGGACCTCACACTTTGGGAACAATCTTTGGAAAGTAGACGTGAAAAGCAAAATTCGGTATTTTATTTGGAGATGCATCAACAATATTTTACCAACGGTTGTACGACTTATCAAAAGAGGTATTAAAATTGATCCCATTTCTTTGTGTTTGTGGAAACGCAGAGGAATCAATTATGCATACCCCTGTTTCATTGTGAAAGAGCTCGTATGGTTTGGAGACATTCCTCAGTATCCTAGGATTGGAAGCATTGGGAAATCAAGACTTTCTTTGGGTGGTGGAGTATTGTTTGCAAGGTGGGAAAAAGCGGTCAACCAAGAAAGAATCCAATTATCATGCTACATTTTGTGGAATATTTGGAAAGCACGCAATCGTGGATTTTTCAAAAAAGGTGGTGGAATGCTATTGAAATTGTTGACAAAGCTAGAATGGAGTGGTTGGAACTTGAGGAATATTCTACAAATGCTACCAATGGCTTGACAAAGCTTACGCACCCCATGATGTGATTAAAGACAATCCTCTTTATTCAATAATGTAGGATTACCTTCAATGGTGATCATCTTTGTCGGAGTAATGAGGTAAAACATCATGTGGGGGATTGATTTTTAATGAGCGGGGTTGTTTATGAAGGCGTAATGGGTCGCTTTTTCAGGGATATTACTCGTAATCCAAAGAAAGCGACCCTTGTGGGAATCTGTCATGCTTTCGATTCAAGCTTATCGACAGGACTAAAAATATTATTATCCAATTAGAAGATAAGACTATGGTTGCTCAACTCAACAACAAATTCACATTTGGAGGGAAGAGGCTTCCATAAGCGAGACATCTATCCGCTTGATACTTATTTGATTCCTTGGTGTTTTGTGACATGAAAGTTTGTTTTCACAATCAATGTAATAGACTAGTTCTAGAAGCATTTGATAGTGAGGAGGATTTGAATTGGATTAACCAATTCCCTTCTTGTTAAATTAGTATACCAAGTAGGAACTTAGCCGATTGGCTACGCTTTTCATTGTAATGTTTTGAGTGGTTATTAATAAAAATCTATCGTTTGAAAAAAAAAAAAAACACGAGTAGTTCTCATAAACACGACCTAAGGCCTTGTATGGTTGTGTTTCCAACACTATTTTTCCACTTTCCAACTATTCCGGAAATGAGTTTATGTTTGTTTCAAAAGTTTTTAGTAGAAATGAAGTCATTTTCGGTTTTTCGCTTTTTTATGGAAAATATTCTTTTGAAAACACAACCAAACAATTTTTCATTCCAATTACGCAGTTTAATACACTACATCACGCAAACTTATGTCAAAAATACATTTGAAAAACTATAACCAAACATATTCTCATTTTCAAACAAAATTGGACAACAAACCAAACATATTCTCAATTCTCACACGAAAATCAATAAAGTTAGAAAATTTATTTTCCAACACTAAAAACTGAAATTGACTTGGAAATACATCCATACAAGCCCTTAATCTCTATGAAAAACGTGAATCCTTTTTTTATAAATTTATTATATATACATAAATTATATGAGTATAAAAAAGAGTTTTTCCGAATATGCCTTAAAAGGGCTCTAGTGGTATCTAGGGGTGGGCATCGGCCGGGTAGTCGGGTAATCGGGTTGGTGCACCAAAAATCGGGTAGCATATATTGGTACCGATACTTACCCGAAATTATCGGTGCAGACTATCCCAGTGCCAAATGTCGTGCCACTAATCGGGTTCGGTTTTTTTTTTTTGGGAAAAAATGTCATTATATTATTTGAATTATATATAATTAAAGGCTTTGAATTGTAAACACAATCTTCAATCACAATCATAAAAAGTAAGCGATTGGATTTCATAGAGGCCGGACAAATTTTGGGAGTGGTTATACAAGTATTTTCCTCTCGCAAGTCTACGCATGAAATTACTCAATTTGAGATTATTAATTAACATGCAATCACTCTTAAAATGAATTGATAATTCAAACTAGCAATTAATCTTTTCCGAGTAGAATGAAAGAAAAGTAAGTGATGCCTTTAATTTTCACCTTAATATTTCGACATTAAGCTGAGTAGCTAAATATTTCATTAGTAACTTATTGATCATTTGTAAATTATGCTAAAGAAATTTGTACATGCATGTGAATACCAAAATTCATAAGGGATAAGATGTTCAAAGCTGTATGTATATATACAATTTAAAATGTATTTTTGTAATAAACACAGTAGTCCAATGTTGCATATTAAATATAAACCAACTCAAAATGTTTACAAAATATTTTTGCATTTTTGTATTTTCCGTTGAAAAAAACATGTTTAGGTTAAGATCATGTATAAATCATTAATCATTTCAAAATATTTTAACACCCAAACATCTTATGCACGCCTAATTTCTTTTTTCTTTTTTTTTTTTAAATTATGTCGGGTACCCGATCGGGTATTCGGGTAGTTTATCCACTACCCGATACCCGACCCGATTAGTGTCGGGTATCCGATCGTGCACCGATACCCGACTTTTGTGAGAAAATACCCGACCCGATCGGGTATTACCCGGATCGGATCGGTCGGGACCCAACTACCCGACCCCGAATGCCCACCCCTAGTGGTATCAGTAGTCAGTATAGGATAGGACTTCTCATTTTTTACTTGGACCGAATAAATAAGCACCGAATTGTATTTAAATGATTCACACAAGATTGGGCTATGTGCTATGGAGAGTTCACTATAGCCTGTCTACGTTTGGGCTGCATATCTTTCAGTTAGATTTCAAAATAGAGTGAAGAATTAATGGGGCTCATGAATAACTATCCTCTATTAGGCATTGGGTAAAACTAGTATACTGCAGTTATATGAACGACTTATTTTTTTTTGAGTACAGGGGGGATTTGGGAGGGGATATGAATGAGGTTGAACCCTGGCCATTCATAATTATAATACATGCCTCAACTACCTGAAAGACAAAAGCATCCCTTATATGAACAATTTTAAGAAAGTTAAAAAAATTAACAATCTATTTGCAGTTGTTTCAACTGATTGTTTTAGAGTTGCTTGAAGTTTTTTTGAAACACATTTCAAATGTGTTTCAAATAATACAATGTCATTGTTTCTTTTATTAATTTCTAAAAAACTGTTCCAAATGTGTTTAAAAATTATTTTAAACATGTTTCCTTGTTGTTTCAAAGTTGTTTTGAACATGTTTCAAAAATATTTTTGTTTCATATATGTAGTGGAATTGTATCAAATTTAACCATCTATATGTAGTTGTTTCAATTGATTATTTCGAGTTATTTTAAACATGTTTCAAACGTGTTTCATCTATTACAATTTCATGGTTTCTCTTGTTAATCTCTAAAGTTGTTTGAAAGGTGTTTTAAAAATATTATTTTAAACAAGTTTCAACTAATACAATTTCATTGCTATATGCAGATACACGGAGACAGTTCAAGAGTAGCATACCACGATGACGATGTGAAAAATAAGAATTACATCGACTTTGAAGTAACAAACATACTCATTCCAAAAGATTACACTTCCAACATACTAAATAAAATTTGAACATAATAAACAAATCTATAAAAAAGAAGAAACAATGCAATTTAAATATCAACTGAGAGAATTTGCGGCTATCATTAAAGATTGAAAATAACTTTAATCTAAATTACAATCAATTATTTCAATTATAAATAATTCAGTTAGTTAGAAAACTCATTTGTTTCAAAGTTGTTTTGTAATTGTTTCTTACATGTTTCAAAGATCATTACCAAAACGACAAAATGGCAAAAACGTAAAAAGTCGAGAAAAAGTCATTCGTGAGCGTGCAAAATTCAAACAAAGCGTACAAAAGTCAAATGAACGTAAAAATGTCTTTTTTCATAAAAAGTGGGCATTTTTGTAATTTTCCTATTTTCTAAATATTTCAATTCCACAGTAAATCCATTATAAAGTAGTACTCAATCAGTTATTAGTATACATTTTTTTTTTTTACGAAACGACAGAGAGTATACATATATATTGAATTGAGCCCTTTTAATTACAAGTTAATTTCATTTCCATTTCTTAAACGGAGGCCCAAACAACAAAATGTCATATTGGGCCCACAGCTTACAATTCATGAAGTCTTATACGGCTTTGTTCTTTTCTAAACCATTTTACACAAGACAATGGCCCATTTTAACAAGCATATAGAACTCATGGACCGTTTAAAACCCTAGTAATACTCAGGAGCAAAATATCGACTTCATATTGTATAAATTCACAAACCCCATCCCCGTACTCCCGTTCCAAACCCTAGCCAACGCTCTCTTCTCTCCCGCTACCCCGCGAACCCCCGCCGCCTGTGCCGCCGCCGCTTCCCAAAACAACCACCGAGAATGGGTCGCGTACGCACAAAGACAGTAAAGAAATCCTCCCGCCAGGTAATCGAGCGGTATTACTCGAAGATGACTCTGGATTTCCACACGAACAAGAAGATTCTGGAGGAAGTTGCCATCATCCCCTCGAAGCGCCTCCGCAACAAGATCGCTGGGTTCTCGACCCATTTGATGAAGCGGATCCAAAAAGGACCCGTTCGCGGCATCTCACTGAAGCTGCAGGAGGAGGAGCGAGAGCGCCGCATGGATTTTGTGCCTGATGAGTCCGCCATTAAGGTTGACCGCATCGAGGTTGACCAGGAGACTGTGGATTTGTTGGAGTCGCTTGGCATGAAGGACTTGCCAGGTGTCGTGCTCAGAGAAGACCAGGGTCCTATCAGTGTTGCGCCGCCAGTGAACTACGGCCGTGGTGGCGGCAGGAGATACTGACACATGAGGTTTTTTTTTCGGTTAATATGATCTGTTGGATGTTATTTGAAACTGGGTAATTGTTAGTTTTTGATGAAAAATGGTGTCTTATGATACTTCTACATTGGGAAATTTTGAGACTATTGATTAATGTGTTAAAGTATTTGTGGTTTTCAGCATTCTTCTTGGATATTTCTATAAGTGTGCGAATTTTTACAATCTGTTCTTATTTTGACTGCCAATTGTGTGTTCTTTTTCTTGATTAATCCTTTGATTGTTTTCATGTGAAATGGTATTAATTTCTATTGATTGATTGCTATTATTAAGTGCGCTTTCGGTTTGATTGAACTTCATTTTTCTAGGATGTCTATTTGGTTGTTTGTAATCTGAATTATTCTTCATTACTGCACTCAGCTTAATTTCGAGTGCTATTTAAATTAGTAAATTAAGAATAATTTTTCATATTTATGTTATTAACTTTTGGCGAGGAGAATTATCTCTAAGAAATGAATCTGGACTAGTGTACTCACCCAAGTTCAATTGGGGTGGTAACCCTTCAATCAATCGGCTTTCTAAAAGTCGGAAACTCGTTACTTTGCATTCCGATTAGATATTAAAAAATTGAGTATTTGGATGTAATTTATGGAAATGAAATGCCTGGAAATAGAAAGGTCATTGGGCCTGTAGCTTTATTCTTTGCTTGTTCACTGGTTCGTAGATGTAGAATATGTTTTCTTCAGTTCAACTAGTGACCCCTTTCGAGGTATTTGCTCATTGGATTTTATCTCAACCTAGAACTCATTACGTGATTATGGGAGTGCTTGCAATCACTAAACAAAAGTGGTTGTCAGCTTTTGGTTGAAAGAACTAGTTTTTAGTGTTCCCAAATTTCAACTTGTGATTCTGATTGTGTGTAGTTCAATCATAATCTAAAAGCAGGTGATTGGTGTTTTAGATTTCTAACTCTTGCTTCTAAGTTGACTTTTACAATTAAACAAGTGCTTCTACAATTAATTCGCCCAACACTATAAACTTTTAGTTCTCAACTTCTTATCATATTTGCAAACAATATCAATTTATGATTGTGAATTACTTTTTGTTTCTGCTACCATAAATCATTTTCTTAAAAAGTAGAAGCTTTAGCAAACACTCCCTATGATTCCTTATGAGGGCACCCACAATTAGGGATGACAAGTTATGTCATCGTGTCCCGTTGGTTGTACTATTGTGTTTTGGTGTTATCTATATTTTTTTGATCTTAAATATAACAATAATTGTAATTTTGACTGAATTTACAATTTTGTGTCGTGTTTTTAATCGTGCCATGTCGTGTCATGTGTTTCTGTAATTCGTATTTACGATTCTGTCACGTCTCTCATTGTCAACCCTATCCACAATGGCGCAATTCATATTCAATATATTGAACACGAAATCCATTTTTACTATTGTGGAGATGATTCATAATTCATATTATTAAACTTTGTTCAAGATTCTAAGCATGTTCAACAAATGAGGACATGATTTGTGCCATCGGCTTAGAATCATATGGACTTGAGCAAATCATTGTGGCATTTACGAGAGGATTTATTCATGGTTGAGTGCCCACAATAAAACATCAACTTGAACACCCATTATGTGCGGACTCATGTCCCCCCTTTTTTTTTTCTTGGTTGTGAAGTTTGTGTCTAATGAAAAACCCATGGACAAATTGTAAACATGAAGATGAATACCTCGCTGCTGCCGCTACCTCAGAAAGTATTTAAGATTCGTGTGAATGTTGATATAGATTCCTATGCTTTCTTTCAGAGCACATTTAACCTTGAGATTTGGCAGAAACCTATATAAATCAAACTAATTATTGTACGGTTAAACCTTGAGATTTGGCAGAAACCATAATAAATCAAACTAATTATTTTTACGGCTAAAATATGTTAACTGCAAGGAATAGAAATCTCATGTATATTACATTATTATTCTCAAAAGCTGTAACGAAGCGGAGTGTTAGTGGTGTTTTTTTTTTTTTTTTTTATAAACAAAAACCTTTGAGATATAACCTTAAAAATAATTAGAACATTTATATAAATATGAATATCTTATATGTTATCAAATTCATTTTATTTTACTGAATTTTGGACTGAGCAAAAAAGTGGACAATATTATATAATTTTTAGACCTACGCGTAAAACAAAAACATGTATGAACTATTCATTTTTTCAGAAAAAAAATTCATGTCTGGTTTTATTATTCACCTTTAATGGTGAAAATATATTTCGTATGTAATATAATTCAAATGTAGTGTAGTGTAGTATAGGGATAACTATTGGATTGAGAATTACATCTTTAGTTGTGTAATTGTAAATTTAAACTTGCATATCATTTAATTTCATATTCAGGATTATTTCAGAAAAAAAAATTACATATTCATGTTGCAAATAATATTTTGGGCTATTTTGATAAGAAAATTATGTTCTTTTCTTGTTAAGATTGTTTGTTTCAGTGACAGAGATACTAAGAAGTAAGAAGTCCACAGTGTGTGTGTGTCTATGTTTTTTTTTTTGTTTTGTTTTCTTTTAAAAAAATATTAGAGTTTTATGGTATGTGGGCCGAGCTAGGCATTGTTGATGGAGTCCATTCTGAGTCCAGCTCACAAAACTAGGGCCGAGCAAAATGGGTTGGACAATATAGTCGAAGTGCACGTTTTGTTCTTGATTTCAGTTTCCTTCTGTTTGTTTACCTTTTCAAAAAGAAAAATTGTTTTGTGCGTGTTTGCGTAATGTGCTTCATATATAAGAAAGTAAGAAACATATTTATGCTGGAAAAATGACATGGCTGCATACTATCACACATTCACACTATTATAATAATATAATAGCTAACATTTTATAAATTATAACTATGAATAACTGTTACACATAAAATGACAATAAAATTATAGTCAATGACATAATGGCAAATTTGTTTGATATCATTGAATTGGTATTATTTACATATATAATTAATTAGTAGTGTTACATTGTTTACAAGTTTAACATTTCTTGAGACAATTATTGTTGTATAATTAATGACAATAGTGGTATTATCAATTTAGAGTCACACCAATTCCCGCACAGGCCAATCAACTCAGAAATTTTTACCGGACTATAATATCCCAGGCCCAAAAATAATTGGGCCTCAAAAGCCTGGTCTGCTAGGCTCGAAAAATTGGGCCGGCCTGATGTTTTTAGTGTATTTTTTTTAATGGGTTGGGCCGCACTAATAGCAGCTCTAAAATTAGTGGTCAAATCACTGTTTGGCCCGACCAAATTTCCCCTCTTGACACAGGACTTGCACGGACCCGGCCCGTTCGACACCTTTAATTATCATTGCAACATAAATTTGTTATATGCAAATTGATAAAAGTCGATCGAGTACAATATTTGATTTTAGTCTACTGATTTTCTCTTCAAGAATGACAATTTTAAAACTTAATATCCCTCAAAGTTGATTTGGATTATTTTACAAAGGCCTCTAGCATCGTGATATCAAATTATCGCTATAAATAAACTCACTTTTTCTTCACATTGTGACAAATTGGTTTTCATGGCCGAAGACAATTGACAACAAATCATTGTGGTGCTCGCTACCGATGTCAGCACCTTTCCATGGTTGAATTTTTGTGCATTAAGATAGACTGATAGTTAGATATTTCTATGGTTGATATTAAGAGGTGATTTTTGATCATTTATGCCTGAAATCACCCGATTTGCATCTTTTTTAAAAAAATTTATTTTCTAAATAAGTGGCATTTCGACATAGATCTGAGTTGTTTGCCCTTTTTTTTTTTTTTAATTTTGTCGTCTAGTGCGGTGCTTGGTTGGTCGCCGTCTTGACGATGTGTATTTTCTTGTGTGCTTGATTAGGATAAGCAAGTTTTCGATTCAACCTACATAGATAACAAACCAGATATGGTCTTCAACGTGCTGTAGATTTGGAATCATGAGTATTATAGGGTTCATAAAATTTTCAAAATTGTAGACATTAAACTGATTTATGTTATTGCTATAAATCTTTTCATAGTTGCATCTTTTATTATTTTTAAAAGATTTGTTTCTGTCTTCCATCGATGTATTGGTTAGTTTGAATTAATTAATGAAAAATTAATTTTTGCCAAAACAAAAACATTGGCAATTAAAATGTTGCCACTAATATATATATATATATATATATATATATATATATATAGCCACTTAAAAGATAAGATGATTAGAAGATAATTGCATATGTGTATATAAGAGTTTTTAACTAAAAAGATATTAAATTGCACCAAAGAGTATTTATTATAAACAAATAAGCGCTATGTCGAAATAAAATTAAAGTAGTACATATTTGAGAATTTTTGACTTTCCATACGTACTTGTGCCAATATATGTGTTGATTTTAGAATTTCTAGATAACCATTACAATGTTATATTTATGATATCAATTATAACATGTCGTTTAATTCTACATTGACTTTCAATTGTTAATAGTCATCAAAAAGATAGTCAAGCCTCACGTTCTACATCAAATATGAATTTGAATAACAAATAAAATATTAACTCATATCAAAATAAAATTTCATTTCTTAAAATAAAATGTTTTCCAACATTTCTTTTACTTTTATTGTCCTATTTTATCTCTGGAACTCAAAAATACACACACACACATATATATTTCCACTTGATTTGAAATCACTCAAACCTTAAATAAATTTTAGTCGACATGATATATATGATGGCATGGCACGTCTAAGATTGCATTTTCTTACATGTTTAAATAAATTTAGTCAACAGAATCTGATATACAGTGTACGGTAACAGGCAAGTTTAAAAAACATAAATCTCGTTTATAATTGTAATGGGGGCATTAAAAGCCCTCATAGGAAAATGCAACCAGAAATTAATTACATATGGGGTTGCTTTAAAACCAACATTTAATTGATTCCCCCTCATTTTGCAGAAAATTTTAATGAATGTCACATAAAATAATAGGTGACAACTGTGGAAACTGGAAAATTGAATGTCCTTCAATTCAATTTTCTCATAAGTATGCCACTCAGGTCTAATTAAATAGCAAAACAAATGCTCCAAAGTTCAAGATTTCAAGTTTTTAAACCGACTCCACCAGCAGTGTTTTTTCTTTTTTCCTTTTTTTTTGGGGCTGTAGCCACTTTTTTTTTATACATGATTGTTAAATGTATTTATCTAACTCTTTCCATAATGTTTTGATACAACAATGTATTTCGTTTTTCTTTTTCCTGAATACATTGGGGATAGTAGGTGAAGGCAGCGGCGGACAGAGGGGGGGCTATTGCTCCCCACAATTTTTCAAAAGTTCATTTTGCCACTCCAAAGTTTTCCAAAAAAAGATTTTTGTAGTTTAAATAAATGAAATAATTTACATTTGTCCCCCCTCACCCCAAAAAATTGATAAAACTCAAATTGTTGTCTTTTACAATATAAAAATCTATTAATTATGGTTAGTATATGAGTATTTTTTCTCATTGTTTAAATTTATAAATTCGGTCCATTTTTCGCCCTCAAAAACTGAAATCCTCAAGTCGTCACACACGGGTGAGAGGATACACATACTCGTATGTGATCTAACCCGGGTCAATTGCCCTGACAACACAAATTTCAACCACTGGAGCACAAGATTGATCCCCGATTTCTTTTCTTTTTTCTTTACAAAATGAAAAAAAAGAAACAATAGTAGTTTGGTTGGACATGAAATAGAAATCTTTAATGGTAATTAAATTGAGTGCAGGCTCATATTTGATATTCCTTATCTACTCCATTTCTCCTCCTTATTTAGAGGCTAATTATGTAGGGTACAATCAGTTAATGCTTCTGTACACAATGGATTGAATGAGGGGAGGTTGAGATTTTAATTCAACTTTCATAAATTGGATACACCACTTGATGCCTACTCTTTTCTTCTTTTATGTTTATCATTTTGATGATTGCAAAAATTCATTTTATAGCACCTAAGTCAACTTTTGAATTTTTTTTTCCTTAACAATTTGAAGATAAATGCTTTTACGAAATACGGGATTATTCGGATATATCTCAACACCTTGTTTGGTATGAGAATTTTGACGAAGAAATAAGACAAATATACTAACGAAAATAGATGGGAAAAAGTGTCGTCCTCCAATATATCCATCACCTCCCTCCTTTTCAAATATCCGAGTATTTTCCTAGTAGTTTTGTTTTCACCAATTTTTTTTGTTTCTCTTCTTCTGATTAAATTTTTTGAACCGAACAAAGTGTAAAGTATAATTTCTCTTTTTTCTGATAAATTTACTTAACCAACCAAAATCTAAGTATTTCAAATTTACATCGTCAAAGTGATTCAATAATAAGGTACCATACTCTTCTTGCTCTCTGCAAAAATAATCCATTCTACCATGAGAGGAGAGAACGATATTTTTTTTTTGTTGTTTTTCTTCTTCTTTTCTAGAAATTTTTGCAATTTTGGACTTTTTTCAATAAGGTACGAAATATTGGACCTCTTTTGCTTTCTGCAACGGTAGATATATATTGATAACTCAAAAAAATAAGTACAAGTAAATTGCATTTTTAGCTCTATAACTTATATTGAGTTACACCTTTGTCCACTAATTGAGGGTGTGACAAAATATGACATTAACTTCTAATTTGTTGCGTATTGAGTCAAATCTCTGTCAAGATTGCAAAATCAACCATATTTTCTCCGTATATGGGTTTTGACTAGGTAAAAATGTCCTTTTAAAAGTAGAGTCGCCAAATGTGCCGTGCGGGACCTGGCCCGATGGGGAGGAATATCTAATTGGGCGGGCGGGGCTAAACTATAACTCGAACCACTATTTTTGGAGCTCAAGCTAGGCACATGCTTTAAAAATAAAAGTAAATGTAGACGGGCTCACCAAGCCATTACGTCAATGAGATATTGGGAGTGTTTGCAATCACTTAAAAAAATGCTTTTTATTTTTTGGCTTAAAAAAGTACTTTTAGTGTTTTCAAGACCAACTGCTTTACGATTCTGCTTGATTAATCAATCTAAAAGCAATGAGATGAGTGTTTTAGATTCTGCTTTTGCTTCTAGTTTGAATTTTATAAATAAATAAGTATTTTTACAACTTTTCACCAAATATTCTCAACTTCTGAATCTCAACTTCTGTATCTATTTTCAAACACTACCAACTTCTGATTCTCAACTATTTTTACTCATTTACGCTTATAATAAATCATTTATTATAAAAGCGAAAAAACTGCACTCACGTTATACCTAGTAATTTCGGTCGAATAAGGTTCCAACATCAATGTTACTCCCCAATGGTTAAATTATTTAACAACATTTGCATATTTAGTTCTCCCGAAGGCAATTTAAATCAATATGTACTATTTTCAATGTCAATGTTTGAAATGGTACAGCCAATTCTTGAATGTCCTCATTCTTTACAATGCCAATTCTTGAATGTCCCTCATTCACTCCACTGATTTATTTAAACACATTTGGAAAAATTAGTTACTATTTATGATATTTTATTCACCCTGTTTTCACCACAACTTTTGTACAACATTTATGCTCATGCTTTTACTACAATTCCGAAATTGTGCATATAATGAGTTAATGACCAATAAATTTTCAAAAGAAATATGAGAAGGACCCAATCATATCACTTAACGTGGGCCCGCAAACTCCAAAAGCATCTCCAGAAAAATTAATTTCAAAGGAAATAATTGTTGAAACACTAACGTATTTTGTTTTTAATGTAGCATATATATAGAACATAACTGTTCAAGAGTGTTTGGCTAAATTTATCCAAAGAAAACATTAAGCTCATGTTTTTTATGAAATATTTTTTAATTGTAGATATTAAATCTTTTCTAAAACTAAGTTCTTGAGGTATATATATATATAAATAAAATAAATAAAAAAATATAATAAATTTGTAATTAATATGTTTAAAATTTAGGAGTAGTTAATTTTTTAAAATGTAAACTTAGAATCTCCTCAAGTTCTGAGGAGTATATATATTGTTTTTAGAAACTTTATAAATTTATATCCTAAAATCTTTATCGAAAACAAAAATACTAATAAAAAAAGGGAGAGGGATATTGGTTGACTTAGATCTTAGAAGAGACAATGGAATTTTTAGACGGATCACATGCGCGACTAATCAGATAGAGTCCCAAGCTTCATGCACCGTGTCCATTTCTTACAATGTTTATTGTTTATGCCAAAATATTCAAAATAATCGTGCAATAAAAAAGTAGAGAATGAAGTCGATGTTATACATGTATTAGGCATTCTTAAATGAAGTTGTTAATATTTAATTAGATTGTACTTTAATTTGTATATGATGGTGTAGTATTTATCTTAATATAAAATAATATGCGTACTCAACATTATCGCACAAATCTAATTGGAGAAAAATTCACTTTTGGTCCCATTAGACTTACCCCTGATGATTTTAGTCCTATTAGACTTCACTTTTAGTCCCAACATTTTTCACCAAATATAGTCCCATAAGACTGGAAAACTGAAATTTTGGTGTTGCTCCGTTAAATAATTAACGAAAACCGTTATGATGACAAAAATGGTCCCATAGGACACCAAAGTTAAATTTTTAATGACAAAATGGTCCCATAAGACGCCAAAGTTAATTTTTTAACAAAAAATGGTCACAATATTCTTTTTTTTTGGTTAAATATAATATTATTGATGATAAAAATTATTTTAAATTTTATATTTTGCGTTATTTATTTAAATTAATATTGTGAATGTCCCACTTAAAACTTAAAAACATCTCTGTCCTTCAAATATTTTTCTAAAAATATCTTTTTCCAGTGCGTTTTATTTAATTCTTAAAATAAATTCTCTTACTTAAAATATTTAGAAAAACAAATAATTTTTCTATATTTTTTTAGTTTAAATCACTTCTTATTTTGAAAAATATATGTAGTTCAACTATCAATAAAATAAAAAAGTTTACGATATTAAATAATTTCATAATTTTGAAATATAGAAATGATTTTTAAAAATTTTAGAAAAATACTATTAAAATATTTTAGTATAGTTAAATTATAAATACTATTAAAAATATTTTAGTAATGTTAACCTAGCTCACATTTTTTTATTTTTTTACTTCAAATATTATTTTTTTATTTTTTATGTTTTTAAATAAAACTTTACATTTCCTCAAAAAAATAAAAAATCAAACTTTACATATATACACATACATGCACTGGGTTATATGAGATCCGTATCCTGGGGCAAGAACATAGGGACCAAAAAAAATAAATAAATCAAACTTTACATATATACACATACATGCACTGGGGTTATATATGCATGCATTTGATCTTTTTTTTTTCGTATTACACATACACACACAAAAAAAATTATTTAACATCTACTTTTAAGAGTTATTTTTCAAATTTTATAACTTGAGTTATAAATTTTATCATTTAAATTACTTTGTTAATTTTCTATTAAAATAAATGATACATGTATTGAATCTTTTTTTTTTGTATTACACATTAACAAAAAAAAATAATTAACATCTATTTTTAAAAATTATTTTCCAGAAAATTTATTTTATATAAGTTGAATTATAAATTTTATCATTTAGTTTACTTGTAAATTTTTTAATTATAATAAATAAAAAATAGTAACTTTAATGATAATATATTTTTTAAAATTGATATTAGTTATATTTAGTTTTTAAAGAAATATTCACTTTTGGTCCCAAGAGATGGAAAGATCGATGATTTTAGTCCCATTGTTCTCACTTTTAGTCCCAAATCGCATGTTTGACTTTCAATTTGACAGGTTTGACCATTAAATTTTTAACGGTGGGACCATTAGTGAGACAAGAAAAATCTTATGGGACTATTTTCAAGACATGGGACTATAATCATCAAGAAATAAGTCTAATGGGACCAAAAGTAAATTTTTCTTAATCTAATTGGGTGGATTCAAATTGGTAGCACAAATTTTGCCATTTAGTCATTCGAATTTCTTTTTAAAACAGGAGAAGATAGGTACAATCGCAAAAATTATAAAATAGTCTGGATGATTATCATTAGAGGATTATAACAAGAGATTTTATATACATTTAGTCAGTGGTGGACGTAGGACTCGGGACTTGGGGGAACCTATTTTGAAGACCTATAGAATAAATTTTTCCTCAAAATTTTGGGGGGAGGGCAGATGTAATTTTTCATTAGTATAGACATAATGGAATAAATAACAAGTAAGAAAAATAAATTTTGAAAATTATATTGGGGGTAGCTCGGCCCCCACTTGCCCCCCTTAGTTCCACAATTGCATTGAGTTGAATAAATTAAATGATACTTTAACGCGAACAAGGAGCGATTCTAGCAGGCTTATGGGCGGAGGAAAACATGAATTGATGTCACACCCGATGAAAAAGCTAGATAAATCTTCTTTTCTAAGTGCTTTCATTACGTCTGAACTTCATAGTTATGTGTTTGTTTGAGACAATTATATGATGGATGACTCCCAAGCCTTTCTAACTTGAGGCAACACATGGAGGTGGAGCGTGTGAGTGAGGAAAACCACGCTTTATAGGAACAATCGTCGATCTTGTGGGCCATTGGTATATAATTTGGATATTTTTGCCCCAAAAAATAAATAAACAAAGTGATAATAATATATTTACTTTAACAATTAGTTAAATATTAAACTCAATGCGTTCATCAATAACCAATAATTACGACAAATGACGAAATAACAAAAGAATTTTAAAAGTTCATCTCTGATCAGTAAACTAAGGCTTAAATACTTGCATATTTTGGGATAATAACCCCTTCATAACTTCTCATAAAACAAAAAAATAGAGCAACAATAAAAAGAATAATAGATTGTGAAAATGTAAAGAAAATAGTACCAATATAAGCAAAACTATTCTGCTTTTTCCACTTTTTATTATTGCTACCAATCATATTTATTAAACCATTACCAGTTAGTTAAATATCCGTTAATATATCGACTGATCATTTAAAGTTTCCATCCTTAGTACTATTTTATATATTAGATTAATGCAAATATAAGAAACAAGTATAAAGGAAATTATATAAATAAAGAAAATAATGGAAACCACTCAGATTGGATTCTTTCATGATATGACGGGGCCCGAGTTCGAGTAGAAATGATGGAGGAGTCGAACTTTTTTTAAAAAAAAAGGAAAAGAAAAAGAAAATAATGAAATCAGAATATGCGCAACGTCAGACCGTCTGTCAAAGGCCTGATTTTTAAGAAGGTCCTCTGCTTCGATCCAACATCAAATGATGAGAAATTAAGTAAATATATGTACCACAACAAACAACAATAATTCGAATTTCGTAGTGAACATTTATATACGACAATTAAATTTTCATGTACAATCAACCGTAGTATGAATTACTTTCTAGTTTGGACCACACATACCTACTTCATCTTCATTACATAACTGCGTTTATTTTTGCAAGTGCGTCGTTTTCTTACTTTTTCTGTTTTTTTTTTTTTTTTTGTGTTAATATTTTTGGGTTACATCACTTATATTTGTTACCTTGGCCCCTATGTTAAACCTAAGTTATCGAGGTATTTTTCATGTGACCAAAAAAATGAAAAATCTGCGTAGTTTAGTTATAATGATGGACTATTTTATTTAAATAATTTTGTGTTTTTAAGTGCCTACATTATAAAAGAAGTACTTAAAAGGACGGGGCTTGGTATGGTTAGGAGGTTTGCTCAGCCAGCCGATGAAGTACAAAGTACACCATCAATTAGGAAGAACAAAAATCTCTTTTCTTATTTCGTTATTTGTTCTAGGTTAAGTTTTTTTGCCGAGAATAGATTGATAAGGTCAATTAGATGATAATGCCTGATATACTGTTCAAATTAAATTAAGTGCATTGTTTTGGTTCCACGTGTTCTTTCTGTCGCGTTAAACAGATTATTAAAAACCATATGAGTGCATAAATTATGATCGATGAATCAAGTTCAAATGAGTTTATATCTACAGTAGTACGATATTGTGTTAGGAAAAAGTATATGGTTTTTGTTTCGCAAAATAGCTAAGTGTTTAAGTGTTTAGGCATAGTCGAGGGGCTGAATTTGATTCGATCTCCATGAAGACGAAAACGCCCGTATTCAAGTGCTAACGGTTCCAGCGTACGTCCCTAAGATATAATGACTATTTCAGTTTCGAGTTTACAGTACTTGCAAACCCGAAACACAACGACAAAGAGTGTTTAGACTTTCAAGCTATGAAGGAGGGAATATGTCAATATGCTCGAATGCAATATGATATTAATTATCGATGATTTCGTAATTTCATTCAATCGGCAGGGTCGAATAATATAGGCATCGGTGCCTCGTATGGAAAGATCACGTCTTTTGGCTCGAAAAGATAGATTTTCAACAAGCAGACGCATTTGTTACTGCACTTCGCATCGACGATTTACCTGGCGCACGGCCCGTGCGTGGATGCGAACCAAAATGGCAAAGGTGCGGCCTACTAACGACGACCCGACGCACAGTCCGTCGTCGTCCGCCCTTTCGGATGCGAACACTTCCCAGGTTGAAATCCGTTAATTAATTACAAAAATTAATTAAATACTTATTTAAAGGTTTTTGGTCCAAAAATAATAAGGGCCTTGAAGCTCAAGCCCAAGCCCCAGCCCTCAATCCTCGACCCAAGACCCGAACCAGGACCAGGCGGCGGGCGGGCGGCGGCGGCGGCGGCACGCATGTGCTTTGAACCAAAAAAAACAAGCATATAGATCTTCACCCCTTTAAAGACTTGGTGCCCCCAAGGGCCCAACCCCACAGGCCACAAGCATGTAGTTCTCACCCCTTTAAAGACTTGGGTGCCCCAAGGGCCCAAACCCATAAATCCAACTTGTGATAAATATAGTGTGCAAACTTTGCCTCTTTATCCTATGTGGGATGGAACATTTCTCATTTCCCACATTTTCCATTTTTCATACCATTTACTTATATTAAGTGACTAACTTCTAGCATTAATTTTTCATTCACCCTAATCGGTTTTTGAGAAATTCCAAATGTTATTCTCATCTACTCTCTTAGTAGAATTTTTACAAATAATTTAATTACATTTTTCACTAATGGAAATCACTTAAATATTTGGTCAAAATTGGGTCAACACCCATTTTTTCCAAGACCAAATTCCAACAATCCCCCACATGAATGAAATTAATGCATGCGTGTATGCAGATTCGTTTGAAAGTCTCGGCGAATCATTATTGCATCAGGATAGGTAGCTTGTGGCTTTGAACCTTCCTTAGTAAAATACTATCGGATTTACTAGGCGATTAGTGACGCGATGTCTTGAACTACTCACCGTTTGTGTAAACGAGACAACAATACTTACACAATAACAACTCTAACACTTGTTGTACTCACATTGTGTCCATTTAGGCTCGGATCAAATCTTAGATTCATAAGTGTTTCTTTGAAGCGGCCATTACTTCTCACTTATATAGGTGATCTCCTATTGAAGAGTATCCATACTCCACCTTTCAGTATATGAATCATTAAAAGTCTTAAACTTAACCTCACCACATCCAGCAGGTTTACATTCACTTGGATGTTTCAAGAATGAGCTAACACATTTTCCAAGTGTTCAGCCGAACATTCATAACTTAGTTGTCCCATTGAACCAAAGTCTTGGGATCTCCAATTCACAAGGTTGGGTTACCGCTATGAACATTCTTTAAGTTGTGGATTTTAAACTCATTCCCCTTAATAATTTATACAATTGATCTCGATTTATACCTTTCGTAAGCGGATCCGCAATGTTTTCCTTTGACTTCACGTAGTCAACCGAAATAACCCCAATCGAAATCAATTGTCTAATGGTATTGTGTCTTCGACGTATATGTCTAAACTTACCATTATACATACTACTTTGTGCCCTTCCAATAGGCGATTGACTATCACAGTGTATCATCACAGTAAACCGGCACAGAGGCTTATTCCATAAGGAATATCCTCTAAAAAGTTTCTAAGCCATTCTCAACTTCTTCTCTAGCTTTATCTAAAGCAACGAACTCGTATTCCATAGTGGATCGAGCTATGCACGTCTGCTTAAAGACTTCCATGACACCACTCCTCCACCTATTGTGCAAACAAATCCACTTGTGGACTTGGAGCCTTTTGTGTCGATATCCATTGGCATCACAAAGATCCTTCTAATCTTCTTGGATATCTAGTATAAAGTATTCCATAGTTCATGGTATACTTTAAATATCTAAGTACCCTTGTCACGGCTTTTCAGGTGATCCATACTCGGGTTACTTGTGAACCTACTTAGTTTATTCACGAATATACAATTCGTTAAGTACATCGGACTCCCAATTACCCTTGCATATTACAAAATGAGAAACTAGTTCGCCTCTATTCTTGGCCAAGTGTAGACTTAGATCTATAGGTGTCTTAGCCGGAGGACTATGAAAAGCATTAAACTTTCTAAGTATGCTTTCGACATAATGGGATTATGACAAGACAATTTCATCTGAAGTTCTAGAAATTTTAATCCCTAATATAACATCAGATAATCCCATATCTTTCATGTCAAAATTCTTCTTCAACATGTTCTTAGTATTCACGATTAAATTATGACTACTACCCATAATCAACATATCATCTACATAAAGGCATACAATGACGTAATCACTTATGGTACCTTTAATGTAGACACACTTGTCACATTCATTGATCTTGAAACCATTTGACTTCATAGTTGAGTCAAACTTTTCATGCCATTGCTTAGGTGTTTGTTTTAGTCCATAAAGTGACTTAACAAGTTTACACACCTTTCGCTCTTGACCGGGTGCAACGTACCCCTCGGGTTGTTCCATATAGATCTCCTCTTCAAGCTCACCATTCGGGAAGGTAGTCTTAACGTCCATTTGATGTAGCTCGAGGTTATGCAAAGTCAAGCAATAGCTATGAGAACACGAATGGACGTAATCCTCGTGACGAGAGAATATGTATCGAAGAAGTCATATCCCTCCTTTTGTCTAAGCCCTTTAGCTACCAAACGGGCTTTATATTTGTCAATATATCCATCTACTTTATACTTCCTTTTAAGGATCTACTTGCATCCCAAAGGTTTGCAACCCGGTGGGAGATCAACTAACTCCCAAGTGTGATTACGCATGATGGAATCTATCTCATTATTGATAGCTTCTTTCCGAGAGAGAGCTTGGACTAGACAATGCTTCTTGAATAGTTTTGGGTTCATTTTCTAACATATAAGTTAGAATATAAGGACCAAAAGACTTAGCTACTTTTGTCCTTTTCTTTCGTCTTAGTTCCTCTTCATCATCACTTTGAGGTAACCTTGCGGTTTGATAAGTTCGTTTACTCGAACTTTCTTCTTTCTCTCTTTTTGTTCGGAAAGATATTCTCGAAGAATACAACATTCCTTGAATCAATGATCATACCTTCATTTATATCGGAATTGCGACTTGTGTACTAAAAAAGCAATATGCACTACTATTGTTAGCATATCCAATTAAAGCACAATTGATCGTCTTCGGACCGATTCTAACTTATTTTGGCTTTGGTACTTCGACTTTAGCCAAACATCTCCACACTTTGAGGTATTTATATGATGGTTTACGTCCTTCCATAACTCATATGGAGTTTCGTTTTTACCTTTGTGTGGGATCTTATTAAGAATGTAGTTTGCGAAAAAGTATGGCTTCCCCCACAAGCTTTGGGGTAAGCGAAACTTAACAACATCGCATTCATCATCTCCTTAAGAGTACGATTTTTGCGTCGCACTCCATTTGATTGAGGTGGGTAGGGAGCAGATTGTTTGATGATTATACACACTTCCGAGCAAAATCCCTCAAACGGAGCAACATATTATCCGCCTCTATCGCTTCGAATCATCTTAATTTTCAAATTAACCTAATTTTCAACTTCATTCTTATAAGTTTTAGAAGCTACTAAAGCTTCATCTTTGCTTTTCAAAAGATACACATAGCAATATCTTGTGCAATCATCTATAAATGTTATGAAATACTTTTTACCACCTCGAGTTTTCACAAGTTTTAGATCACACACATCTGTATGAATTAACTCGAGTGGTTTGGTACTTCTCGTTACCGAATGAAATAGTGCTTTGGCCAACTTTGCTTCAACACAAATTTCGCATTTGTCTTGTGAATCGATTTTAAATGTGGGTATTAATTCCAGATTCACTAACCTTTTAATTATGTTAAAGTTTACATATTCTAATCTATCACGCCATAAATTAGAACAATCCAACAAGTAAACGGAAATAATAGTTTTATTCTTCGCCTCTTGGCGGAAAACATACATTACAGACATCTTAAACAGGCCCTTATCAAAGTAGCCCTTACAAAGAAACTGACCATTCTTGGTCATTACAAACTTGTCGGACTCAAACACTAGTCTAAACCCGGCCTTTCTAAGCAAAGGACCAAAAACCAAATTCTTGCGGATGTCCGGGACATGTAGCACATCTACAAGCGTAAGCTCCTTTCCGGAAGTCAACTTGAGCACCACCTTCCCAAGCCCAACGATATTGGAAGTCGAAGAATTCCCCATGAAAAGCTTCCTTCCATTTATCGGAGTGTAGGAGGAGAACATCTCCTTGTCGGCACAAATGTGACGAGTAGCCCCGGTATCTATCGACCACTCCCTTGGGTTACCCACCATATTAGCTTCAAACACAACGGCAGTGAGATCGAGCTCTGACATGTCGATTGGAATCGGCTTGTCCTCCGTCACATTGGCTTGTTGGTTTCCACCTTGATTGCCCTTTTTAGGGTGTCGGCAATCCTTAGCCATGTGGTTCGGTTTGCCACAGTTGTAGCAATTCCCCTTGAACTTTTTGGCTTTTCCTTTTTCTTTTCCGGAGTGCTTGCGTTTCTTGCTAGTGCTCGATTCAGCAAGATTGGCATTAGCCTCCATTCCAGACTTACTGGATTTCACCTCTGATTTTCGGGTGTCTTCTTCGATTCGAAGCCGAACAATCAGATCCTCAAGCCCCATCTCTTTGCGCTTGTGCTTGAGGTAATTTTTGAAATTCTTCCACAATGGCGGCAATTTCTCGATTATTGGAGCCACTTGAAAGGATTCATTCAAAATCATCCATTCAGACACTAAGTCGTGAAGTATGATTTGAATCTCCTGAACTTGGCTGATCACCGTCTTGGTGTCAACCATCTTGTACTCGAGAAATTTAACGACAACAAATTTCTTT
Organism: Rehmannia glutinosa; assembly: GCA_016081115.2. Lineage (NCBI taxonomy): Eukaryota > Viridiplantae > Streptophyta > Magnoliopsida > Lamiales > Orobanchaceae > Rehmannia > Rehmannia glutinosa. The sequence goes on along the minus strand of CM071934.1, from coordinate 9,009,980 downwards.
GTGCTGACATCTTCCGTCTTGTACTTCTTCTCCAAAGAATCCCACAATTCCTTGGAGGTCTTGAACGTGCTATAGACATTATAGAGGGTGTCGTCTAGCCCATTCAACACATAGTAGCGACACAGAAAATCATTGTTATGCCAGAATCTCTGACAAAGATTCTCCGGTTGTTGTCGATTTCCTCATCGCCAATGGTAGGGGGTCGTCCCTTGAGAAAAATGAGACATCCCTGGGTGGTAAGATAAAACAACATCTTTTGTTGCCAACGTTTGAAGTCGGCGCCCGAATCTGGGGCGGTTTTCACCGTGAGCGGGAGCAAGTGATCATTGGTGTGAATGAGATTAATGTTGATGCCCACGTCTTGAAAAAACAACGTATTCGTCTTACGATTGTTAGGAAAAAGTGTATGGTTTTACTTTTGGAAAATGGCTAAATGTTTAAGTGTTTAGGCTTAGTCGAGGCCTGAATTTGATTCGATCTCCGCACGACGAAAATGCCCCATATTCAAGTGCTAACCTGCCCGGCGTACGCCACTAAGATACAACGACTATTTCGGTTTTGAGTTTACGATGATTGCAAACACGAAACACAATGAACAAAGAGTTTTTAGACTTTCAAGCTATGAAGGAGGAAATATGTCAATATGCTCGAATGCAATATGACCGATTAATTATCCGATGATTTCATATTTTCATTCAATCGGCGGGGTCGAATAATATAGGCCTCGGTGCCTCATATGGAAAGATCACGTCTTTTGACTCGAAAAGACAGATTTTCCACGAACAGACGCATTTGTTCTACACTTCGCGATCGACGACGACTGGCGCACGCCCGTGCTCTTGCTTGCATGCGTGGATGCGAACTAAATGGCAAAGGTACGACTTAACGCACGGGCCGTCGCGTCCGCCATGCTCGGTGCGAACACTTCCCAGGTTGAAATCTGTTAATTAACTACAAAAATCAATTAAATATTTATTTTAAAGATTTTTGGTCCAAAAGAATAAGGGCCTTGAAGCCCAAGCCCATGGCCCATGACACTGGCCGAGAGCCGACGGTGGCGGTGGCGCGTGTGTGCTTTGAACCAAAACCCACAAGCATGTAGGTCATCAGCCCTTTAAAAACTTGGGTGCCCCCAAGGGCCCAAACCCATAAGTCCAATTTGGGATAAATATAGTGTGCAAACTTTGCCTCTTATCCTATGTGGGATGGAGCATTTCTCCTTCCACACATTTTTCTATTTTTCATACCATTTACTTGTATTAAGTAGCTAATTTCTTGCATTAATTTCTCATTCGCCCGGAATTGGTTTTGAGAATTTCTATTTACTATTCTCATCTACTCTCTAAGTAGAATTTTTACAAATAATTTAATTCCATTTTTCACTAATGGAAAACACTTAAATATTTGGTCAAAATCGGGTCAACACCCATTTTTTTCCAAGACCAAATTCCAATATATTGTTCACTTGGAACATAAATCATCATAGTTTTTCTTTTGAATTTGATAAGTATAAGGGCCGCAATGACTATTTTGCCCTCACATATCTCAAAAATAACAATAATGTTCCAAGATCCGTGTATTTTTATTTGGGTCTCGATCCGTGAACCATCGTTGTTGATCGAGTTACTTGATGGGATAGGTAGGTCCCTGCGATCATGACACATAGAAGTAGCTCGTACAACCTGAACATATGGTAGTCAACCCTATAAATATGACATAAGAACGCTGAACCCACTACAAGTATCTCATAAATGTATTTTCACTTCGTTCTTTATGTTCATAAATGACCTAACGACCTTACTCACTTAAGCATCGGATGTTCTTCTGTAAGGACTATCCCAACCAGCCTAACGTTCGTTCTATTTTTGGTCATTCGAACTACATTCAATACCTGGCTCGTGGCAAAATGGCGCGACCCGAAATACATACGATTCCTCACCCATATCACAATTCTACTTAAAGATAACTTGTACTTGTGGAGATATTATTCATACTTATTATAAGTCCACAACTCTGATAAAAATGAAATATTCATATCCGCACAACTAACAATAATGAGTATCAATTTGAAAGTTATATGTCAATTGCATGGTACATTATCCTGTTCAACTTTTCCCACGCGTGTAATTAACATAGGACAAACTTGCGATCTAAGAGATGACTTAATCATGGACTCGAATAGTCGAGCATCATACAGCTCACAAGTTGCAATCTTATTTATCAAAAAAACTAACAAGGTTGTAATGTGATATAATGTTTAACTGTAGTCTGCCTATATTGTTGTGGATCCGTAAGGTTGGCTCAGACAAACAATTTATTGGCCATAAACACTAAGGTTAAATATGGTTCTGATTCAATTGAATGACAATACACATTCAATTCACATGTAAATTGGTACTCTATTTCTCATCAATTGTTAGAAGACATGCAGTGGACAGTATCCAAATCAAGAAACGTTGAAAATGAAAGGACTAGCCCTTAAGTAGATAAAAATAAGTGATTATTATTATATATTTTGGAGATTAAATTAAGGTAATTTGCAGTGATATTAATTAAGGCTCAGTCTCAAGTTTAAATTATAACATTGTGATATTAACTAATTCTCACTTTTCTAGTGTCAGGCATTTTTCTTCTTTTTCCTTTTCCGAACAAGCAAGTCAAACAATTATAGGTTAATTACAAAAATACCCTTGAGAATTAGTTTAATTACCAAAAAAATTGAAATTATAAATGCCCATTGATATTTGTCTCAATGTTGGATATTTATTAAGAAAATGCAAACCTCGAGGCGTGTTTGTAGATTAAGATGGTTGGATTTTTTTGTATATAGGGATGTCAAATTCGACCCGCGGGTACTCACCCTGCCCTGCCCCGTTTGGGTCGTTCCGTCCCGTGACCCACAAATGGACAGGGCGGGTTTGGGTATCACTTCCGCTGGGGCGAGTACCAACCCCTATATAATATATATTATAATATAATTTTTATCTTTTAATATTATATATAATATTTATAAATTAAAAATAACAATTTTTGTAAAAATATTTTATAAATACATAAAATTATATATATTTTTCCTTTTTTTTTTTTTTTTCTCCATTTTAGTTTATTTAATTCGGGCGATCTGGTCGACCCGTCCCCGCCTGATCCACCCACGGGTCGGCCCGTCCCGCCGGGAGTGTCCGGGTCTTCAGATACCCGACCCAACCTGCCCCATTACCATCCCTATTTTTTTTTCATTACGTCAAAACTCAAGGGTGTTTTTTTGTAATTATTCAAATAATTTTTTACTTATTTTAGCATTTGTGGTAGATTGACCATAAAGGACCTTATTTAATTAGTGACAAGATGTGAAACTAAACTTGATGAGATGTTAAAAAGATTAGATGACAAATTAAACTTCGGTATGACAATCCAATTAATTACCTAAAAATTAAATATGACACATTTGCAACCAAACTATGCTACTAAATTATCATGCTTGAGGTAATCTGATCGGTCCTAGCTTTTGAGGGCTTGGAGCAAAGAAAAAAAGGGCACTATGTTTATATAAAAATTAAAAATAACAAAATTAATGTTATAAATATAATTTCATTGATTTAACATATTAAAAAAATATGTAATTATAAATATATCATACTCCAACTTAAATATTTCATTCTTATTATTAAATTACGGAAAAAATCGTTCAATATAATTTACATTAGAAAATAAACACAAAAATAAATACTAAAAATTAGCTATGAAAAATCCCCACTCTTTGATTTTGAAGATTGTTTTGGATATGGGAATGTAAGGCTTAATAAAGTAGGCTCTGTTTTTGTTTTTGCGGAAAGGAAAAAAAAATTGAGAATTGTTTCTACCCTGATTTGATCTATGCATCTCTGCAGCAAAACAAAGGCACATCACCACTCAGCTACCTTACTTTCATGCCAACTTTTCTTTTATATCAATTACATGTGTGTGAGAGAAAAATACTTTCCGGAGCCCTTGTCGGTGGAGGGTCCTGTGCAAATGCGGCACCACTTGCGTCGCCCTTCAGGTAAATATATATATATATATATATAGATAAATTCATTTTTGATACCCAAAGTATTAGCGGTTTTCACTTTTGGTACCCGCTTTTTGGGACTTATCATTATTAGTGCCCAATGTTTCAAAATTCACTCATTTTTGGCACGTTCCGTTAGTTAACCGTTAAAGACTAACAGTTGACCAATCGTAGCAAGTTCTCTGCGGTTGGCGCATGCTTCAGCGCGTCTCCGGCGATTCCGCGACCCCAAGTGTCATGCAACAACTCATTTTGAGCGTATCCGCAAGCCATATAATTCCCGTGGTCAATTTCATGATTTGAGTTCGTCTCGATGCCAATTGACGATAATTCGAAAAACCCAAAGTTTAATTCAAAGCCAAATTCCATCAAGATACTTCCCAAATCCAAAATTGAGCATACCATCGTCTTCCTCATCTTAAGGCGCACAAAGCCCACTCCTCAATCAGTTCGATTTTCCCCCTAACCCAAAAAAGGCACAAAAGGAGATCTTAAAATCGATTTTCCGACTTTTAAGGGCCCGTATCTCCATGTTACCGGCCAAGAAGAAAAAGTTGCTCGGGATAAAACTTTGAGTCGAAATTCACCACCCCGTCAATATTGCTCCGACTCGGCGGTCAACCGTTAGTCTTTAACGGTTGACTAATGGAACATGCCAAAAATGAGTGAATTTTGAAACGTTGGGTACTAATAATGATAAGCCCCAAAAAGTGGGTACCAAAAGTAAAAACCGCTAATACTTTGGGTACCAAAAGTGAATTTATCCCTATATATATATATATATATATATATCATGCTTTAGGTATGTCGCTGCTGTCTGAATTGGGATATAAGTTGGTTGAAGTTGATTTGGAGCTAGTTTCATTATTTCATATAGATCTGCACCTTGTGCAACATTAGTAGAGAGAGGGGGAGATTGGATATATAATGATTTTCATTTTCATTCGGCTACAAAAAAAAATTAATCTAGTTTATGAAAATTTTCAGAAAATGCAATATTCATTTACTTTTATTTTTTCTCTTACCAACACATTTGCACAGTTTTTCAAAAAATAACTAATTATAATTGTTATACACCCCCCACAAATTTCACTATTCACCCACCCATACAATATTTCTAGCTATCAATCATATTCAATTATTATTTTATTATTTCTATACCAATCAACTTTCATGATTGTTTTTCATCTCATATTCTATCATACTATCAAAATTCATCATTTTTCTTTTAATTTTTTTACCACTATTCTCTTATAAATAAATTTTTTAAAATGAAAGTATATCCAATCGGGCCCCAGTAGTCGAACCTAGCTTTGTTGCACAGCTTAAATAAATATGTTTTTATCTTAAAGCTATTCCTCAGCTAAATTGCATATTTTGTCCACTAATTTATATCGAGTTGCACTTTCGTCTACTAATTTAGGAGTGCTGCAAAATAAGACACTAACTTCTAATTTATTGCATATTGAATCCAATCTCTATCGACAATCGCAAAATCATCTGGAAATGCTCCTGAGTTTCGGGAATTTCAATCCGTCCATGTGAAAATAAAAGATAATTCAATAATGCCAATGCCATTAAAAAAATTCATAGGGATTGAAATCCACAAAATTTAGGAGCAATTATGGTTGATTTTGCAATTGCTGACAAAGATTAGACTCAATATATAATAAATTGGAAGTTAGTATCCTATTTTGCTATACCCTTAAATTAGTGGATGAAAGTGCAACTCCGTATAAGTTAGTGAACCAAATATGCAATTTAGCCGCTAGTCCTCGTCCTTTTTCCCGATTAAGCGCCAAATTGTCAAGAATAAATATAGATAGGGATGACAATAGGGCGGGTCACCCGGACCAGTTAACCCGCCCCATGTCTAGAATCAGGCGGCGGGGAGGGTCGGCTCGCCACGGGTAGCGGGCGGAAGTGAGACCCGCCCGCCCCGTCACACGGGCGAAAGGCGGGTACCGCGGTCGGGTCAACATTGTCATCCCTAAATATAGAGTCTATTGGATTTTGATCAGTTCATAACAAAAATGTTTTTTAGCCATGTTTTTTCAACAAAGGTTTTTTTAGCCATTTTTTAGTTCAACTGTCTATTTTGCCTTTTTTTTATTTCTCAAGAACTAGAATCGATTTTTTAGCCATGTACCACGTCGATTTTTTAGCCGTGTACCGCATCGATTTTAAAAAATGGTCAAGTAACTCACCAAAGAATAAATAATGCAAAGAATATGTAACTATAATTTTTTTAGTCAAAATGGCTTCTAAAAAAAGGCTTTGAAAATACATGTAAAATGTGTTGGGTTGGCTGGCGACCCGGTCTTTCGGGCCATATGGGCCCGATTCCTTTCGGGCTTCCAAAATATTAGCCCAATCCGATCGTATCACCGGGTTTTGACAGCTCTATCCCTGTAGTTCGCATTTGTTCTTGCTGATAAAAAATTCTTAAAAAGAATTAATGATATTTTGACATTTTCAAGACAAATAAGTAAAGATTTTTCTTAAATTACCCTTATACCTAGTAAGATTTGTTGGAATAAATTTTAGTGAATCAAATCACTTTAATCCTATAGTGTTCATATCGAATTATCAATAATCAAAGAATAGATTGTGGAAGCGTCTTGAATCCATAACAAAATCCTGATATCCGCCTTCTAGATCTATACGTCTCGAAGCTTTCCGAGAAACTCTTTAGTTTTCCCCCGTAGGTTTCTTTTCTCGAGATGAGATAGTAGAATAGAATGTCGTAGACGTGTGACCTAGGGACCATAACCCTTATATGATTGTGTTATATTGGGTATTCTATTTTAGCCCATCATTAAAATAAAGTAACCCATTAAGTCTCTACACATTAAAGGCGCATACCCTATTAGATATATTAAAGCCCAATTCCTTAAACCTTATTTGATCACTTATAAAATAGGTTTAACCTTAATTGATCCACTATATATAGTTATTTCACATATAAGCCTAATATTGGATTAATGATCCAACAAGATTTACAACAAGAATTTTTGTTAATCTACGTTAAGGGTAAATCCGATCGAGCCATCTCACTAATTTTGTGAAATATCACCTAGTGTTTATTGATTGATTGTCTAAAATGGCAATTTAATCCTCCCATTAAAATATATATAAATTTCTCATTTATTCAATTCTTGGTAATTAAAGAAACTCTGGGTAATTTGTTTTGGCTGTCATACCTCTGGAAACTAATTTAATGCTGTAAGAAAACCATCACCTATTATGTATACACATGATATATATATTCATGATTCTATTCAAAGTCAATGAGATTATTTTATATAGGCATGCTTTTAATAGTGATCAATACTTTATAAGAAAATTAAACAATTTCCACCCTCTAACATTGACTTTCTTGGATCAAATTGCTGCCATTATCATTACTAGCTAGTTTATAAGAACTTCATATTATTGTATATGCATCACATTTTAGACTTTTTCTCAATTCTTATAAATGATAATTATTCGCGTATTATCTTTCATGATCACAATTATATTTGTGCGTTAAATAGTTAAGACCATTAAATAAAGGTGTACAGTTGTAATGGGATTATTAGTTGTGTACTGTTGCTTTGTTGTACATAAATACACTTCGAAATTGTGCAAAAGCAATAAATATTAAATAGCATATTTCTTTGCAAAGAAAATTTAAGTTAATTAGCAACTAATTACTCAAAAAATCAGCTTGGTGTTTTTGTATGACATTTAAGAACTTTGTTTAAGCGATCAGAATTTCTAAGCGACGTATAATTCTAAAAACATGGAGTAGGTTCTGTAAGCGACATATAATTCTAAAAACATGGAGTAGGTTCTGAAAACTTTATAAATACGCATAATTTTCTAGTATGAATTAAATTGTATCCATTATTCGCCTGTAAAAATTATTTATAAACTGTATGCTGAATAATATGTAATTAATATATAATACACCACTACTCTTGTTTTGCATGTTTTTGAGTATTATTTTTGTGTGTTTTTGTTTTATTTTGCGTGTGATTATGCATATTTCTGTAGCTTAAAGTATAGGTTATAGTGTCGAGTGTTACGTAGGGTGTTTTTGTCATTTTTATAGGTTATGATGAAAAGAGGCTCGAAACGGATGAAAAATGGAGAAAACGGGTATAATGACAAACATTGGCCGTGATTGGTCAGTGCGCGGCGCGCGCGAGAAGGTGCACGCCGGGCGCGCATCACATCGCGCGGCGCGCAAGGAAGACAGCGCGGGCGCGCGGGGAAGGTCGGCTGCGGTTGGCGCGGGCGCGCGCGATGTCGTCTTTGAACACGAAATATCTAATTTTTATCCGATTTTTGGCTCTTCCACCTTGTTTAGGACTCTGGCTTATAAATAGGACTTGGGGAGCCCCTATTTTCGACACACCTTCATTCATAGCACTTCTAAACTTTAGTTTTTGGTATTTTTCTTACTTTTCATCATTGGGATTGCTTGGATTCTTCCCCTTGAAGTTATTTTGCTTCTTAATCAAAGAGTAAGATTTCTTCATCTCTTTTGTCTGATTTCAATTGTTGGGTGATTATTATTGTTGCATGATCATGTTTATGATTGTTTTCTTTCCTTCAATTGAGATTATGATCCCATCCCCAAGCATGAACTAATTTCCTTGTTCTAGGATTATGATGATTTGATTCAAACAAACAAGCATGAGTATTGATTAATTGATCTGCTTTCCTGGATAAATTGTTTTACTTGTTGATTGATTGTTTGGCCAACTCTTGATTGTTTAAGGGGATAATTGAGATCGATCGAAGATATTATCTCTGGATTAAATTTATTCAGGGGTTAGATATGAATCAAAAATGTATTATCTAACCCTAGGTTTAATGAAAATAGCAAATTATGTTGGGATAACCTAATGTGAATACGAGAGTTATCGGATCTAGACTTTAGTCTTTCCATGATTATTATTTTTGTTAACCGCATGATCAATTAATTGATATTCTTTGCAAGTTTGATGAGATGAATCCATAATCCTAGACTTTCTTCCATATCCTTTTCTCCAAAGTTTAATCCTGCTTAGTTTTAATTTGTCCTTTTAATTGATTTCTTTTAGTTTAAATAAATCCAACAAATCTGGTTAGAGTGTTTAGGTTTTATTTTTCTGTCTATTGTGATACATAATAATTATTTGCCGGCTAAGTCTTCCTTGAGAGACGACTTGTGGTTAACTTGCTACACTACAATTGATTTTTGTTCTCTTTGCGAGGATTGTTAGACTTTTATAGGTGTTTAGCGGTCGAACAAAATTTTGGCGCCGTTGCCGGGGAAGGCTTTAGGCGTAATAATTATTGTGTCTATTTTCCGTGTTTTTAGTTTAGGATTTCTTCTTGTTTGCTTTTTGATTTTTCACCCTTATTCCACCGGTACGTTTGATTTGTTTTCTTAAGTTTGTTTATGCAAGGTCGTAGGAATCTCAATCTGGAGCTTGCACCTTTCGTAGACGACATTCACCGCGTTCCGAGACGTATAAGGAACGAGGGGGACAATTCTTCGGTTAGTAGCGAGGATTCTCAGGACCACGTTCCAAAGGAAGAACAAACAGACGAGCCAAAGAATGGGTGACAATCAAAACGCGAAACCACGCGAGGCACGCCCGGCCTTCGATGAGTGAGTTCGCACGCCCAGTCATCGGAACCGCGACCTCTTGCATCACTCTGGGACAAGCAGCACGGAACTATGAGCTAAAGAATATACACTTCAATCAGTTACCGTCTTTCTATGGAATGCCCAATGAAGATCCTCTCAACTTCATTCGGGAATTCTATTCTGTCATTCAAACTTTTCCTCTGCAGGATTTGAATGAGGACCAGCTAAGGATGCGTTGCTTTCCATACACTCTGAAAGATCGGGCAAAAACATGGCTTATGTCTCTACCTCCCAACTCTCTTACTACTTGGGAGGCGGTGTACAATAAGTTCATGGGCAGGTACTACTCTCATCAGAAAACTTCGAATCTACGAGGTAAGATAGCTACCTTTTGTCAAATGGAAGGTGAACCTTTTCATGAGGCATGGGATCGCTTCAAAGATTTACAGACTAAATGCCCACATCATCACTACCCATTAGAATTGTTAAACCAATTTTTCTATGATGGATTATCACATAACTTTCAATATATGGTTGACAATGTTGCTGGGGGTGATATGGGTGTGCACACGACCCGTGAAATTTATGATATTTTAGAGATGATGAGTGATAACTCCCAACAAAAAAGTGCCCGAGGCAAACGGGCTACCGTGAATGAAATAGCACCAAGTTACGACGTGACAAAACAATTGGCTGAGTTGACTAAACAAGTTCAATTGTTGGCTACACGGGGGCATCCATCCAACGCCCTTCCTTTGCCGAGTCATGCGGAATTTGTGGCGAATCGGTCATGGAGCTAATGTTTGTAATATGGTGGTTGATCAACAAAGTTGAGGACATTAATGCTATCCAGGGTTTTCAAAGAAAGGCCTCGTAATGATCCCTACGCTCGGACTTACAACCCAGGTTGGCGGAATCATCCAAACTTCATTGGGGAAATTCGCAAAATCCATCTCAAATCCATCGAGGCCTCCACCCCAAGTCACCATCAAATCAACCTCGGCCTCCATCGATTGAGGAAAGTTTGAGTTCGTTCATACATGTTAGTAAGAAAACTCAAGAGGCCAACATTCAGCGGTTTGAGTGCGTGGAAGCTTCATTCAAACGTCTTAAAACCCAAGTTGGTCAATTAGCCACCCAAACGGGTGAAATTGCTCAACATGTGGTAAATAAAGGAAAGCTACCTAGCCAACCAGAGCAAGCCCAAGCCGTCACCGTGTTATGAAGTGGTAAGGTTATTGATAACAAAGTTGAAATTCCATTTTCTACTACTTTGACTAACCCCGTAGGTGACGAGGAGATCGAGAATGCGTCGATTCCAAAACCTTGCACAAGGAAGAAGAGGTGAGTAAGGAATCATCTTGCACAAAACCAACAATCCTTACAAACCTCCAATTTCTTTTCCAAGTCGCCTTCTGAACGAAAAACAGGATAAGCGAGTTCTTGGATTTCTATAACATGCTATCTAAGGTTAATGTTAATTTACCTCTCTAGATGTTATACGAAATGTGCCTTATGTCAAATTTTTCAAAGAACTAGCATCCAACAAAAGGAAGTTTGGTGACAATGAGAAGGTAATAGTTTTCGAAGTGGCAAGTGCGATTCTTCAAAGACCATTTGCCTCCTAAACAACGTGATCCGGTAGTTTTGTTATTAAAATTGCAATGGGAAACGGTAAGGAAACTTCCGGAATGCTCGATTTGGGGCGGGGATCAATCGATGTCTTATTCTATTTTTAAACAACTTGATTTAGGGAATTGAAACCCACTAGAATGTGTCTTCAACTTGCGATAGGTCCATTCGGTACCCTAAAGGTATTATTGAAGATATTTTGGTAAAAGTGGGTGGTCTCATTGTCCCTGTTGATTTTGTTGTATTAGAAGTAGGGAAATGCAAAATCAAGATAACGAGCACACACTTACATTAGGCCGCCCATTTATGGCCACCACACACACACTTATTGATGTTAAAAATGGGCGCATGACTACGATCGTTTCTCGGGAAATCGTGACTTTCTCTATTTCGACACTAAACCTATCCTCTCGCATGCATCATTTGAAAATTGCTCTTTCGTTGATTTAATTGATGGGGCAATCGAAAATACCTTCTTGCATGATTATAGTCTTGACACTTTATTTCTTGAAGCGGATGATATTTTTGACGTCATGGAAGACGTATGGGCAAGCCTAAAACGAGGGGGTGATGGAAATATTTGCATTAGAAGATGTGGATAATAAACCCCAACAAAAACTGAATTGAAAGAACTCCCTAAACATTTAAAATATGTGTTTTTAGAAGCGGTGAGCGAGCAAACCGGTGATTATTTCTGCTGCATTTTCTAAAGAAGAAGAGGGAGAATTGTTGGTGGTGCTTAGAAAATTTAAAAATGCAATTGGATGGGGGTTGAGTGATATCAAAGGGATTAGCCTGCTACATGCATGCATAGAATTATTCTAGAAGAATGGGTTAAGCCTAGTAGAGAAGCTCAAAGAAGATTGAACCCGTTATGATGGAAGTAGTGAAAAAGAGGTATTAAAACTCTAGGCAAGGGGGTGATATACCCAATTACGGATAGTGAATGGGTGAGTCCGGTGCATGTTGTACCAAAGAAGAGTGGGATAACGATTTGTAGTAGAGAACGAAAAGGGTGAAATTATTCGCACTAGACCACGATTTGGATGGAGGATGTGCATAGATTATAGGAAGTTAAACGCTACTAAAAAAGATCATTTCCCTTCCCTTTATTGATCAAATGCTTGACAAACTTGCAGGACATAGTTTCTATTATTTTTTGGATGGTTTGTCGAGTTATTATCAAGTGGCCATCGCACCGGAGGATCAAGCAAAAACTACTTTCACATGCCCTAGTTGGGACTTTTGCATTTCGACGAATGTCGTTTGGACTTTGCAATGCGCCAAAGAACTTTCCAAAGGTGCATGTTTTCAATTTTCTCGACATGGTTGAGGACTTCATTGAGGTATTTATGGATGATTTTTACGTATTTGGATCCCCTTATTCTCGATTGTCTTAATAAATTGGCTAAGGTTCTTGAACGATGCATTGAATGCAATTTAACTTAAAGTTGGGAAAAAAGCCATTTTATGGTGACAAGCGGAATTGTTTTAGGCCATGTGGTTTCAAAAAGAGGGATCGGGGTTGATAAAGCTAAAATTGATGTTATTGAAAAATTACCTCCTCCCATTAATGTTAAGGGCATTAGGAGTTTTCTTGGGCATCTTTGGATTTTATCGAAGGTTTATTAAGGATTTTTCAAAAATTAGTCAACCTCTTTTGTAAATTACTTGCTCAAGATGTCCCTTTTGATTTTGATGAAAAATGTCTCAATGCTTTTAACATATTAAAAGAGAAATTGATAATCGCTTTCCGTTGTTGTTGCTCCCGATTGGTCATTACCTTTTGAAATTATGTGTGATGCATCTAATCATGCGGTAGGGCCGTCTTAGGACAAAGAATTGATAAATTTGCTCCATGTGATTTACTATGCCTAGTTTGACTATTAATGATGCACAAGTAAATTACACTACCACCGAAAAAGAACTATTAGCGTTGTTTTCTCCTTGGATAAATTCGGATCTTACATTGTTGGGTCTAAGGTAATTATTCATAGTTATCACGCACCTGCGTTACTTGTTGAGTAAGCCACAAGCTAAACCTAGGTTAATTCGGTGGATTTTGATGTTGCAAGAATTTAATGTTGAAATAAAAGATAGAAAAGGGTGCGAGAATGTAGTAGTAGATCACTTGTCTCGTCTCACTCTTACGATGATACTCTTGCTTCTCATAAAAATGAGCATATAATTGATTCTATTCCCCATGAGCAATTATTTGAGGTTACTTCAATTCCTTGGTATGCCGACATTGTGAATTATCTTGCATGTGGAATTGTGAGAACTAATCTTTCATTTCGGAAAAGAAAAGATTTTTATCTACTTGTAGGTTCTACTTTTGGGATGACCCATACCGTTTAGAATCTGCAAGGATGAAATTATCCGAAGATGTATTCCCGAAAACGAATGAGAATGATGTTTTGGCATTTTGTCATGAAATGCACTGTGGTGGGCACTTTGGAGGTCGTAAAACAGCCTTTAAGGTTCTACGATCGAGGACTCTATTGGCCAACATTGTTCAAAGACGCGCATAATTTTGGGGCGACATGCGATAGATGCCAAAGAATCGAAATATTAGTAGGAGGAATGAAATGCCTCCGAATAGTAACTTGTACTTGAAATATTTGATGTGTGGGGTGTTGATTTCATGGGCCCCTTCCCCTAAGTCTTTTGGTTATGAATATATACTTGTTCTTTGTTGACTACGTGTCCCGGTGGGTTGAGGCAATCCCCACAGGACATGCGATGCTAACATTGTCATCAAGTTTGTGCAGGAAAATATTTTATGCAGGTTTGGATTCCCGAGAGCTATCATTAGCGATGGGGGAAAATATTTTTGCAACAAATTGTTCGAAAAATTGATGAAGAAAAATGGTATCACACATAAGGTAGCTACACCTTATCATCCTCAAACTTCCGGGCAAGTAGAAACCACCAACAAACAAATAAAGGGGATTCTGGAGAGAAGACAAGAAATCCTACAAGGAAAGATCGGGCTACCAAGTTAAATGATGCGCTATAGGCATACAAAACGACATAAAACAAGCTTGGGAATGAGCCCTATAGACTAGTTTTCGGAAAAGCGTGTCATTTACCAGTTGAAGTGGAGCACAAGGCATATTGGGCTATAAAAGCAACAAATTTCGACTTGGACAAAGCAGGAGTCGAAAGGAAGTTGCAATTGTCTGAACTTGACGAGCTTCGTAATGACGCATATGAAAATACGCAAATATACAAAGATAAAGTCAAGCGATTGCCGATAAAAGAATTATCCATAAAAAGCTCGAACCAGTATAAAGGTCCTTTTATTTAACTCACGATTGCGGTTATTTCCGGGAAACTAAAATCAACATGGAATGGGCCATTTGAGATCGAAGAGGTATATCCTTATGGAACGTAAAACTACTTAATCCAAGGACTCATGAATCTTTCAAGGTGAATGGTCATCGGGTTAAGCCATATTTAGAAGGGATATCTCGGGATGAAAAAATTGAGAGCATAGGCCTCAAAGATGTCACTTAAGAACCGTACTCGGTATCGTCGAAGCTAAAGACGTTAAATAAGCGCTTCTTGGGAGGCAACCCAAATTTTTCCTTTTTATATTCTTTTTATTTTTCTCGACTAACCATATCTAATGGTTTAATTGAGTTTTCTCCGTTTTGTAGAAATTTAAAAAAAAAAAAAGAAAAAAAAATAAAAAAAAAGTTGCGTGCGGCCTTGTGCGCAACACAAAGACAGCAAAGCCGCGAGGCAGGAGCCAGTAGCCTTGAGCGAGAGAGACAGCAGAGAGCTTAAGATTCGCGAATTGGGGTTTTGAAACACAATTTTTTCACCCCCAATTCGAAAATCCTCCATCTTCTTCCAAATTCTCTCTACCAAAACGCAAAATTCAACGGTTAAAATCACATTCTGCTCCGATTAACCAATTCTAATCAATCAGTCATGCATAGAAGAACCAAAAGGGCTCAAAATCAACAACCTAGGGTGGAAGAAGATGACCCGATGAATCCGGTGGATTTAGCCGAGCAATTCGATGCCCCTTTCCAATTTATTCCGAAGAAGAAGGCAAAGGTATACTAGCTTACTCTCTCGCGAGACTCCATCTACCTTCTTGTCTATGGATACTTTGCAAGAGTTGGGGTTGCTTGATGAATTTATGGGATTTGTCAAATTTTTTGGGTGGAAAAAATTTGCCCCACTTACTTCTAAGGTATTGATTGAGTTGGTACTGGAATTTTATACGACATTGCATTTTTCGGATTCACATCTTACGATTTTACATGTCGTCTGTTTGGGGAGGAATGTGAAGTAAATTTTAGAGTAATGAAATCGTTTTTGGGCTATCTAGGCACGGTGTTCGACGCTGCCCAATTCATTTAACCCAAATTTTGGCGGTAATTGACGGGATATAATAATTTTTCTACAAAGGAACCCCAAATGATTTTATTACGACCCGCCTTTATACTTATTGCACAAATTCATTACTCACCGCGCGTTTTTGGAAAATTTGAAAGTAGTCGGGTGACTACCCCAGAGTTGTTTTTTATATGGTGCTTTCGTCGTGACACAAAAATTTGCACTACGGCATTTATTTTCGACACTTTCTATCGCAACCTTCGAAACCGTAAGCATAAGCTGGGTTTGGGACACTTAATTTTCAAACTAGCTATTCATTTCAACGTGGTCCCCGATAATCTCGACCACCTTGTTGAAATTCCATATGGGTCCTTGAACACAACTTTGCTAAAAAATACGGATTTTCTCACAAAAGAAGGCACTTTAAAGGATCCCGCCTCCCGGAAATGTTTTCGTAGTGATACATGGAACCCGATGGGTATTCTACCACGCCAACGGGAACCAAAGGGGAACAAAGTTGGGACACATGGGTGAAGAGCACGAGGTGATCCTGATATTCATCCTCCACACGTGGGGTTACCACCGCGAGTTGATCCCTTTACGATCGGCCCCTCCACTAGTACCGGGGCCAGGGCCCTACACCGGTTGGGAGGCCGTTATGGGGCGCCGATACTATGCGAGCGTTTGACCACTTTCGATCAAATGATCGGCTCCATGAACTCATGCGAAACATGAACACGAGGTTGAGTCTATTGACACTCGAGTGCAAAACATTGAACAAAACTGGGTGAACATGTCTTTCTCGCCATTCCCACCTCCACCCCTTCGGATACACAATAGTGCCACTTTTAGAGTTTGTTTTCTTTTTATTTTATTTTCTTTTGTGTGTGTTGCATGCGTATTAGTGTGTTTCCATTCCCTTTTGTCATTAATATAGTTTCTTGTTTTTTTGGTATTATGTTTCCTTCCACATATGTTTTTTGTAGAATTGTAGGCGGGGCGTATCTATCAAGCCATTGTTCAACCATCGTATTTTTCAGGGACGTTTCTTTTCCTTCTCTTTTACTTTTACGCATTGAGGTCATTGCGTGATGTAAGTGTGGGGGGGACATTTAGTCATTTGTAAGAATTAGGTGATTGTTTATGGTTAATTTTTAAACTTGCCTATTGATTATCCCAAGTTTAATAAGGGTCTTTGTTTAGTCAACTTGAAATAGATGTATTAATTTGAGTTTCAATTATGCAATGACTTTGTGAACTTGATACGTAGGATTTGACTAAGTCGTGAATTAGCCTTTGGGGTGAATAAATGAGGTGACGATTAATCAATAGCCCGAGTTGTGGGGCTTGAATTACGAGTTCATTAATGTGTATTAAGTTAAAACCTGTTGTGATTTGTGTGTACACAAAATTGCTAGCCTTGCGAAAAAAAAAAGAAGAAAAAAAAGCATTATATAGCAAAAAAAGGCATGATATAGCTATATATAAAAATAGAATAATCGAGATTATACTCCTATTGATTGAGTTTGTTTAGTAACTAGGAGCATTCATGAGCCCCATGTTTGACTTTTTACGTAAAACGGCGGCTCAAAACATGAGTATGGGAAACCACCCTAGGAGCCTTTGGAAAACATCCGAAGTTTACACCTAGTGGAATAATATCTCGGGAGTTCTAGCGCAAAAAAAAATGGCTAGTAATTGCGTGATAGGTTGTGTGAATAAAAGGGTTGCAACTTTTGACACAAATTTGAAATTTAGTAAGGAAGGTCAAACATTTTGGTTAATGTTTAATTTGAGCCAAGTGAGTTTATTGTGAAGGTTGGGGATCGATGAAGAATAATCCGAGGTAGATAGAACATTGTGTTATGGATTAATTGATTCTCAAATTGGACATTATATTTCTTGTTGGGTTTGTTGGCATTATTATTTGCTTGAGGACAAGCAAAAGGCTAAGTGTGGGGGAGTTGTTTTGCATGTTTTTTAGTATTATTTTTGTGTGTTTTTGTTTTATTTTGCGTGTGATTATGCATATTTCCGTAGCTTAAAGTATAGGTTATAGTGTCGAGTGTTACGTAGGGTGTTTTTTGTCATTTTTATAGGTTATGATGAAAAGAGGCTCGAAAACGGATGAAAAATGGAGAAAACGGGCATAATGACAAACATCGGCCGGTAAAGGTGCGCGCACGCAAGCAAGACTTCATTCAGCGCGCGCGCGCGTAAGCGGTGCACGCAGCACGCAGCGCGCGATCACATCGCTGGCACGCAGGGAAAACAAGCGCGGGCGCTGGGCTGGAGCCAAGGGCGCGAGGAAGGTCGGGCTGCTGATTGGGCGCGGCGCGAGGCTGGGAGGGCCGGCGCGCGCGTGCGGTGTCATCTTGAACACGAAATATCTAATTTTTATCCGATTTTTGGCTCTTCCACCTTGTTTAGGACTCTAGGCTTATAAATAGGACTTGAGGAGCCCCTATTTTCGACACACCTTCATTCATAGCACTTCTAAACTTTAGTTTTTGGTATTTTTCTTGCTTTTCATCATTGGGATTGCTTGGATTCTTCCCCTTGAAGTTATTTTGCTTCTTAATCAAAGAGTAAGATTTCTTCATCTCTTTTGTCTGATTTCAATTGTTGGGTGATTATTATTGTTGCATGATCATGTTTATGATTGTTTTCTTTCCTTCAATTGAGATTATGATCCCATCCCCAAGCATGAACTAATTTCCTTGTTCTAGGATTATGATGATTTGATTCAAACAAACAAGCATGAGTATTGATTAATTGATCTGCTTTCCTGGATAAATTGTTTTACTTGTTGATTGATTGTTTGGCCAACTCTTGATTGTTTAAGGGGATAATTGAGATCGATCGAAGATATTATCCCTGGATTAAATTTATTCAGGGGGTTAGATATGAATCAGAAATGTATTATCTAACCCTAGGTTTAATGAAAATAGCAAATTATGTTGGGATAGCCCTAATCTGTGAATACGAGAGTTATCAGATCTAGACCTAGTCTTTCCATGATTGTTATTTTTGTTAACCGCATGATCAAGTAATTGATATTCTGCTTGCAAGTTTGATGAGATGAATCCATAATCCTAGACTTTCTTCCATATCATTTTCTCCAAAGTTTAATCCTGCTTAGTTTTAATTTGTCCTTTTAATTGATTTCTTTTAGTTTAAATAAATCCAACAAATCTGGTTAGAGTGTTTAGGTTTTATTTTTCTGTCTATTGTGATACATAATAATTATTTGCCGGCTAAGTCTTCCTTGAGAGACGACTTGTGGTTAACTTGCTACCCTACAATTGATCTCGTTCTCTTGCGAGGATTGTTAGACTTTTATAGGTGTTTAGCGGTCGAACAACTCTCAACTTATTAAAAAATTAATTAATATATAATACAATAGATGATCGAAATTCTTTCTTAGTTTGTTGGATTTTTGACATTTGACCATAACAAAAATAACTTTTTAGTCATGGTTTTCCAAACAAGGGACTTTTACTTTTTAGTCATTTTTAGTTCAATTGTCCATGTTGTCTTTTTTTTCATTTCCCAAAATCGAGATTCATTTTCAGTATGAGAAATGCAACACATTGATTTTTTGAAAAATAGTCAAATTAATAGTACTTCACCAAAAATACAATTAAGGAGGCTGTGATCAATTTTAGTCAAAAAAGCTTAAAAACGTAATTTGACAAACATGACTAGTTTTCATTTAAAAAAAAAAAATAAATGGCCAATTTGGCCCATTAACACTATTTTTTTAGCATCAAAATAAATTTCATTCATTAGAAAAACTTACAAAATAATTACAAGATCAAGTAAGAAACAGTTGCAAGGCCTACAAATCATAAAGCTATACATATCTAAAATAAGAATTTAAACCTAGATACATCTAACTGATCCATAAAATCGAAATCACATCTAGTGCGTTGGATCGATACCAATGCAATTGGTCTCGCATTACATCACGAATCATCGGGTATGTAATTGCTCATATGAATCTTTTGAACAAAAGCTTACGGCCTTGTTTGTTTATATTTCCAATGGGCTCTTTCCGGTTTTCAACTATACATAAAAGTGGAATCATGTTTGTTCATAAAATTTCCAATGGAAATCATCATTTTCATTTTCTATTTTTCACATAAAACATCTCAAACCTATAATTTCTATTCTCAAACTTATACACTACCCTACATCACTCATCATTGATTATCAATCACTATTTTCATATTTTAACCCAATTATATATGTGGGACCCATCATTATCAATTTTATCTACTTAAAATATTACTATTTTAAATTATAACTATCTAATAGGACCCACCAACTATAATCTTACAAATATAATATTATATATTCAAATTAAAATATTGAAGTGGACCCCACTACTACCAACTTTTCAATTATTATATACATGAAATAATATTTCAAAACTAATCAAACCAAACACAATCTCATTTCCAACCCTACATAAAACACATTTCAATTCATTCATCCAAACACAATCCCAATTTCCACACGAAAACCAATAAATTCTCAAAATTCTATTTACAACTCCATAAACCTGAAATGGACCATGGAAACATAAACAAACAAAGTTCAAACACAACATATTTCACTGAAACAAGAGTCACCTATTGGGGATAAACAAAAGTCAATTATGGAGACAAACTTATTAATTCATTAATGGAGATTAAAGACATTGGAGATGAAGAAGGAGAAGACGGCTAGAGTTTTTAAAGATTTGTGTAAAGTCCTTTTATTTATTTATATTATAAAACTATTTCACAATTGATTATATATAGAAATTAAGTACGATAAAATTTACAAAAAAAATTATATAATTTTATAACAAAAAAGTATAAAATTTTATATTTCATTGTAATTAAGCAAAAATTGTGGGGTTCTAATATGGTAAGTATTATACACGTGTCAATCATTCGTGCGGTAGAATAGGAGATGAAATACGGTTTTAGAATAGAAGATCACATCCGCCCTATATGCCAGCTAAGATCAATATATATACACAGTTTCCTTTCTTTTTATATATTTCCATTTATTTGAAAAATAAATTAAATTGTGCTGCTCACTAAAACCTTAGAAAAATATTTTATCGTATATAGTTTCTTTGAAATTGATTACCTTTTTGTCACAATTATGTGAAATGACAATATTTCTGACCTATCTTATCTTTTCAATCTTCAAAAATAACAGTAAAAATAATTACGCGTAAATTAACTAGTTCTTGAAATATTCCCCCATATGGCAAAACAACATCTTATAGGAAACTCTTTTCTTGCTAAGCTTAATCGGCGAACAATTTAATGCAGCAAAGCCCGGTAATGATTATAGTTGAAGTTTGAAGGATTTAATTACTAGGTCGGTGGCATAATTGGTTTTTTTGCCAAATACTGTATGCATAAGAATCTATGGACCTTATTATGTGATTCCTAAAGTCTGGTAAACTAAAGGGTAAATTGCAGTTTTAGTCCTGTAACTTTGAGGTAGTTGCAATTTTAGTCCTTTATTTTTTAAAGTTGCATTCTTGGTCCCGGACAATTTTGCCCTTTATGGCTAAATAACATTTTTGGTCATTTATCTTTCTAACAAAGACAATTTTAATCATATAACTTTCGAGCATTAAAACTTTCCTTAACATATCATAGCTAATTTATCTAAATAAACCTAGACTTTATAGAATAAAAGATTCACATTTTCCGACACCTATTTTGTTGGTGGCATTGTTCTACCTACTTAGATCCAGTCTCTATTCAGATGTTTTAATATGATTGTTCCAATATGTTATCTGGTCCTGGTGTTCTTGTGCATACATCATCAAAATTTGACGATATGTTCTATTAGTGGTGGATCCAGGATTATTGAAATTGCGGTACGATAGATTTAAAAAAAATGTGCATATAAATATTATTAATTATTTAAAGTCATAGTACAAAAACCTTTTTAAAATTTTGTAAAAGTTGATTATATAACCGTATATGAAAAATTAATACACGTATAAATAATTAGAATAATTAAAAAAACAAGATACAACAAAACACAATTTTGGTAACATTATTGATATTATTAGATTTTTGTTTTTTGATATTTTAGGTTTTGGTTTTGACTTTTGCTATGGTTTATTTATTCAAGTTGCTAAGTCAATCTTTTAATTTTTGAAATTTTATTGTGGGGATTCGTATTGTTTTATTTGAATTTTCTAATTCTATTGTTACTTTTTGTAAAAATAGGGGTACAAATTTATTATAATTTTTTTCTTTACTAAAAAATATAGTTGAATTTTACGTAGATCTGTTGCTGTGACCTATAAGGTAAACATCTTGGACAATTATCCAGATCCATTTTCTTGGAGAAAATTCTGCTCACCAATTGTTAATTACATAAATATAATAAATATAACTAAAAGTTCTTAATAAACCTAGGCTCTGATACTATTTTAAGCAAAAACACTTAGTCAAATAAGCCATTGATGTGTATAAGGGTATTTTTGGTATTTTGAAAATATTAAATAAAACTAGGGGACCAATTTTGCAACAACGTAAAGCTTACATGACCGAAATTGCTTAGATATGAAACATATAGGACCAATTTCACAAAAACAATCAAACTTACAGGACCAATTTTACAAACTCGATACTTATAGGATCGAAATTGCAAATTGCCTATAGTTATAGGACCAATTTTGCAATTTTCCGTAAACTAAATGAATCGAATTAAGTGAAAAATAATATATAATCAAATTTAAGAAAAAAGATAGTACAATATTTAGATTTTATTTTTACAAAATTAATATTCGGTTTGATTATTTTAGTTTACCCGAATATTTATACTTTATGTATTCATATAATATGTATATTCAGTTTTGAACTTCTTTTATTTAACCAATATTAGAAAACATAATAAATCAGAAAATAATGCAGTTATGATTTTATGGTTTAGTTTATTAAATATTTTATTATTTTCTACTTTTCATAATGAGTCCGATTAGGCGATTATCAATACAAAAACTTAAAAAGATATCACTAATAATCAAATAAATTGATACGATTTGATATCTGATATATAGAGCATCTTACATATTGTTTATTTTTTTGCTTTAGAAAATTATTAATTTAATTTTACACATGTAAACGTTAATCGTGGAATTAGGGCCGACTCATAGGGTACATAATCACCGAGGGCGATGACCTAGGGCCCTCGATTTTTGTGGGGGACCAATTTTATATAAGCTTTTATATACTGGTACATAAATTTTATTACTTTATTTATAGGTGTCCAAGAAAAAAAAATCAAATGGCTTTTTATTTTCAAAATTGTAATAAAACATTAATCTAAATTCTAAAATCAAAATAAAAGAAACACTATTTTTTCCCATCATATCCTATTTCTGCTCAAAAACAAAATTTATTTCCTTAAATTAAAAAAGGTGTATGAAATACATTTTCTCTTTACTGAAATATATTCCCAATGGAAGACTATTTTTATCTTCCATAAGTACGCCCTTCCGACTAAGTAAATCTCCCCCCCCCATTCCCCTTTTACGGGGTAATAAGAATTGAGATACTACTCAAATGGGTACAACCCAACTTCCGTATGATCATTTTGTAAAGTGTCTCATTATGCCATATGAATGTGAAATTTTTTAAAAAAAAGATAATCAAAATTGGACACATATCACGATTGCAAGGAATTAATTGGGTTGTACTCACTCGGGTAGCATCTACTTACTCACTCGGGTAGCATCTAATTAATTTAGGTTCTTATTATTAAATTATATCCAAAGTGCACGTATATAAAATATTTATTTAATTTGTATTTTCTTTTATAGGGGCTCTTTTTTTTTGGTCATATCAACCAAAAAGTCATGCAGCCCTAGGTGGTATTGAAAATGTCTAATATTTAATTTGAACCAGAAGTGACAAGTAGAGTTTCTTGTTAAGCACCTTGCACATTTGATCTGTCTACTATAAATTTGAATTACTTAAGAGGAGAGTTGGAAATTAACCAATAACCTCATGTTTTAAAAGGAAAAAGAAAGATTTGTTTTTTTAAAGAAACCTAGAACAGTATTCTCTAGGGATTTCACGAGATAGTTATGATTCTATCACGTCCGGTTCCATCGTGTGACCTTTGAATATGAGAATTTAATGTACATTATTTTACTAATAATACAGTATTCATGTTAAAGAATTAATCCAGATTATTTTAAAAAGTCATAAGAGTCATTTATAATCATTCAATGTCACTCCCTCAACTAATATGGAATATATATAAATATATATATCGTATGCACATGAGCACATGCATGCATTTGGTCAAAGGAAATCCACAAACTAGAAAAGTAATTTAATTAAAAATTACGATTCTTGAAAAGAATTATAACTAATTGACATCAAATTACACAAGAAAAGCCCAAAAAAACTATTGTATCACCCTCTTTGCGCAAATAGCACATTTTATTCGTTTATCCCCGCATTCATGCATATCAAGTTTTGTATTTTCTTCTTGAATTTTGATCAAATTTGACCTTATCAATCGCTCAAGGTTCTTGTTGGGAAATTATTTTGTTGATTTTGATGAATACCATGTAAAACTTAGAATAGAAAGTTGGCACTCCATTTTTGTTGTAAACCGCATTGTAATAAATAGGGCCGATCGATCGAGCTGAGTTAAGTCGATTATCTCGAACATGCAAAAGACAACTAGAGACTAGAAGGAAGACTCCATGCAAGGCAGTGAGTATGGGAAAGAAGAAGACAGGAACTCGATCAAGGTGCACTGAGATGCGGTGAGTGAAGTATCAGATCAAGTCAACTCGGATAGCCAAGTCTCGAGGTTGAAGTGACAGAAGAGTCATCCATGATTGGAAGCTGACTCAAGTCACCTGGGGATGTTAAGAAAATGCAATCAAGTCGAGATAATCGAAAGAGATCCGTTGAAAAATCAAGAGAATTACTTAAACAAGTAATACTTCCATACTCGCCTTTCTTGAAGTGCTCGATCCCAGGAAGCGTGCAAGAGGAATAAACCAATGGGAAGCATCGCACTTGTGTCGAACTCTGAAAGTCAAGAATCATTCATACGAGGAAGTTGAAATTTCAAGGATCGCAACAAGACAAGCCAACGACCACAAATGACTTTCAAAAATAAGCTTATCTCTTCAACGAATGATTTTTGAAAGATCACTATAAAAGGTGAGGAATCACTCGAGAGAATGTTACCGACCAACAACGAACATTCAAGCTAACATTTGAACTATAACCAAAAATATTCTCAAGTCATTCAAGATCAATCCTCAAGCCTACATTACGGGCGAAATCAATCCAACACTCACTGTGAAGGAAAGACAACTTCAATCAATCAAGATGAATCATTTGAAGAATCAAGGGTCTACATTCCACGAAGGATTGTAGAAAGGTTCGAGGTCGAACCGGTCTCAGGATTTTGGAGGGCTTCGTGATCAAATCCAAGAAGCTTGAGCAGGGGTCAGAGTAGCAAGGCGGTACCGCCTGGAAGAAGAAGCTTCGAGTCGTCGAGAAGGCAAAGCAAACAGTGTGACCAAGGCATCTCCAGATCGAGTCTCAAAGGATCAAGTCACCGTTGTGTGATCAAGACTTGTATCCGGACTAACCACTCTGTATATTGATCAATACTTAGTGGATTCCTCCAGGAGTTGGAGAAGAGAGGAGTAGAAGAATTACCCCATCTTCGAACCTCTATAAAAATTTATTGTGTCATTTATATTTCAAAGATTTTAATTTCTCGTGCATCTTATTTTTATATCTCACGATAAATTTGCTATCCACTTGATAATCAATCGAGTGCTAAAACTAAGTATCAAAACAAACTTAACCAAATTCAAGGGTGTTAAGTCTTCCAATAAAACAAATCACAGACGAGTTAAGTCTTTAGTCAAAACAAATTGAGTTACTCTATCAAATGCGGCTCAATGAAATCATTGTGAGTGACTAACTCACGATTAACTAACTTAGTTGTCCATCAAGGACACAAATTGAAATATTAACTCGATCATTTTTAAAAGGACTAAA
The DNA here is from genome assembly GCA_016081115.2 of Rehmannia glutinosa. NCBI lineage: Eukaryota > Viridiplantae > Streptophyta > Magnoliopsida > Lamiales > Orobanchaceae > Rehmannia > Rehmannia glutinosa. Next base: position 8,984,251 of record CM071934.1, on the reverse strand, counting down.
TTGAAAAGTTGGTAAGGTTTATTCAACCCCCTTCTAAACCTTACACTCACACCCTTGGGACCTACGATTCTATTTGGATATTGGACTCAATGAGGAAACCAAAAATATGTGCGTCATAATTCATTTTATCATTTCCTTTTTGCAATGAAAATACAAAAAAGAAAGGTAGCATAAATAAAAAAATAGGGCTTATTATAAAAAATACCTTTGAGGATTAGTATAAATTACAAAAAAAACTTCAGCTATATATCTTTCAAAATTACCTATTACCTCATTAGTTTTTGTTTCATTTTACAAATTACGCCCTCATGAGATGGTTTTTGTTAAGTAAATACAAACTTCAAGGCTAACGAGTCGATCGACTAAGGCCCAAATCTTTTTTTTTAAATTAAGGGGTCCAAAAATTTTTGAGTACCTTTTGTATATATAGTACATATATAAAATAATTAAAAAATTCATCAAGAGTAAATTTAGCCTAGAAATTGAATGATTGTCACTCTTGAAATTATAAAAAGCGATCTAGGTTCAAATTCATTAGTACAACCAATAAAAAGTTTCTATATCGATTCTCTTGCTTTTCTTTACTTTTTAATATTGATAAATAAATTAAAAGTTTTTAATTGCACCTAGTGGCCCGGATCGATTCCCTAAAAGTTCTAAATTGCAACCTAATGGTCGAGCTTTTCCACCAAGATTGATTGCTCTTGCACTTGCTAACAAAATTATCACACTTAATTTTATTTTTTCCCATCAAAGTTGAAATTTATCAATACTTTTCTCCAATCAACCATGTCACAAGAAAAAAATCAATGAGCTAATCACGTTTATCTATTGAGAAGTTAACTATCGAACAACTTGATTATATTGACTTGATTAACACTTTTACAAAAACCTAAACCTAAGGTGAGTTGTATTTAAAAAATTATTTTGATTTTTGAACATGAATGTCATATTATTTTAGCTATAATAGAATTGTTTTATATGTTGCGCATTATTCTTTCTTTTATTATTTTATGTTGCTCTTAAGTTTGTATAGAAAAAAGGGCCCAATTTTAAAGTTCGGCTCAGACCCAAAATTGATAGGACCGGCCCTGCGTAGGTGTAGGTTTTACGATTAACCTTAAAATTTAAGATCACAATTAATCCGAGTAGAAAAGGTAGCTACCCGCAGTATGAAAAAGATTGACGGTTGTTGATAAGCATTGAGGAGAATGAAAGTTAGCCGTTTATCTCTGTTATAATTGTTGTTTCAAATCGATGCATCAATATCTGATTTTTCGCTATATATGATTTATTCCTTGTAAAGAACAATTAAGTCAAAAATGGTACGATGTGGTGTATACATCATTAATAGCCGAAATACATCGTCGATAATCGAATTAAATAAATACTATGTATACACATATTTTATCGGGTTGGGGTTAATAATGAAGTAGAAATATAGTTGGTTCATGCGACCATAATGTGTATGCAATGTGGAGCATGATGGGGTTATGATCAGCTCATAAGGTTGTTGAGAGCGCTAATGTTTTGACATCATGAGATGTTTAGCCCATTTAATGAAAGGCTGGGAAATTTCCTATGACATTTTATTTCGCATTATAGTACAAAATATGTGAATGTCTCATGTACAATAATGATATCATATTATACACATGACATTCATCTGATGAATAAAACTAGAAAATGGGTTTATATATATATATATATATGCCTACGTGTTGCATTTGTTATCAATATCATGACTATGAGTAGTAGAATATCTCGTATTCATAAATTTCAATCCACTGGTGGATGTCAAGTATCTTGTAACAATGATATTATCTTATATACATGACATTCCACAATGAAATTAAACATCATATGAAATTAGCTCGAAACCTTATTTCAAGTATCTTAAATACACGCGTCGATGTGTAAATTAATAGCTAGTCGAGCGTAGCCAAAGACGTCGGACTACTACTCTAGCCCAACTATTTTTTTCCTTCGCAAACATATAAGTTTTCTAAAGTGAATTTTATGTACCTATACGTTTAATTTCTCTCCGAGTTTAAGGTGTGCCCTGGACCGGAGAGCACCCTTGATCCGCCGATAGGTGTGAGTTTTGCATATATTTTGAGGTATATTTTTGGTTTTAATGATGGGTAAACATGCATATACTCGCGTAAAATGTTACATATTCACTCCTTGTGGAAAAGATATTACACTTTGCTTATTTTATAGGAATTTCATGATATTTGAAGCAAATTGAATACAATTACGAGCATAGCAAAGTGGAAACACGGAGAATTGAGTGAACATACGAAAAGTGAAGCCAAAATGAGCGAAAGATGAGCATATAAGGAAAATACGGGAGCGCACAGTTGGGCGTGCCTTAGGCACCACCGGTGCACCCCGAATGAAGAAAATTTGAGCTTGAAGATGGCGCACGGGTAGACCGTGCCGACGCATGACCGTGCGCTCTCGTAGACCGGATGATTTCAACGGGATGGCGCACGGGTAGCCGTGCTCCGACGCACCACCCGTCTTTGTCGCGCCTGAATCCCATAACTGCACATTATGCCCTAAACTGAAAAGTGGGTATAAAAAGGCTTTTTTGGGGGCGCACACAAGGATATTCTGCATTTTTGGATCTACAACACAAGACAAGGGTCTATTCTTGGAAGAAGACATCAAGGAGACAATCGGGTTGCATCGGAGCTTGAGGAACGGAGATATATCGAGAGATTGTCGACTTTCCTAAGTTTTTCTTGCTTCTATTTTAGTTTCAATCTTTCATTTTCATTTGTCATGGATTTGAACAATTTGTTTATGAGTTGTTTAGAAATCATGTGTAGCTAAACTTTTGAGATTTCCGGTTTTGGAAGTAGATTAATGAACTCTTGTTGGATGTTTTAATCTTAGTTTTGAAGTTATTATCTTGAAGCTATTTGAGTATTTTGAGCTTATTCTTGTTTTATCACTTGATCAATGATTTAACTTGTTTGATATATTGATTCATAATTCGAAAGATGAGTTTCAATATTAGATCTTGAATACTCGACACAAATATTTGCATGAATCGAAAGGTTTGTAAATATTTGTGAGGATATTTGATCTTTTAAACTTTTGGGAGTTGAAGAGATGCTAGCATAAGTATTTCAATCCACGTTTTATATGCATCTCGAGAGGGAGGATAAAATAGCTTTGTGATCGTCTTATAGGAATATTGATAATAACGTGGCTTGATTAAACCGGATAACAAGAGGATTATTAATAGAAACCTTAACTCGAAATCCATTTCATTATCTTGATACTTATATCATTTGTATTATCTTAATCTTGTGTTTTAGTGATTTAAATTGTCTTAATCTCAATACAACAATCATCCATTTCGATCGTCTAAATAAAAATAAGACTATCTTAGATCAATACTTAGCATATTAATTTATTAGTCTCCGTGGATACGACCTTGCTTACTCTATTCTATAATAACTACACCGTACACTTTGGTGGAGCTAAAAATAAGGCGAACAAGTTTTGGCGTGCGTTGTTTTGGGACTAATACAATTTTTGGTGCTAATATTGCGATAGATAGAATTATTCTTAATTTAGACATTCTTTTTATTTTTTTATTTTTTTTTTTTTGACTTTAATTCTACATTATTTGACTTGTTTCTTTTAGTTTGGTCTAGGTAGTGCATGAACACGCGCTCTGGTGGGGGACTTAATACCGCTCATACCGGAAGTTGAGGCTTTCGCGAGGAGAATCGGTGCTACTACTACTAGACGGGCCGAAAGACAACAAAATCGATAATGGGGGATTTAGAAAATGAGTTACCAATACCGGGTAACAACGGGGTTAACGAGTTACCTGGATTAGGTTCAACAAACAAGCTATCCGTGATTACTTTCGACCACAAACGAATCGTAATTACGGTGGCATTGCTCATATTCCGATAAATGCCAATAATTTCGAGCTTAAACCAAAGACTCGATAAACATGGTACAACAGAATCGGTTTGGGGTTTCGCAATTGAAGATCCTAATTCTCACATTGCACATTGTAGTCCCCGAGGGTGTAAGTGTAAGGTTTAGAAAGGGGTTGAATAAACCTTACCAAATTTTCGATTTAGGCCTTTTAAATCTCTGAGTTCTACGGATGTGTCCTTGATGGACAAATGGTCGAATTAGTCACTCGAGAGTTAATCTCTCAACAGATTTCAAATTTGAAATTTGTTAATAGAAAGTAACTCAATTGGCTATAATTTGACTCAAATTTTGTGGTTTTGTTTTCAATGAAGACTTAACACCCTTAAGTTTGATTAAGCAAGTTTTTACAGCTTGATTTAGTACTTATAGATTATCAAATGGATAGCAAATTTATCAAGATATAAGCAATTAAAAGTGCGAAATTTAAATCTTTGAAATGTAAATGACACAAAGAAAGTTTTTATAGAGGTTCAAGATGGGGTAATTCTTCTACTCCTCTCTTCTCCAACTTCTCGGAGGAATCCACTAAGTAATGATCGGTTTTACAAAGTGGTAATGTCCGGATACAAGTCTTGTCACAACAAGACTTGATCCTTTGGGACTCGATCACGAGACGCCTTGATCACTCACCGCTTCTCGTGCGACTCGGCTTCTTCACAGGCACCGCTTTGCTACTACTGACTCACCACTTGCTCAAGCACTTTGGATTTGATCACGAAGCCCTCCAAAAGCTTAAGACTTGGTTCACCTTGAACCTTTCTACAATCCTTCTTGGAATGTAGACCCCTTGTTTTCGATAGTTTCCTCTTCAACTGATTGAAGTTCTCTTTCCTTCACGGGTAAGTGTTGGATTGATGTACTTGAGATGTAGGCTTGAGGATTGAGAATATTTCGATTTTGATAAGCTTGTATATCTCACGTGTGTGTCATTCATCCACGCATCATCCTTCTCAATCAAACTCCTCGCCTTTTATAGTGAACTTTCAAAAATTTGCCCGTTGAAGAGATAGGCTCATTTTTGAAAATCACTTTGCAATCGTGGGTTTGCGCTTCTTGGAATTGCCATTTCCTCGTATGAAATGTTTTATCACCTTTTCGGACATCCGACACGGTGTAGTGCTTCCCATTGGTTCATTTCTTTTGCACGCTTCGGGATCGAGCACTCCAAGAAAGGTAGTAAGGAGATATTACTTGTTTAAGTAAATCTCTTGATTTCTCGTGGCAACGGTTCTTTTTCGATTATCTCGACTTGACCGCATTTCCTCGCTTTCCCCCGGTGACTTAGAGTCGGCTCCCAATCATTGGATGACTCTTCTCTGGCACTTTTTGAGACTTGCTTCTCTTGAGTTGACTTGATGATGTTCCACTCACCGTATCTCACCGCTTCTTCATCGAGTTCCCCGTCTGCTCTTCTTTCTTTGTTGTACTCACTGCCTCACAAAGAGAGTTTTCCTTCAAGCCTTCGATTGTCTTCTTGCAAGTTGGAGCGTAGGCCGACTTAACTCGGCTTTGGCCACTCTAATTGTTACAATACATTTCAAAGCAAGAATTGGGGGAGCCAACTTTCTATTCTAAGTTTTACATGGCATTCATCAAAATCTAAACAATAAAATTCCTAACAATTTCCCCCTTTTTGATGATGCCAAAACTTAAATCATACAAAGATGCAAATAACAAAGATACATACAGATGGTGTATTGACATAGAATGTATGCGCATAATCAATCTTTTTATTGATCATATCATTCTTGTACTTAACACAATCAAGTTTTTACAAGGTGTATCGAGTATGTAATTGTCTCAAAAAAATTTAGCATTATTACGTAAGACTTACATTGTATGTATTTACATATAAAATACACGAAGGGTTGGGCAAAGAACACTTCATCTCCTTCATTGCCTGTCTCCTTCTTTCATCTTGATCAAAGATCTTCTTCTCTTCTTCTCTTCTTCTTCGTCATCGCTTGCCTTCTTTTTTCTTCTCATATGCCTTCCTGCAGCTTCATCTTTCCTTATTCTTTCCCCTCTCTCTCCCGCCATAGCCGAGTTTGTCTCTTGTTTTCTTCTTCTATCCTTTTTGCATACTCGGCGTTGGTTTTAGCCACTTGCAAGTTCGCCACATGGTCAAGCCCACCCGGTAAGAGATCCCTCCTTTCTTTCCCGGATCTACGTATTCAATATTCTTGGGCGAGGGCCTGGGTCCAAGCTTCTTCCTCCACCGCCGCTTCTTCCTCTACCTCGGGCGTATCTTGCCTTTGCCTTTTCTTTTTCAAAAATTTCGAGTGCCCAGAGAGTGACCAAAGTGAGCGATCACGGTTTCTTGCCCCACGCCTTTCTTCACATAATGTGAGACCCTTTTCCCAAGATGGTCCCAAGCTTGAGCGAGGACATATTTGCAAAATAACCTTGATTCGAGCATTTTGAATTCGCTAATCGATCTTGGCTCTGTCCCCGACATCCGAAATGGCATACGTGTCTCTCGTCAACCGAATGCCTCCGTGTTCTTCTTTCAAGATGTTCATCACCCTGGCATCCATTCTTCCTTCCACCTCCTTCATCCCCTCGCTTCAATTTCTTTTCTCTTCTCGCCCATAGATACAAAGAGAGAGTGTCGGAGTGGCGAGTCACGGGAGTTTGTCGCTTATAATGTCACCGTGGATGACCCTGTTGGGGGTTTGTGCAATCATCAAGGTCATATTTTTGATCCTTCCCCTCAAGATTTTCCTTTCTTCATTTCAAAATTTCCTCACCGATTTTCCTTCTCACCGCTTCCTTTCTTTTCACTTGATTTTGTTTGCTTTAAGGTATTCCTCTTCCCCTTTTGGCATCATCAAAGGATAGAGGAACCCCGAGAAACATATCTTTCCGCAAGCATGAAGTCGAGTCTTCGATGGTTGAATTTTGCTTCAAGTCTCTTTGCGTTGTATCTTTGCACGAATTCGATCGAGTAGCGTTGGATTCTCACAAATCGGCTTCATCTCAAACCATGAGAAGGCTGAATTTTCTTGTCATGTGTTCTTCCAAACGTCGTATATCATTTGCATTTCGCTCCACGCAGCTGACTTGATCTCGGCGGTGTGAGCTTCGTGCATATGTTCAATGTGTTCCCGCAGCCTTCGTTTTTGCATCAACATTTTCAGCTCTCCCACACCAAAGCCAGCTTGTTGAATAATTGTCCAAGTATCTCACCTGCTCCACACGCATTGATTGTCACTGCTTTGCCACCATTCCCTTATCCTGATTGTGATGCCTCTCAAGTCACCAGGTTGGTATCTCTGTTGTCCAGCGCATATCCAAGGAGGCCTCGATGCCTCTCCATCTTTTCAACTTCAAGAAAAAAGAGTGCCTTGAACACTTCTCGTCACCGATTCTTCATTGCGGTGATGGCCATACAAAGATCGAAATCGGTCGGCCGAACAATGGTGCCCGAGTGAAAAAACAGAGCTGGTCTCGTGATAGCGTGCTTGCTCATTTTCGACTCTTCATGGAGTTCGTATCTCCAAAGTGAGAAGGGGAAAGATTCCACAAAGGATTCATCCCCGCCATCCGGGATTTGTTCGATGATAAGCGGTGGGCGTGAAGTTCTTTTGGGAATCGATCCACCGTGTAGCTTGAGGAGCCGAGCAAGCAGGGTCTCGGTTCACTGGGTTTGTGGTGCGATGAGACTCGGCTTGGCCGAGCTCAACATGCCTTAATGACTTCGTTGGTCTCAAACGATTTCTCCTTTTGAGTAGACCGGTCCTCGGCCTTATCGTTTTGCGTCATCGGACGATGATGAGATTTCCATTGGTGGCTCATCATCAAAATTAAAGGTCCGACGAGTAGTCTTGGGATCGACTTGCTCGTGCCTGGAACATCCGCAAAATTAGTCTTTCGGATTTGTCATGGGGGTTGACTTCGACTTCTTCTTCTTCTTCGCCTTCCGATCCCGAGGTGACATCGGTTGTCCTGGGAATCATGAAGTCGCGCCGATCTCCTTCTCGGATGGATCGATGATTGCGGGAGGGATGTTCTCTACTTCAACAGGTGTTACCCCGAAGTCTCAACCTCCCGTGGGCCTTCATTTCCTCCAAGGTCTCTACTGCTGCGAGGCTCTTGTCTTCCCTTTCGACAGTGTCACTTAGGGTCTTCTACAGCGGCATCCATTGAGTCTCAACCCCATGGATTGCACTTTCATCGCCAGTGTTTAACTCCCCTGTGGTACATTCTTCCTCGCCTCGATTGACATAGCGGCGTCATTAGCCTTCGAGCGATTGGCACCTCACCAGAGATAGTCTCAATCGCCGAGCTTCGTTGATGGCAACTTCTTTTTTCTTCTTGTGTTTGAGTTTTCTTTGCTTCGCCTCCTACATTCTTTGTGGAGTCATCTCGCAAACATCCTCCGACCTTGCTGCAGGTGGAGGGAGTTTTCCTGAGCACCACCGAGTGACTTGGAGTGGGGTCACTCGTCCAAACTCCCTACAAGCAATTGATGGTTCAGTTGGGGCGGTGGTAGCACACCTTCAATAGGGGTTGGCTCGACCGGGGTCCCCACTAGCCCGGGTTTCATCGCCGCTTCCTTATCGCTTGCCTTCTTCCGAGTGAGTCAAAGTGGTAGCGAACATCGCTGGCTATTTGCCGAACCACTCCCATTGGATCGATTTCACCGTGTGTTCGAGGACTCTCCTGGTCCCTCCATCACTCTTTGCTCGTGAAGGATTCTTGATTCATGCAATGCTTGCTGCAATTGCAACTCTTCTTCGGGCAAAGAAAGATTCTCCTGTTCCTCATCACTTTCGAGAAGACATCAAGGAGAGGATGGAAATGTTCTCGTGGTGCCGAGATAGATAGGCGGATACTTGCCTTTTCTCGTGCTTCTCGCTTCTTCACTTGCTTTTCTCTCTCTCTCCTTGTCCTTGTAGATCTGCAGAATATCCATGCAGTTGTCTTCATCTGTGAGTCGAGTACAAGATAATCCAAGGAAATTTAGCATTCCTCCTCTTCTTCTTCTATGAATTCAGCCGTTGGAACTGTTCCTTGACTTGCTCAACTTCCATTTTCTCCACTCACGCAGACGATTCTCGATGTCCGGGTAAGGTGGAGATAGGATCATTACATCACTATCTCGCCTGGGCTGGTTCTTTTTAGTGCTTCAAATTGTATGAGCTCTGTTGTGTCTTGGGTTGCCTCTCACGATCACCTTCAAAGCAGACTTGTTGTTTCATCTACTACGCCCGGAGACTCTACTTCTCCAAAAGAGTCTCCCATTTGTGCTAGCCGAGTAGCCGACTCACCTGGTTTCTCCTGCTCGGATTGCTTTACAAGTCTTCTTCGTCTCTTAGTTTGTACCGTAGGGATTTCTCGTTCGTAGACGTTGTCCTCTCGAGTCTTGGGCCGGGACCGGTGCTTGTGTTTGTTTCGAGGAGCCGCCGTCTAGGCTTGTCGCTTCTCCTTTTTGACGATCGAGAAGGAATTTGTGAGTCCTTCTCGACACCGCTGCGCAGGGCAGTGTGACACGGCCGCTGGGCAGTGACACTACCGCTGGGCAGAGACTCACGCAGGGGCAGAGCATGTTTGTTTTCTTTCTGCAGGGGCAAGCAGATTTCTTGCAGCCGCAGGGGGCAGCTTTCTTCTTGGTTGGAGAGAGGCAGCTGTGTGTCTTGGGGTCACCGATTCCCCCTCATCGTGTCGCCTCTCTTGGCGTACGCGCTTCTCGAGCACCAGAGAGATTAGCTCAACATCCTCTTGTTAACATGGAAAGCCTTCCCATGTCTAAGAGGTACTCCTTTCACCTCCAATAGCCGGCCAATCACTAGGCCATATCCTGGATCCTCCAAATGACCCATCTTCTTTGAAGGACTTGTTCCCACGTTCGGCAGAGTGCTGTAGATAAACTCAGCCAGCTTTATCTTCTTTTCTTCGATTATTGCAGCCATCACAATCAATTTTGCTTTTGACAATTGGTCAAAGTCCAAAATTTGATGTCGATACACTTGGCAACAATGTCCAACAATTTGTGATAATCTTCCTTCAGCAAAGAGCTTCTTTGTTTTACGTGTATATTATTTTGTCAAAACGCCGACTTGGCTATTTCTTTCCATGCGTCGCCCAAGTTTACATCAGCCTCTTTGATCTCGATGCTCCTCTCCGCCGGTAGTGAGCAATATTCACCAAATCCTTGGCGTTGATAGTCACCGCTTCCCGTGAACAGATGACTTGATTCCTTCTGTCGTGAATCTCAAAGATTCACGTAGAATTGTGCGACCTCCTCCACGTAGGTCATAGGATACTCCAACGATGTTAGAAACGGTTTTGATCCGACGTTTAACTTCTCCGCGATTTTCTTCACCAGGGTGTCGTCGGACCCCTCGCTTCACCATTCCGTCGAAATCCACTACGAACCTGTGGGATTTGTTTTCCCAACTTGGTAAAGTCATACGTTGGTGCCATTTCTTAGAATAATTTCAAGAAAAGTTCGTAAATTTGATTTGAAGGTTGATAGGGTTTTGAGAGTGTTTGCCTTTGCTTTTTGAGAGAGAGATTGAACAGTTTTTAGAAGTGTGAGAGAGAAACTGACGAAAAATGGTTTAAATATGGTTTATGAAAGGACGTCGGCAGACGGTTTTTTGAATCGTGATCGAAATCAACGGCTTGGATTTCGCACGATATTGAGCAAGCGATTCATGTCTCGTATTTAATGCGGCAAAGATTTATATCCAATCATAGGCTTGGTGTGCGGCTTTTATGTCCGTACACATCATCATTATCTTGACGTGTCTTTTAAAACATTCCCGCTAGTCAAAAACGATCGTTTTTGTCACTTTGCTCATAAGTTATTCAACATCTCTTAGCCGATTTAACTCGCTTCTCACATTTCTTCTTAGTGACTCAAATTTCCCACCTGACTTGATATAGTGACTTTCCGATCAAATGATTTGGTCGAGCTTATTTTTGTTTTCACTGCTTTCACCTTCTTTCCTGTTCCATTCCTTTTCTTTGATTCTTCCGTGTCTCAAATTAGCTCAATTAGCCCTAACTCATGTTTGAGTTCTTCAAATCTTGACTCACATAATGGTTTTGTGAAGATGTCACTAGTTGCTTGTCACTTGAGATATATTCCAAGACAATGTCCTTCTTTTCAACATGATCTCTTATGAAATGATATCCGACATCAATATGTTTTGTTCTTGAGTGCAACACAGATTTTGAGTGATTGCAATGGCACTTGTGTTATCACACATGATTGGAATTTCTTTTTCTTCAACTTCATAATCTCTCACCGCCTCATCCATAGACTTGGGCACAACAAATGCCCGCAGCCTATGTATTCTCGCCTCACCGTAGAAGTGGCTATTGAGTTTTGCTTCTTGCTAAACCAGAAATTAGTCTGTTTCAAGCATTTGACATGTGCCTCAAGTATTTTCTCTGCCCACTCGCATCCAAAGATAGTCGAGTCCAATAGCCAATTAGCTTGAATCCACCTTCCTTTGGATACCATAGCCCTACTTCGCTTCCTTTTAAGTATCTCAATATTCTCTTAGTCGCAGTCATATGGCTCTCTTTTGGAGCAGATTGAAATCTTGCACATATACCTACAAAGAAAGGTGATGTCCGCCTCTTAGCTTGTGAGATAGAGCAATGATCCAATAAGTGCTCAGATCTTGTTTGATCTACAGCTTGCCATCCGCATCCATGTCCATTTTGATCGATGTGTTCATTGGTATTTTTACGTAAGACTTCTCCTCCATACCAAATTTCTTCATTAAATCTCCGTGTATTTTGTTTGACTTATGAAGGTTCCATCCTTCACTGCTTTTTCACTTGAAGTCCAAGGAAGAATGTCACTTCCCCATCATGCTCATTTCAAATTTACTTTGCATGAGGTTTGAGAATTTTTCACACAGCTCTTTGTTAGTGGATCCAAAAATGATGTCATCCACATATATTTGAACAAGCAAGATACTCTTCTTGTCTTGAATTCGAAAAGTGTTCTATCTACTTTTCCTTTAGTGAATCCATTTTCGCTTAGGAATTGTGACAGGGTATCATACCATGCTCGGGTGCCTGTTTCAACCGCATGGCTTTCTTGAGTTTGTATACCTTGTCTCCAAGAGTCTTCCGCTCAAATCCTGGAGGTTGTTCAACATACACTTCTTCTTCCAATAAACCATTCAGAATGCACTTTTTACATCCATTTGATATACAAAGAAATTCTTGTGAGCAAAGATAGGCAAGAAACATCCTTATAGCTTCCAATCTTGCTACAGAGCAAATGTTTCATCAAAATCTATTCCTTCTTTGGCAATATCCTTTGGCTACCAGTCTTGCTTTGTTTCTTACCACGTAACCTTCCTCGCTTCATCTTATTTCAATACCCATTTGGTTCCAATAACATTTTGATGTATGGGTCTTTGTACTAATTCCCATACTTTATTTCTCTCAAACCGATTCACTCTTCTTGGATAGCTTGAATCCAATGTGTGTCATCCAATGCTTGTGACACATCTTTGGGCTCTATTCTGCGAGATGAAGCATGTGAACATTGCTTCTTGTTGTCAGTTCTCGATCTTGTCTTGACGCCTTCTCTCATATCTCTAATGACAAGTTCTCGTGGATGGTCTCTCACCATCTTACGCCAAAGGTTGAAGTAAGTTAGCCGGATTCAACCGACTTGCACCGTGTTGCCGGGTCGGGCTTCTCTCGTGATCACTCAAATTGCAGATTTTCCAAATTTTTGAGATTCAAATATCTCATCTTCTTCTCAATTGATAATCCCCGCGTCACCTTCAAAGATAGGGACTCTTCTCGTGAGGTTGGATGTTTCACTTATCACCGACTCTTCAATGTCTTCTCCATTTATGTTTGCTCATCGAATACTACATGAATGGATTCTTCTCAGAACCATAGTTCTTTTGTTGAGTATTCCAGTAGGCTTTGCTTTCACCGAGTATCCTAAGAAGATACCCTCATCAGCCTTTAGCATCAAAAGCCTTTAGGTTGTCTTTGCCATTGTTGTGGATGAAGCATTTACATCCAAATATCCTAAAATATGCAACATTTGGTTTTCTTCCACCCGCATCTCATAGGAGTCTTTGTCACCGCCTATTTATCATACATCCGTTTTGGGTGTAGCAGTCGTGTTGATTGCTTTCACCCAAAATCTTTTTGGTAACCCCGCTTCAGCCTAACATGGTCCTTGTCCGCTTTTTGAGGGTTCTGCTCTTCTTTTCTCGCAACTCCATTCTCACGTGGAGTCCTTGCACGGTGATAGTTCATGACCAATACCATTCTCAATACAAGATCGAGTTATTATTCCATTGACAAACTCGATTCCTCTATCCGATCTTATTTTGATAATGGTTTGACTCTTTCTCATTTTGTATCCTCTTCATCACCGTGGGTAGCTTTTGTAGAGTTTCTTTCTTCTTGCACATGAATATTGTCCGTGTATATCTTGAGTAGTCATCTACTACCACCAAGGTGTATTTCTTTCCACTTATGCTTGCCGGTTCCACCGGGCCAAATAGATCCATATGAAGCGATGCAATATTCTTGTTGAGGATGGGCATGTCTTTTCTTTGAATGACGACTTGATTTGTTTTCCTTCCGACATGCATCACATATACTTTCCTTCTTGTATCGAGTCCGAAGTCCTTCTACAAGATGACTTCTTGCTAGCTTATTAATTGTTTTGAAGTTCAAAGGTGACTCACTTTTTTGTGCCACGTACCAACTTGATTCAAATTGTGCTTTTGCTAAGAGATGTCTTTGGGTGTTGCAATGACCAATCCACTACATACATATTTTTCTGCATGCGATCCTTGCAAAGACAACTTCATTAGATTCAACATTTTTGATTTGGCATATTCCCATGTTGAATCCAATATTGTAGCCCTTTGTCACGAGTTGACTGATGCTTAGTAAATTGAAGTTTAGTCCTTCAACATATGCAACATCTCGTGATTTCTAAACCATTCCTTTTGATGGATCCAATGCCTCTTATTTCACCAGGAGCTTCATTTCCTCCAAATATGACTTTGGCTCCTTTGACTTCCTTGAATTTTGACAGATTTCTTATTTCCTCGTCATATGTCCGGGAATGTACCACTATCCATGTACCAGGTTCCTCGCACTCACTTTTCCTTGAACCCGCAATCAAGGAAATTAAGTTTTAGGTACCCATTCTTGTCCTGGGTCCCGAGGGGTTAGAATTATAAGATGATCCAACCAACCTATAGCCAAATGATTTGACTCTAAGAGGTTGCCATCTATCGCTGCCATAATCATAATCAATCCTGGCAAATTGCTTGGGAGCTCCAGTTCATACAAATTGCTCTTTTGTCCGTAGATGCCGCATATGTGTTTTAGCAATTGTCTTTCTTGGGTAATTGTGGTGTCTTTGAGTGTAGTGCCTAGGTGCATATGTGTGTTGATGAAAGCTCTTATGCTTTTGGAATGGCCTTTGTTGAGTTCTAGGCCTTGCCATTTGGGCTTGTATTCCATAAGTCTAGCCGGTAGTTCACATTATTCCAATCGGCTTGGCTTGGATATTTTCTACCATTCCCATCATATGTATTTCTTTTATGAGTTTTCTTCTGGGGTTTTGGTAGCTCGCTTCTTCTTTTACAGAGTATTTTACTTTGGAGTCTCAGAGGACTCCTACCAATTTCTTCTCACTTGCCCTTTCAAAGACTCTCAACTGGTCGTTTTCCTTTTCCTTTGTAACCAAGGCCAGTTTGCTTAGTATTGTGCTTTGATTGAAAGTGTGTGCAACATTTAGAGTTTTGGATTTTTCGGACTTTTCATGACTTGAAGATCCTTTTTCCAAAATTACTTTTGAGGTTTGACATGGCACAGAGGAATTAAATCCTAAGCCCTTTGTCTCCACATTCTCTTTGACTCATAATAAGTCATCCAATGATTTAGATGCCTTAGTGAATGAGGCAATAACATTTTTGAGGTCATTCTCCCTCTTTTCTATAGCAGAATTTCTCGCTATTAATTTAGCATTTTCACCTTTAAACTTTTATTCTCATCTATTTGACTTAGAGTACTCAACTCCTTAGTCAATTTTGAGTTTTGACTTTTGAGTAGGTCAGTTTCTCCTCATTCAATAGTGTGTGAGGTTTTAATGTGCTCAAAATCTTTCATCATTTTGCCTAATGAATCATAAAAGATCGGTGGGTGATGAAGTTGTGTGTGTCATACACTATCACTATCACTAGTGTCTCGAGCTTGTTGAGTTAGATTGTACCTCATCTTCTTGATCTTGTTCTTTGGCCATTAAGCGATCAAGGCTTCTTCTTCGAGTCACTTGAGTAGTCACTTCATCGCTTCTCTCGAGTCACCGTCTCCTCGACTTAGGTTGTCTCAGCTCTCTGCACCATCATCGCTTTTTTTTTCTTCTCTTGTATTCTTTCTCCAAGACCTTTTTCTTCTTCGTTTCAGATTGTTGACTACAGGATATGAGCAAATAATGGCATAGTGACTGGTTGTCTACAATTCCAAAGATAGATATTCAAATTTTTGATCGCCTCTTTCTATTCTTGAGTTGTCACTTTGATACTCAACTTGTTGATGATCCTGTTCTCTTGGTTGGCCTTTCATCCCTTGATTTGGGAGGGAGCCGAGTGTCTTCTCGAGGATTCACCCTTTCTCTCTTGTAGTTCTTGTTAAAGAACTTGTTAAATCTTTTAACCATCGGGCTATTTTTCCGGTCAATCGCCTCTTTGACCTCAGCCTCCTTCCATCTTTGACAACTAGAGCAATTGCTTTGGGTACAAATTGCCTCTTCCTGGTCTTTCCTTCTTAGCTCAAACTCGTAGGCTTTGAGGTCCGAGAATAAGTCATGATTGGATGTCTTTGATAGGTCCATGGAGTGTCTTAATGCCATGACCTTCATCTCCCATTCACCGAAGACTTTTAGAATCTTCATACACATTTCTTTCTCTGTATATTCCTTTCCGAGTGTAGACAGCTGACTCATTTGTGATTTCAGAATCGAGCATCCAGTTGATCCAGGTTTTCTCCTGAGATCATTTTAAAATTCTCAAATTTTTGTACAAACCACCGATAGTTTGTTTTCTTTGATTTGCTTCCGAGCCTTCACAAATCAATGTCGTTTGTCCTGATTTCTTAGCCGTTTTGCAAGATTTCACTTTGTTGAACATGGCTTTGTCCAAGGTTTTGTAGAGAATATCCTTGGCTACATTATCCAGGTTGTATCTTTTTCTCATCATCATTTGTCCACTCGCTTCTTGGTTTTTCAACCATGACCGGTCCGGGTCGTGATCTTCTTCCCCTTCACCGCAACTCTTCGACAAATTGTTCACCTTTAATATTTGCAGAGGCCCATCTTCTATCACTATCCACATCTCATCATGTAATGCTGATAGATGAGCCTCGCATACGAATTTTCCAATCATCAAATTCTTCAATAGTGAACATAGGAATGCGTGTTAGATTTGCTTCCATGATGATAACTTTTTAATGATAGAAAAGAGTTTTGAAAGATTAAGTACTAAAGCAGACTTTTGAAAAGTTTGAGATCTAGTTCAAGAACTTGTGCGGAGGGTTCAATGAACCAACCGCCCGATACCACTTGTAGGTCCCAAGGGGTGTAAGTGTAAGGTTTAGAAGGGGGGTTGAATAAACCTTACCAAATTTTCGATTTAGGCCTTTTAAATCTACAGAGTTCTACACAAATTGTCCTTGATGGACAATGAATTAGTCACTCAAGAGAGTTAATCTCTCAATGACTCAAATTGAGTTAAGAGAGAACTCACTATTGGCTATAATTTGACTCAATTTTGGTTTTGTTTTTCAAATGGAAGACTTAACACCCTTAAGTTTGATTAAGCAAGTTTTTACAAGCTTGATTTAGATTTATAGATTATCAAATGGATAGCAAATTTATCAAGCAGATATAAGCAATTAAAAGTGCGTAAATTTAAATGTTTGAAATGTAAATGACACAAAGAAAGTTTTTATAGAGGTTCAAGACGGGGTAATTCTTCTACTCCTCTCTTCTCCAACTCCCGGAGGAATCCACTAAGTAATGATCAGTTACAAAGGTAACAAATCCGATACAAGTCTTGATCACAACAAATTCGACTTGATCCTTTGGGACTCACCGAGACGCCTTGATCACTCACCAAGCTCGTGACGACTCTACCTTCTTCACAGTGGCAAATGGCTTTGCTACTACATGACTCACTTGCTCAAGCACTTTGATTTGATCACGAAGCCTCCAAAAGCTTAAGACTTGGTTCAGCTTGAACCTTTCTACAATCCTTCTTGGAATGTAGACCCCTTTGTTTTCGTAGAGTTTCCTCTTCAACTGATTGAAGTTCTCTTTCTTCACAGGTAAGTGTTGGATTGATGTACTTCGAGATGTAGGCTTGAGGATTGAGAATATTTCAGCTTTGATAAGCTTGTATATCTCACGTGTGTGTCATTCATCCACGATCATCCTTCTCAATCAAACTCCTCACCTTTTATAGTGAACTTTCAAAAATTTGCCCGTTGAAGAGATAGGCTCATTTTTTAAAATCACTTTGCAATTGTCAGGTTTGCGCTTCTTGGAATTGCCATTTCCTCGTATGAAATGTTTTATCACCTTTTCGGACATCCGACACGGTGTAGTGCTTCCCATCGTTCATTTCTTTTGCACGCTTCTGACCGAGCACTCCAAGAAAGGTAGTAAGGAGATATTACTTGTTTAAGTAAATCTCTTGATTTCAAACGGTTCTTTTTCATTATCTCGACTTGACCGCATTTCCTCGCTTTCCCGGTGACTTAGAGTCGCCCCAATCATCGGATGACTCTTCTCACACTTCGCTTGAGACTTGGCTTCTCTTGAGTTGACTTGATGATGTTCCACTCAAATCTCTCACCGCTTCTTCAACAGTTCCCCGTCTCGCTTTTCTTTGTTGTACTCACTGCCTCACAAAGAGTTTTCCTTCAAGCAAGCTTCAAATTGTCTTCTTAAGTTGGAGCGTAGGGCCGACTTAACTCGCCTTGGCCACTCTAATTGTTACAATACATTTCAAAGCAAGAATTGGGGAGCCAACTTTCTATTCTAAGTTTTACATGGCATTCATCAAAATCTAAACAATAAAATTCCTAACACACATTTCGTTGGAAATATGCAACACAATAAAAATGAATGGTGTTTTGGATGATGCCATAAGATTGCGCTATTCCCTTTCTCTTTGAGGATAAGGCGAGAAATTGGTGGGTACTTTGAAGCAAGGAAGTGTGAGCACATGGGACGATTTGAGCCAAAAGTTTTTGTTTAAATTTTTTCCACCAAGCAAAACTTTGCGTACTCAAAAGTGAGATCACTCAATTCCGATGAACATTGACTCCGAGCCTTTGTACGAGGCTTGGGAACGATTTAGGATTTGTTAAGAAGATGTCCACAACACGGCTTTCCGGAGGATCAATAGTTATGTTTCTTCTACAATGGTTTAATGGGGCAAACGAGGGCCTTTGTTGATGCCGCAATGGGAGGAGCGTTGTTGGCTAGTTCCCACAAGATGCTTTAAATCTTCTTGAAGAAAATGGCTATGAACAGCTTACTGGGGGCCGCCCTGAAGATCCAATGTACAACGAGAGCGTAAATATCGGATTCGACCCACTTAAGGCATTGACGGCACAAGTGGCGGCATTGACAACCCAACTTTGAGTGTTCTTACGAAAGGGCCTCAAGCAAGCATGAACACGGTAGTGAAGCTTTTCTATATCCGATGGAGGAGGTAAATTATGTGAATAACCGGAATTTCAACAATTTTCGAGCAATTCAAATCCAACACACTACCATCCGGATTGAGAAACCATGAAAATTTTTCCTATACCAATACAAAGAATGTGTTGCAACCACCACCGGGTTTAATACGTCAAACGGGGGTGCTAATGTGGAAGGCAAATCATCTTTGAAGATGCACTCACCTCATTCATAAATCAATCAAACGTATTCATGAGTGACATGGAGTCGCCGCTAGGCAAGATTCAAGGTTGATAAAGTGGAGCTACAAATGACTCAAATGACAAGTTCGACGAAGAGTCTTGAAACTCAAGCCGTGGGCCAATTGGCTACTATTGTGGGTGGACAACATCAAAGGGGTCAATTTTCGAGTAACACGGGAGTTAATCCTAAAAAACAATGCAAGGCTATTCGACACGGAGTGGTACGGAATATGATGGGCCTAAAGAAAAATCTGAAATCCAAAAATTTCGAGAAAGCATCTAAGTCTGAGACGTTGAATTGGTGATGAAAGATGGTGTTGAAGTAAATGGGGAAAAAGAGAGACAAGAGGAAGGAAATGAGTTGAAAAAGAAGAAAATTCACAAATGAAAAAAAAATGATGAGAATGTTCATCTAAACGAATTTGGGGGCGAAGGATTGTAATTTGAGGCGATTCTCAAAAGAAAGAAAGGAAATGGAGATAAATAAAGTTGATAAAAATGAGGGATGATTGGAGTAGCATATGGGATTGTAATATAGATGATTGATATGCTCATCGGTCTATATACTCGAGTTTGAGTCACTTTATCCAAAATTTCCTACCCAAACCAAAGAGCTTTCATTACAACCAAATGAGAAAGTCCTTTTGATTCACAAATCGCATACACTCTAGTAGGCGAGATATGAGACGAATTGCAAGCCTATAGTAATTTTGCGACATCGAATTGATTTGAGCGTAAACACGTCCTATATCCTCGTGAGATGAGATTATACACTTAACTTTGAGGGTCGTAATCCGCAGCATTTCACCATGTTTTGTTTGATGCGTGCCCTTCGAGTAGATATTTGAGGCTTGATTGGTTTGTTGCTTGACATTCATGATGAACAATATGAATTTCTTTTTAGATCCTTTGTGTGCGCTTTTATTCTTATCTCCCCTCTGAACTCTATCGTGTTTTCAAAATTGTTGATAGGGACGGTCAACGGTGTAAGTTTGGGGGATTTTGATAGGTGTGAGTTTTGCATATATTTTAAGGTATATTTCTCGGTTTTAATGATGGGTAAACATGCATATACTCGTAAAATGTTACATATTCACTCCTTGTGGAAAAGATATTACACTTTGCTTATTTTATAGAAATTTCATGATATTTGAAGCAAATTGAATACAATTACGAGCATAGCAAAGTGGAAACACAGAGAATTGAGTGAACATACGAAAAGTGAAGCCAAAATGAGCGAAAGATGAGCATATAAGAAAATACAGGAGCGCACGGGTTGGGCGTGCCTTAGGCACCACCCGTGCACCCCCTCGAATGAAGAAAATTTGAGCTTGAAGATGGCGCACGGTAGACCGTGCACCGACGCATTTACCCGTGCACTCTACAGAGACGGATGATTTCAACGGATGGCGCACGGGTAGCCTGCTCGACGCACCACCCGTGCGCTCTAAGGTGAGAGATTTGTTATTTTTCAACGGGATGGCGCACGGGTAGCCCGGCTCCGACGCACCACCCGTGCGTCTGCCTGAATCCCATAATCTGCATTATGCCCTAAACTCGGTGCGGGGTATAAAAAGGCTTTTTGGGGGCGCGCACAAGGATATTCTCGCATTTTTGGGATCTACAACACAAGACAAGGGTCTATTCTTGGAAGAAGACATCAAGGAGACAATCGGGTTGCATCGGAGCTTGAGGAACAGAGATATATCGAGAGATTGTCGACTTTCCTAAGTTTTTCTTCTTTTTTTAGTTTCAATCTTTCATTTTCATTTGTAATGGCTTTGAACAATTTGTTTATGAGTTGTTTAGAAATCATGTGTAGCTAAACTCTTGAGATTTCCGGGTTTTGGAAGTAGATTAATGAACTCTTGTCGATGTTTTAATCTTAGTTGAAGTTATTATCTTGAAGCCTATTTGAGTATTTTGAGCTTATTCTTGTTTTATCACTTGATCAATGATTTAACTTGTTTGATATATTGATTCATAATTCGAGAGATAAGTTTCAATATTAGATCTTGAATACTCGACACAAATATTTGCATGAATCGAGAGGTTTGTAAATATTTGTGAGGATATTTGATCTTTTAAACTTTTGGGAGTCAATGCTTCATGTTGAGTAGAGATGCTAAAGATAAGTATTTCAATCCACGTTTTATATGCATCTCGAGAGGGGGATAAAGTAGCTTTGTGATCGCCTTATAGGAATATTGATAGTAACGTGGCTTGATTAAACCGATAACAAGAGGATTATTAATCGAAACCTTAACTCGGAAATTCATTTCATTATCTTGATACTTCTATCATTTGTATTATCTTAATCTTGTGTTTTAGTGATTTAAATTGTCTTAATCTCAATACAACAATCATCCAATTTCGATCGTCTAAATAAAAATAAGACTATCTTAGATCAATACTTAGCATATTAATTTATTAGTCTCCATGGATACGACCTTGCTTACTCTATTCTATAAACTACACCGTACACTTGCGGTGGAACTAAAAATAAGGCGAACACCGCCCCTGGTTGCTAGGATGATATTTGGAATATGAAATGATGTATAGTATGGAATTGAAAATTCCGTGTGATATGAAACATTGTGAGAAATAAGAGATTCGTATTGGACTATGAGGCAAACCATTGCTTGCACCAATTTACTTTTCTTTGTTGATGGAAAATATGTATACAAAGAAGAAGATGTTTTCGTTCCGCCTAATCGATAAGAACACATTAATTTCTTGGTGTTCAAAGTTGACAAGTTAAGGGAGGATGGGTGAATGGTGATGTTTTACCAAAAAAATTCAATAAATACATTAGAGGACAAATTGAATCAAATGCTATAACAAGGGTTCTTCAAAATATTGGGTATAATGGCACACGCTAAAATGACCTTTCTAATTGTTTGAAAATGTAATAGTTTGAATTATGGATACATATATATATATAAAAGACTAAAAAACGTATTAATAATCTTCTATCTGTACCCTTGGTCACATTTTGTTGGCTAAAAACATAAAAACCCTTCAATTGATGCAAAATTTATGGCATTTAATTGATGTAACCTGTAAACTGTAGTGGAGCTATATGTATTCATTGTGTAATATATTGTCTACATAAATATATATCATGTAGAGAGAGATTTATTATTGTTGTTGTTGAAACTAAACATTTCAACTTATATAATAAATCACAATAAATGAAATTTAATTGCTAACATCAATATGACTCCGGCGGCCAGCAATAGTTGATGAAATTATCCATGAATGCAAGAGGGGTCAATGATATTACGCAATCTGGAAAATATAAATAAACAATAAATAAAATCTTAAACATATAATTACTAGGATAATTACAAAAACACCCCTAAAAGTTTGTGCTAATTACAAGAAAAGCTAGAAATGTTTCAAAATTATAAAAAAAAAAAAAACCTAAAATTTTAAAAATGTTTTTTTCTTATGAAGGGGGAATGTAAGACCGATTAAACATCAGGGTTTTTCTTGCAATTTCCAAAAATTTTGGTTTTTTTTTTGTAATTAGCCGAACCTCAGGGTGTTTTTGTAATTTTCCTAATTATTAATTATTGTCATTATCTAACATGGCCACCTTACATATGCAAGAATTTAAGATCTCTCTCCAGAATTAGTACTGTTGTGGTTGGATTTTCCATTGAAATTTATATTTGCTTTAATAGCTTGCTGAGCTTTCATGTAAGTATACATACATGTATCTATATTTTTCTCACAAAAACACACACACCGACTCAATAGGCAATGAATGACGGCCTTCCCCTGCAGTTTTGTGTAATTGCAAATATTAACTACAAATTTCCCTTTTCTGCAACCATTCTTGGGATCTTTTCTAACAATTAATTCAGTTTTCTGCCCCCCTCAATTTAACTCCTCTTCTACCATATTCATTTCTATTTCACTAACCCCTTTCTCTCTACAACCTCCATAATTTAATTAATTAAGTTTTAAATCAACCCCCATAGATCTCTCTCCTCTTCACTCCCTCTTTATAAATATATTATGGCCATACACATCCTAAAACAGCCTCCTATACTCGTTTTTCTATTCAGTCCTGCATAGCCCCCGCCACCGTCGTCGTCCTCCGCCGCCGGAAAAGCCTTATACTCTACCAAACAGGTACTTATACTGTAATTCGTGCCATGATTACAAACTTATATTGGGAGTGTCTGCAATCACTAAAAAAACATTTCTTAGTTTTTGCCAGGATGCCGATTTATGTTTCTGATTTTGCTTAATTAAATCAAAATATAAAAGCAGAAAGAGGGGTGTTTTAGATTTATGCTTCTGATTATAGTTTGATTTTTACATATAAAATAAGATTTTTCCAACTTTATCAACAAACACCTTATTCTATTTTTAAACACTTATTTTCTGATCAAACCCTTTTAAGCAGGGACGGAACTACTTGGTTGGGTAGGGGGCCCTGGCCCCCCAATATTTTTGAATTTTTATTTTATATATGTAAATTTTGGGATTAATTCCATTTGGCCCCCTCATTTTTTGGTAAAAAGAAAAAAGTACGTCAATGTTGTGTTGTAATTATGTATTTTGGGATCTTAATGATGAATATTGACATCAGATTTGATATAAATCTTGTATTTGATACAAATCAAGATATATAAAAATCGCCTAAGCGCGCTTTTGCCAAAATCGATGCGAAAAAATCGTTTTACCAAAAATTAGCCTACGCGTCAAACAATCCGCTTGCCTAGGTTCTTGCCTTGCGGCCAAAAATCGGTTTAGGTGCCGCCCTAGAGGTCCAGCCGCAAAAATCGGCCCCTTCAAACGATGTCGAGTCCTGGTTCCGCCGCTTAAGTCCCTTATTAATTAACGGTGTGTTTTTTTTTTTTTTAAGTTGAGAGTAGTAGAATAAGGATAAATTTAAAAAAAAAAAAAAATATAAGATATATAGTTTAACCCTCACCAACATCCTTATAAAGAGTGAGTGATATTAATTAACGATGTTCTATACTCTGTTTTTTTTTGGCAGGAATTAATTAATCATTTCGGAAAACAAAAACAATGAGCCGGAGAAACGGGCCGAAGCTAGACCTGAAGTTGAATTTGTCTCCCCCACGGCGGAGCCACCCCCGAGTGGAGTCCCCGAGCCGTTCATCGACGGTGTCGCCGCCGAGCTCGTGCGTGTCGTCAGAGCTGAACCAGCAAGACGAGTCTCTGCAATACTCCACCAGCCCGGAGGCGACGTCGATGATGCTGGTGGGCTGCCCACGGTGCCTCATGTACGTTATGCTGGCGGAGGAGGACCCCAGATGCCCCAAATGCAAAAGCTCTGTTTTGCTTGACGTCATCCACGATAACTCCGGCGGCGGCGCCGCCGCAAGAAAGACGAAGAAGGGTCAGAGTTAGTTAGAGAGAATCTGGGATTTTAAGTAATTGCTAAAAAATGAAATTATTTTTTTAGTGGTAGTTTGCAAAGTGGCACTGTTGGGGCTCCATTTCTAACTGATTTTATGTGTAGCAGAGAACAAAAAGAGTGGAGCCCTAATAGTGCTATTTTCTGTTTTCTATTTTTATTTTTTATTTTGTTTGATCAAGTTTTTTCAAGCAGGGAGAGTTGGGATCTGGTGTGGCAGCAAGTGATGTTGGTGGGTGAGATTTTTCTCATATCTGCTGCCATCTTTACCAGAAAACTATGTTCTTTGTCCCCCAAAAATTTCTGAATGACAATGTTAGGTAATTTTCTGCCTGCATTTTTACTGTCCCCTTTTTGCACTAAACTGAAATTCCTCCAATCGCAGCATGGCACCACTCATCAAGATTTTTTCTTTTTTTTTTCGTATTTGGAAAAGAAGAAACCAAAAAAATACGAATGTAAAAGAAACAAGTCAACCCCCGCTGCCAAGGGTTCGCTTAGTGGACTTGAGGTTGCAAGAATCGCACCAACGCTCTTGGTGCTCAAACTTCGTGACTATCGCAAACGGAGACGTTTGTCATTCCTCCTCCCCCAAAGATAAGATCATCCTCGGAAGGACGAATGTCCCATAACCCAAAGGAAATATGGGATTTGTCAGTACACCTACCAACGTATGGATACTCTCGTCCAAAAAAAAAAAAAAAAGAAACAAGTCATTTTGTATAATTTCATATTTCAAACATTATTCTTACACGCCAATAACAAAATGAAACACAATTTGGAGTGACTAACTAATAAAATGTCAAAAAGTTGTCTTTAATAGATTTAAATTGAAAAAAACATGGGTGTGTTGTAGGGCTGAAAAACAAATGAAGCTACTCGATACTCAATTTGAGATCAATTGTTAAAAGCTTGTTTGAGTTCGGTTCGTTAGCATAACGAATCAACCTTGAACATATTTTTCAGTTCAATAAGATGTAAAGTTCGGCTCGAGCTCGACTTGATTAGTTAAAGAAGAATAAAATGTTGAAAAATATCAAGACACTGAAATGATTCGTGTTCTACTTTCCGACTAAAGTCATTCAAACTCAATTCGATTAATAATCAAAACAACTTAAACGCAATTTCAGTTCGACTCAACTCATTTATATTCCTAGTGCATTGGGTGGACACACATGTAACATTTGTACCTGGGTGCATAGGTTTTGCTTTCTGGACCCACACCGAGTGCAAATTGCAGTTTACACTGTACTTTCTCTTGAATATTAACGGCCAAATTTACTTTTGCCACCAAATTCATAGGCCACAACCAATTTTACAAAATGTTTCACCAAGGACGGGGAAAATGTATATATTGTACTCAAATCACCAAACAACTATAAGCATTGCAATATTAACACAAGATCACTTGTTTTGTTCTTTTCATTTGTTATTGGCTGCAAAAACATGCATATTCAACAGCAAACTCATAATACACTTAATTGGTTCAAAGAAAAAGAAAACAAATAACATTCAACCTCGCTCTATCAATGGGATTTTACGTTTTGTGTTTCATCTAGTGTCGCAAATACATTAACTAAATGTCATGTATATAAGATAATGTCATTAGTATATATGTGACATTAAACACTGTGGAAACATTGTAGAACTGTCAAAATCAGGCCATCCCAACAGGAATATGCTGCATTTTTAGAAGCCCGGAGATTGACCCAGCCATCGGCCAGACTGGTCCGATACATTTTAAATGTATTTTTAGCATAAGGGTCAGGCCAGGCTCCCAAAATAGCGGGTCGGCCCATCCGAAAGCTCCAGAAATAAGAGATCCTAACTGTACCTTTATATCATTCATAAAAAAAATGAAACAAATAGCTAACATTACGGGCGTCATTAAGAAATAAATGCCTGGGCAAGTAGTTCAACGTCCATATTACAATTAAGCAAAAGGAATCAAGGAAATGATGGCACCACCCTAGAACTATGCATGTGAGGTTATTATTGAGGTCAAAGATGTTAGTTATGGATTGGGGGAAGGACAATTTGGTAAATGCACAACACAAATCGAAGAGGATGGGTTGGGGTAGTTCGAGCATTGAAAAAAAGGGACTATATTAGATTGAGAGATCATTAAATCCCAAATTAAATGCAAGAGTAATTGAGACGGTTGAGAATAATGAGGCTATTACGTCATATGATAAATACCAAATTTAATTCACAAGCAGAGTAGAGCCCCTTTTCTTATTGTTCAATCTTCATCTTCATCTTCTACCTTTTTTTATATATTTGTTTTTTGAAATTTGCCTTTAAATCCCTCTAAAACTATCCTTTCTGATTACTCATGATTAGAGAGCTCTCAAAATCATCAGACTGGTTAGAGTCATGTAAAATCTCGGCCAGCCTAAAGCAAAAATCGGGCCGCACTCAAACAAACAGTGATTAGTCCACTATTTTGGAGTCTACTCCATGAAATTACATCAGAAAAATTCGCCAAGGCAATTTCCGGGCCTAATGGGTCGGGCTAAATAGTAAGGGTGGCAAATCGTGTTATCGTGTCGTGTTAGTCGTGTCACACTATTGTGTTTTTCGTGTTATCTATTTTATTTGATCTTAAATATAACAAGAATTGTAACTTTAACTTAATTTTCAATTTCGTGTTCGTGGTCGTGTCATATCGTGGTCATGCTTTATCGTGTTTTTTGCCTCTGAATCGTGTCGTGTCACTCATTGTCAGTCCTACCAAATAGGACCGATTTTTTCGAGCCTAAAATCACAGCCCAGTCTGTAAAAAATCCGGGACTGATCGGGTCGGAATTGACAACTCCACGATGATGCAATTTGTAAAATAAAACAAACATCAACAAAGCATTTGTAATTTTGGAAGATAACTGGAGTTTCATTTTTTTAACTATGGACTGGTGAAAGATATAAATTCACTGTTAGCATCAAATTGATTAGACAAATCAATAAAACTGAAACTGATAACATTTACTACCAATACCAACTTTTATTACATCAATCAATTCAAGAAAACTATTCATGTGATC
This sequence comes from Rehmannia glutinosa, assembly GCA_016081115.2. Taxonomy (NCBI): domain Eukaryota; kingdom Viridiplantae; phylum Streptophyta; class Magnoliopsida; order Lamiales; family Orobanchaceae; genus Rehmannia; species Rehmannia glutinosa. The sequence goes on along the minus strand of CM071934.1, from coordinate 8,956,888 downwards.
AACTGTGACAACTGTAGTTAAAGCCCTTTACATCATATAAACATTGTGATCATCACACTTAAGTGAATCACCAAAATAAAAGCATCAAAAGTTGAAAGATTTTAAGTGTAATTTAATCTGGGATAAATTATATATAGAGAAACGGTATGAAATGATGAAAAGTCAAATTTATTTATTCATAACAATAACATACAGCCAAATACTCCAAACCGAACAGCCATCACCTCACCCATTTCTCTTTAAATTGCACAAAAACAAAAGTAAACTAAAACCTGGTACGGGTAACAGTTATACCATTATAACATATGACGTGCCACCATAGTAACAAAATTCTCCGATTTTTTTAAAAATACTCGAATAAAACACGATATTTTTATACAACGTTAAAATTCGTATATATCTTTTAAAAATAATAATGTGACAAAATATCCGAACTTTTCGTTAATAAAGCGATTTATTCCGATTTTTTCCCATTTTAACAAAATTATACTATTTTAATTTATTTTTAATTTTAAATACACTTTTATTAACTAATATAACTTGTACAAATAATTTATTGAGAACCTTCCCACTAAAATGTATAATTTTCTATAGAATTATTAAAAATTTATATCGATATATTCTCGAATTAATCACGTATTATACTGCATTTAATTTTGTCGTATAACCGAGATTTTGTCGAATTATTCACGAAATATCCCGAATAATACCCGAGATACGAATTTTGGGCTAGGGCTAACGAATTATTCCCGAATCCGAGATTTGTTACTATGCGTGCCACATTTAATTGGCCAATGTTGTAAAAAAAAAAAGGGAAATGCTATATGGTGAAGGCTTATATTATTTCATCAGATCCATGCACTTAGTAAAAGTATATCTTACCAGAAGATGTGAATCTGCCCAATAAAAGCCCATAGACGGTATGTGTAAAGGTCCTAGGCCCAAAACTATAGGAACTCTTGAAATCAGGCAAAATATTGTTTCGAATTTAGGAAAAAGAAGAAAGGTGGATATTATACAGATTGGTTCAAATGAGACCAATTTTATTGGATGAGACGGTGTAGATTAATCATAGCCATTGATATTGGATGGGCGTGCTTTTTTCCAGTTTTTTAGGCATTTTTTAATACTGTTCAGTTTCTTCTTGAAAAGCCTAATAGAAACCAGTCGGGAAAGTAAGAGAACAAATTTTATGCAAATTAACTCAACAGTGATACTATGAACAGAAATGGCAAAATGTTGCGTAAAAATATGGCCATATTTTATGAGTTTTTTCACACACCAGTGTATAACCATTTTTACATAGTATTAGAGCTCCATCGTATATGATAGTTATAGTTAGCAAACAGCTAGGAAATTTTGATGTTGGTTCATCACTCACTTACAGTCAGATAATAATCAAATTGGCCTTCTTTTTTAAAGGATTTAACTGGCAAGAAGCATTGGTACTGGCCAAGTACCCAAAAGCTACTATTCCATTTTATGTTTATTCTTATACTCTTATCAATTATGTAAATATCACGTATACAAAAATAACACCAATATGTAAACATGGCATGTACTATTGATACCATTAAAATTGAAGATGAAACAATATATGCGATAGAAGATCTCAATTGGGTGTCAATCAAATCATGCGATTTGATTAAAACAAAATTATGTTGAATCTGGAAGGTTTGAGGGAAATCAGGATGTTTCCTAATTATGCTTGGAGATGTACGGTTCTGAAACCTTTTATTTTGAGCTAAAAAACATATTAGAAAAATTATTATAATGTACAACAATAGTAGAATTTTGGTTTCTAAATGCTGCTTTTTTCAATCAAATAAGTAATAACCCAATAAATATAAACTTCAGTTACCAAATTATATGTTCAAGTTATTTCTAAATTCAGATAATTTTACTGTTTATATGAACTAATGGAAAGTTTGTGATTATAAGTTACAATTACTATGACATTTCAGCTACAAAGTCTTTTCATTTAAACTCCTTGTTATATCCTCCTCAAATTTGTTGTTACGACAGAAAATCAGGAGTGACCAAATACGCATTTATGCCACCGAAAATAGATTGAAGCAAAAAGTCCAACTATTGCAACTATGACATTATCTTGACACAATAATGACGGCATGCTCTTTCTAACATTTCATTAAGATATATTTTTTCTTTTAAAAGAAAAAATCAAAAGAGGGAGATATCTTCTTGCCTTGTTGTATTTAACAGTTAACACCAATCAGAGTAGTTTTCCTTCTCTGTCTAAGAATTTTTATTTTTTTTCATACGTCCTCTTTTTTTCTTTTTTTCTTTTTTTTCGCTTTTCCAATTTTTGTCTGAGACTTGAGACTTTTGCCGAGGGTTAATTCTCGAAATAGTAATTCAAAACAGCGAGCTTTCACTATTTTACAATGGCATATTTCAAAGACAAAGCAAAACAGCGACTCATTGTTTTTACAAAAAGTAAGGTATAATTACAAAACTACCCCCTTAGGTTTGAGCTAATAACAAAATGCCCATAGATTTTTGAAAATTACAAAAATCTCCTTGAAGCTTAATTATGTATTACATTTTTCCCCTTCATAAACAAACATTTCAAACACCCATTTACATTTGTAAAAATATTTCAACTACCTCCTTAATTTTAAGACAGAATCAAACCTAGAGCAGTTTTTGTAATTTTGAAACTTCTCTAGGTTTTTTTAATTACCCAAAACCTCAGGGTAGTTTTATAATTTTCCTAAAACTAAACCATTTCACATTTTTGTAAAAGTTCTTAAAACTTCTGTTGCTGGTATTCAAAGTCCTGACAAAGATTTAGAAAGAAGCATAAAATACTTCAGCAAGAACCCCATCAGCGTCTATCAATATAACAACTCACAAGTGATCATAATAAACCATAGATGAAAGATGTCGAACAAGCACAAATTCAAACATATGTGTACGTGTCTGTGTTGATGAGTAGTCTAAAAATGTTTATCTGTAGTTTTACTATGATGGCAGATTGAATAAACATTGAAGATTAGACAGACTGTAAGAGCTAGTATAATCGGCTAGACAAAAGGTCACTAATACCTGTCAAAACTGCACTCACCTCCATGAAGACCCAAAATGCCTCATTATTTCAAATTTGTTCAGACCATCATCTCCTGGGGTATTTTCTTCAGAAAGAAGAGCTTGTACATTATCTTGTAAGCTGAAGAGACCATGGCGATGTTTATTTTGAAGTGTAGTTCATTCCTAAGTTGATATTACCATCCTGAACATATAGAACATATACGAACTAGGTTGAAATTAGCATGAGTTTGCTCAAAGCAGCAGAAATGTACTATAATTTTTTAATAAGTTGGGAGTACTGGTTGAAAGGGAGGGGAGTTAGGGGCTAAGTATGAAGTGATTAACCAATCTTCTTTGTCTTTGGAAGGGTAATTTCAAAGAAACGAACCGGTCAACACTCTTATAAAGGGTGAGCGATACCAATTGAGCTGCATGCTCGTGGTTTTTTTTTTAATAAGTTGGGAGTAGTGGTTGGAGGGGAGGAGATAAATTTCAAAGAAACTGAAAGATAGAACTCTTGTCAACACTTTTACAAAAGGATGAACGATACCACTTGTAAGCTACAAGCTCGTGGTACAGAAATGTACTATAATAGAAACACCAATTATTGAAACACAGAGTGAAAGTGTTGCAAGTGTTAAGTGCTGAGTTGGACAACTTTCAATTGGTTTCAAGAACAACAGCTTCATTAAATATAAACCTACAAGAGAAGCTAATAACCCTCGAGTATAATGCCATGTCCTATGACAGATTAAGACATTCTTAAAGAGAATTGCTTAGCTCAAGGCCGGCACTACTGGTTTCAGCAAAACTCCTAAGAATGACAATCAAGAAACGTAATTTAGAAACAATGGAAGCAATAGTCATAAACCACAAATCCTCTTTCTACGGTGTGTTTTGAGAGCGCTTTTTCAGCACTTGCTCAGTTTAATGAAGTATTACAAACGACAATAAAGAAAGAAAACCAAAAGGAAAGAAAAAGAGATAAAACCACACATAAAAAAAATATTCGACTTGATGATCACCAATTAATAAAGGGATAATTACAACAAACCCCCTGAGTTTTGGGCTAATTACAAAAAAAAAACCGAAGATGTTTCAAAATTACAAAAAGCCCCCTCAAGTTTGCTTTTGTCTTAAATTTAAGGGGATAATTGTAATATTTCAGTAACTATCATGGGGTGTTTTGAAATGTATTCTGTTTATGAATGGCGAAAATGTAAGATAGAGTCAACATCAAGGGGTTTTTTGTAATTTTGAGAAACCTCTGGGTTCTTTTGTAATTAGCCTGAACCTGAGGGAGGTTTTTGTAATTATCCCATTAATAAATGCTTCCTCTAATTTTGCCATAGGCTAAAGCTACAACAAAATTCAACATCACAGCCTAAACAGTCTCTCGTGTGGGTTACACTCTGTTCAGTGTACCATTAGGAGATTGAAACTTGAGGAATTTTACACATGCAAGTATACTAATACATCAGTTAATTTAGTTCCCAGCAGCACAAAATATATACACTTAAATATAATAATTTTAAATAATAAAAAAAGCATCATGATCCAAGAACTCAACTAAAGACTGGTATAACATCAGTTAATCGTGCTCATTTGGCCGAACATTAAACTTGGAACCTGAACCTTCTAACACGATTTTTCGGGAATAACAAACATTACACTAAAAATGTAATTAAGAACAGGACCCAGATGATAAAATACAGAACCCATGGACAAACTCCGTCAAAATTCAATAAACACACATTGGTAAGCAAGGAGTCACAAAGTAATTAGAAAAAATGTAAAAATCATTAGCAATAATAACACTACCATAAATTTTATAACAAAATGGTAAATAAAAGCGACGAATTGTCGGAGAATGTGTATTACCAAAAATGGCCATGAGGTAGCAGTGTTTTCCACGATAATGAAATCCGTGGCCGTGAAGTGCAGCGCCGGCGTATTACATTCACCGTGGAAGAAAAATATTGGGGAATTTTCAATAATAGCCCTTTCGAGGGGCTCAAAGTCAAAGACATTCAATGTCTTATTTATTGGAAAAGAATTTTTATGGCCTCGCTGTTGTGTAAAACCAAAATCTAAAAACGTTATACGCTAGTCGGACGATAATGACTTATGCCTTTGCAGCGAAGACTAATTTAGCGAGTCCGGGGCGCCGGCGGCTAATCGAAATAATAACATCGGTGGACAATTAGGACCTAGCAAGACCTGCGCGGGGACTAATCGAGCGCTTGCGGTGATTTTTAGAACAATGCTGGTAAACACCTGGGCTACAATGAATGAGCCGATATTAAATCAAACTCGAGCTTGAATTTATCGAATATATTGATGGCTCACGAATTTTTTTGAGTCTAAACGAGCTTAGTGAATATCAATTATAAATTAAATTAGTCTTCAATTTATTACAATAATAAAATGTGGAAATGGGTCAAAATGACCCCTTCCATGATGTAAAAATGAAAATTAGTAATCTTTTGTAAATACATGTTTTTTAGTCATTTTGGTCAAACAAATGACATTAATGCCCTTTAAGATATACATCGCGTCACTTTCCTCTCTTTCTCATTTTCACTTTCTCTCTCTCACTTTTGGTTCTAAAGACTAAATTTTTCGACGGATCTTGAGACAATGTAAGCATTGTTTTTTGTAGCTCATCATTTATTCATTTCACTATTATAGTTAGTTTTTTTTAAGCAAAATAACACCCCTGGGTGGGGATTGAGCGTGATCCCCTACTTGATATCAAATAAACAAAATGTCATACACGCCATGCCCGCAAAGCGGGAGAAAATCAAAGAACAAATAACCTATCACTAAGATATCTAAAGACTATCATAATGAGAATCTAAAAATACAAGGAGAACCAATTATCTATGAAAATCGGAAGCTCGGATAACCCAACCGGTCCATGCGAATGAGTCTTTGGAGGTGGTGAGAAGTCGTGCCCTCATCAACAATATGATCGCTGGGGCGCCCGCTCCCAACTCCGCTAGGTGATCTCTGGTCGATTCCCTCTCTCGTATGTGGGAAATCGAGTATCGGGGTCCTCGGCATGTTCCGAATGCGCGAGTCGTTGTATGTTGAACTCCGCCAAGAGCGAGCCACCGATGTGATCGTGGTGACTACCGCCGCTGCGTCCAATTCGATCCAAATCAAGTGAGAACTATCGGGCATGCCGCAATCCCATCTCAAGCGCTAGTAGCTTTCGGATGAAAGCTGAGACACCGCCCGGAAGAATCGTGAAACGCCAACATAAGTCCGCCCAATGATCCCGAATCAATCCCTCCGCCCTATCACAGGTGCGCCTGATCAAACGAACCATCCGTGTTCGCCTGACCGAGGAGACCGAGGGGCTCGCCAAATCACCAACCTAGCTGCGTGAAACATGTGGTGGAGCATTCCCCGCAAAAACTCACAAGAGGGAGGCATCCGGACTAATCCGGGGCTCAAACGCCGACCTAAAACAAGAATCCGAGAGATATCGCTCCACCGCCAAATAATGTGAGATGCCAAGAAAGGAATTTGTCGATGCTTAACACTATTCCTTTCTCGTCCGCACAAACCATAAAATCAAGCAGGAACCAAGAAACTCAAGTGCCTCGTGTGTGATCCGTGGTGTGCGATTCCTCCAAAATGAAAGAACAATATCATATCGGTGGTGTGTGGAAGTGTAGTGTCAAACCAAGGAAGAAAGTGATTCCACACGGACCGAACAAGATCATTCATCAAAAAGAGGTGAGGGATAGATTCGACTGAGGAGATGAATGTGGATTATTCAAGCAACACCAAAGAACGTGAGGCAAGGAAGTGCCACGTGCCTGAAGCTTGATATCCACAGGAAGACGACACGAAAGAGGCGCCAAAGGAAAATAGAGATAGTAGGTATAAGAGCATCGCTCCAAATGGCACCATACGTATGGTTCTCGAGCATTTCTACCCCTGAGAGAATCCCAAGCGGAAGACATAGAGAACCCACCATGAGAGGTAAACATCCACCGCATGATATCCTCGACCCCGGAAGAATCGGAACCCCGGATATATCCTCAATGAGACTCTCGGGAAGCCCACATCCGGGAGACCAAGACCGATACAATCTATCTCTATCCCATATACCATCGCGAATGAACCAATCAACCGTCATATGACCCAACTACCGATCCAAACAATGATCCGCAAGCGCCTATGCCCAAACCAAATATCATCCTTAAACCGACGGCTACCACGCTATAGACCAAATAATCCGCTCCCGGGCTCGAATACCGATCCGCCTCAAGCGCTCCACCGATGACTATGATTATGTGTTACAGAGGCTCTGCAGGAGACCGCCCATCAGAATAAAGATTTGCCGATCGTGAATTGAGCCCACAACGAATGGCCCTCGCGTAACCTCCACCACAACTTGAATCAAGGCGTCGAATATCCGAAAGTCGGCGCAACCCCACCACCTCGTAAATAGGATGGCGATAATATCCCAATCGATCCAATGAGTCTTCTTCTCGTCCCCGCATATGATCCCCGGAAGAATCTAGCCTTGATATGCTCCAATCACGCACTTGTCTTTGGCCGCATGACCAAGAATATGCAACAGGTGGCCATTAGCGTGCTTCGAATAAGAGCGAGCCTACCACCAAAGGAGAGATGTCGATGCGACCACCCAAAGAACTCTATCCAACATCCTCCGAATCATCGAGGAAGAGCTCTTTTCGTCATTCGCCCCCCCCTTTGAACAAAGGGGACACCCAAATAAGTCATCGCTAACAAAGCCTCGCCACCATGAACCATGTGCTCCTGGTAAAAATGTGGCCAATGTAATGTGGGGCCGTAAAGAATCTACTCTTTTGACACCGACCAACCGGCCGTAAGAGCGAATAGTGCTCCGCAGTGCCCTCAACGTGACTGACCATCCTCAAACGCCCTAGTGAAGATAACCACATCATCAAAGATAGCCGATCGTCACCGAAAACCTCATCGCGTCCGGAGCAAAATCATATCCCTGTCGTCTAATAATGGAATCTAATCCCCGGAATAAATACTCCGCCGCCGTAACAAACAAGGCAGAGATAGGGATCCCCTGCCGTAGTCCCCAGTCGAAGGAAAATATCCGGGATACCATTAACTGTAACAGAGGTCGCAGCCAGCTCAATACAATCGCTAACCATATCAATCCACCGAACGGGAAGCTCATGTGAATCATAGATGTATACAAGAAATCTCATTGCACCCTATCATAAGCTTTTAGCCATATCCAAATTTCATCACCACATTAGGAAACTCCGTACCGAGCCGATATCATGGATAAGCTCCTACGCGAGCAATATGTTATCCGAGATGACACGACCGGTGTGAAACCACTGATTCGGCGACACAATCAAAGCGTAATCGAGACCAACCGCGCATTCATAATCTTAGAGATGATCTTATTCGCACGTTGCACAAGCTAATCGGCCTAAACTCCGTCCACTTCCGAGGGTGAGAACCTTCTAATGAGAACTATAGATGTAGCCGTGTCACGTGGACAACATGAGATTACCCGATAAAAAGTCAACCACCGCATCCTCAACATCCTGGTGCTCGATGAAATCCCAACAAAGGCCGAAAGAACAACGATGAGAAACCATCGTGCCCCAAACACTAGATGGATCAATCCCAAACACCGCATCGTGAACCTCCCGAGCCGTTGGCATAAAGACAAAGTCCATCAAGATCAACGGAATCGGAAGCTGAGGGAAAGAACTCATCGACAGAGGAGTCGATACTCTAAGTCAAGTCAATAAAGACCGAAAGAATCGAATCGCCGACTTCCGAATCTCGTAATCCTGTGATCGCTCACCATCATCATCAATCGAGTGGATCCTAGCGCGACACCGCTTCTCGCTTAACAAAACCGTGGAAAACTTAGTGTTGCGCTCCCTCGATCGCCCACTTAATAGCCGCTTACAGGCGCCAAAAATCCTCCTCCATTTTCAAACGTAGCTCGTACTCGCCACACAACGATGTAGCTCACCCGATGAGCCGAGACGGATCACTATCATATACAACCCGAGCCACTAAAACCGCCTCATCACCAGTCTAACTCGGTCAAAAATTACCAAACGTTAGTTTGAGGTTGGGTATATACTAGATTTAAAACCCATATACTTGAAAAACCAGATCGAAATAAGCTCGAACACCGCTTCTAATATAACTCGATGTCAAGTCACATATGTCCGACATCGAGTTAGATGTTTTTCGAGTTACTTGTAACTCAATGTCGAGTTACATGTCACCTTTTTAAGTTTTTTTTTTTTTTTTTTCCTGTTCTTTTATTTGATAAATTATTGGTGTTGGTTTCAGATGCAGGATGATAAAGTCACAATTGTCAATAGTGGTTTTTGGGATGGTAGTTTCTATAGAAATGGTGAAGTAGTACTCGTTTTTACGTCGTTGTGGATAATATCATATAGTGTGTTTTGTGGATATTGTTCATTACGTTGTAAATGGTGATCGGCAATTGTGTGAATATATTACACTGTTTAATGCCAACTGGGGGCGGTTCTGAGGTTAAGTATTTGATTATGTGTGATTTGATTATGTGTGAACGAGATCTTCGACGAGTAGCTGAAGTTTTCAAAGATCCTCGAATATTTGTGACCTTGAACCAAAAGATCATGGGATGGTGGGGACCTCGTACACCGGAATCACAATCCAAATAGTTTTATGAACCTCGTGGATGCTCAATTTTATTCTTATGATATGGCCACTCAATTCATACCCGTAAATCCATATAATTCTCACTACGGCGTGAATTATATACATGGTCCACCACAGTGTATGCCAACTATTTGCAACATGTTGTGCTCGCTAATTATCCAAGTAAATCTTGGACCTTGGAGCCTCAACCAACGTCTATGCAACATATAGTGCCCGATAATTGTCCAAGTAAATATCCTATCTTGGAGTATCAACCGATAATCAATAGTAGTGGCCATGTGGATGGTGACGATGATGATGGTGGATTTAATGATGAATTTGGGCGATATAATGATTTCGGGGGCGGGGGCCATTATGATGACCAAGATGACTAGAATGTTGTTGGTGATGAACATAACCAACAAGATAAACAATTTGTTCCATCGGGGGACAATGATGGTGACACATCTTAGGAGGAAGATGACGATCCAGAGTACGACGTTGACAATGAACTAGTCCGTCGATTGATTTATGATCACTTTGGATTAGGGGTGGACATTCTGGCCCGGGTAATGGGTACTGACCACCCGATTGGGTAATAACCAATCGGTCGGGAATTTTATATAAAAACGGGTTTAGGGCACCCGATACCCAATATTAAAAACTTTGGGTCGGGAGCGGGTATTAAATAGATACCTAACTACCCGTTCGTGTACCCGATAAATTTTAAAACCTGGAAAAATAAGCTCACCCCACTCTCAGTCTCTCACTCCAATCCACAGCCCACCGGCCCACCCCACTCTCAGTCTCTCACGTCTCACCCTACTCCACAAGAACACCCTCCCACTTCCGTCTCCCACAGACCACGACTCCCGTCTCGGCTATCTGTCTCGATTCTCTACCTCTCACAAAGAAGCCAAAATCAAGACTTCAAAGACACCGTCGCAGCGGCGTCGCTCGCTCGCCTCCAGGCGGACCATGCCCTCCACACGCCATCGCTCGTCCGCCGCCGCGGCTTCGCTTCCACGCCGTTTCCGCCTCCACGAGACCCACAGTTCAATTGGCCAATTGCTATTATTGATTCTTGGTGCAATATTAATTTAACTTTTTTCTCCTGATAAATTCTTATACAATATAAATCAACACACATAGATAAATTACAATATGATTAATTGGTTCTAGCCAAAAAGTTTTTTTGATGTTATGTACTTGTGTTAGGCAATTTTCGAGAGAGATAAAAAAACCCGAAATTCATTACCCGGGTACCCAAAAAGTCATGTACCCATTTTTTTCGGTAGGGTTCTGGGTAGCCTAAACCCCTACCCGAAATTTTTGAGTACTGACCCGATGCCCATCCCTACTTTGATGGGAAAAAGATGACTATTTTGTTCGGATGATTGTGGAAGGAATGATGTGAACAATGTTATCATAATATGAGACAATGGCGAACATGTTCTTCGAAATAGACGATTCTCAATCCATAAAGTACCTTATGTTGATGCCAACGAAGTAAATAATGAAAACGCTGAACATACTGAGCTCTAATGGTTAGGTCGCAATATGCTTGGATGGTTACCGAATGTCATATCGATCCCGACCTATTTCTTTTCCATAAGAACCACCTAACATCGAGTATGGCTTATTTAAAGGTGTAATGCTTGAAAGCAAGGAAGAATTGGTAACAAAGTTGGGCTTCTACCATCGACACTATCGTGTGGAGTAGAACAACACGGTCTTCGACATCACCTTATGAGACAGTTTGCAAACATAAAGGATGCACCTTCTTACTTCGGCAAATGTTATCCAAGGAGGAAGGTGGAAGGTGACTAAATTCAACAACCTCATACATGTGAAGCGAACCTAAGTAGACATGCTACTTGACTATTGCTTTCAAGATTATCGAAGATCCGTTTTGCGCCAAGACTATTAAAGAAAGTTAGATAAATATTTTTATCGTAATTTTGATGATTTCATATTATTGAGTTTTACACGAAAACAATGTCCCCAAATATTGTCCCAATACTCCAAATCGATTTAATATTTTTTTACTAATTTTTCTGAGTATTTCTTAAAGTTTATTTTTGACAAAAATTGGACAACACTTCTATTTCGAGGTGAACCTCGCCTGAGGGCAACCTCGTGCTTGAACTTGAATTTCTAAAATAGAATCGAAACGGAACTAAAAATGCTCCAAGTTGACCGGTGCCTGAACATTGGAATTTGTTCGAATCTCCTCCGTCTCACATTTTAGATGAGGTGGACTGGTCCCCATGAGGGGAGACCGGTCGAGCGGTGGTCGACCGGCTAACCTCTCTGGACCGTCCACCAAAGGTATTTTCAAAGAAAATTTGATTTTTGTGTATTACAGTCAACCGACGGCTTAAGGTTTTATCAAAGAAACTATCCATTGCACAACAAATAATTTTTCATGATTTTAAGGGACTGGTTTCTAACAACTATATTCTCCATTTGGTTTGCAATTTTTTACAGATTCCAATCTCCAAGGAGGTGCCTATGGCTGAGATTCAAATCCAAGACCTCTCCTATAAATAGATGAAGTCTTGAAGCAACACAACACAACAACACAAGCAATACAAACACAAGCATACTTCTTGTTCTTCACTTTCATATTCATGTTGTATTTAGCCTAAGTCTTTCACTTGCACGTCTTGAGTACTAGGCTTGATTCTTGATTACACTTGCATTTCAAAGTTGTATATTTCATTTTAGTTATAAATGAAGTATATTAGGCTTGATTCATCTTGAGTTGTATACTAGGCTTGATTCTTGATTAGCCTAAGTCCCCATAAGGGGAGACCGGTCGAGCAGGTGGTCGACCGGTCCAACCCCTCGACCGATCCACCAATGTATTTTCAAAGCAAATTTGATTTTTTCATATTAGAGGTCAACCGATCGGCCTAAGGTTTTATCAGCAAACTATCTATTTCACAAAAAACAAATTTTCATGATTTTAAGGGACTGGTTTCTAACAACTATATTCTCCACTTGGTTTGCAATTTTTTACAGATTTCAATCTCCAAGGAGGAGCCTATGACTGAGATTCAAATCCAAGACCTCTCCTATAAATAGATGAAGTCTTGAAGCAACACAACACAACAACACAAGCAATACAAACACAAGCATGCTTCGTGTTCTTCGCTTTCATATTCATGTTGTATTTAGCCTAAGTCTTTCACTTGCACATCTTGAGTACTAGGCTTGATTCTTGATTACACTTGCACTTCAAAGTTGTATACTTCATTTGAGTTATAATCTTGAATTATTTTTCAATCGTCCAAAAATAAGATATCATTGTTAGTGTTCTTATGATAAGAGCACACTTGGGTGATATTAGATGTTGAAGAGTGTGGTACTCTTCATTGGTGTAAGAAGATTGTGGTAATCTTCATAGGTGGTGTTATAAGAAGAGTGAAGTGCTCTTCAAGGTAAAGATTGTAATAGTTTGGTATCTATTAATAAATCTTTTTCCTTTTTCGAAATCCATTTCGGACATACCGGAGTGGTAGAAGTTAGGCCCTAAGTGGGTTGAACTTCTATAAATCATCGAGTGTTGTTTATATTTTCATACTTTTATTTTGGTCATCATTCTCATATTCATAAATGAGGGCGAAAATCAAAAAATCAGGATAATCTATTCACCCCCTCTAGATTATCGTAGCCACTTGGACTAAGAAGTGGTATTAGAGTCAAACTCTTTGCAAGCTCGTTTTCCATTATGAGTGAAGAGAAAAGATCCATGGCTACGAATGAGAGCTATCTACCAACCTATGTCTTCATTCTCAGACCTCCTCCTTCGACTCCAATAATTATGCATTTTGGAAAGATAGAATGGAGCTTCTTACAAGGTTGTGAGTTCGATATTTGGAACACGGTTATAAATGGAACATCCATCCCGATGAAGAAAAAGGAAGATGAAATTCAAATTCCTAAAGCTCTCAAGGAGTTCGATGATGAAGATAATAAAATATTCTCCTTAAACGGTAAAGCTCTTAGCATACTTCATTGTTCTCTTTACCACTACGGAATATAATCCTATTAGAGGAATTTTATTTGCTCATGATGTATGGAAAAATTAGGAATTATCTATAAAAGCACAAAGATAGTGAAACAAGCTCAAAGGACCATGTTGGTCAAAGAGTTCAAAAATTTCACGATGAATGTTGGAGAAAATATTTCTAAAATGGTTAAAAGGTTTGACAATATTGTAAATCCTCTAGTTGCACTCGGAAAATTATTTCCAAGATGATAAGGTTACAAAAATTCTAAATGCTCTTCCCGCCTTGGTCCAAAAAAAAAAAAAAAAAAAGTTACCCTATTACGGAAGCTCAAAATTTAGAAACTCTAAATTTTGATGAGCTTATCAGTAATCTTCTCATATATAAAGTTTATACAAATGAAAGGAGTAATTTAAAGGCATCGACTTCTCAACCGGATATGGGATCAACTCCAAAAGGTCTTGCCTCAAAATCAAAAAATTATTATTCAAGTAATTAGGAAGATGAAGAAGAAGATGAAGATGAAGAACTTAGTAAAAAATTACAAAATTTGAAAATAAAAATAAGGAAAGGAAAGCAAGAAACAAGTCTGCGAAAAACCCGAACACTATGTTGCTGATTGTCCAAAAGGGGAGGAAGAACAAATGAAGAAGGAGAAATTCCACAGAAAATTAAAAGCCTTGAATGCCAAAGCCGAAGCAAAAACATGGGATGGGCTTCTTGCAACATCCGATGATGAGGAAGCCGAGCAATGTCTAATGGGCATCGAAAAAGACAATGATGTACACTCTAATTCTTCTATCTCTTTTATTAATGAATTACAAGATGATTTTGATGAACTTCAAAATGAATTCCAAATCATGCCTTTTAAATACAAAAATTTGAAAAATGAATTCAATACTTTGAAAAATGAAAAGGATAGTTTACTTGTTTCATATGACTCACTTTCTTGTGCTCACACTACTACACTTGATAAGGTTAGAAATCTTGAAATAGAAAATAAAACTCCCACTAAGGACATTGATTGCATGAAAAATGATATGATGAAGTTTAATTTGAATACCGACAAAATGACCAAAAATTTTATGTTCAACGTTGTGATCATTTGAAACTAGGACTTGGTTATAGGACAAATGTTATCAATGTTATGAAAAAAAAAAAAGTACTACTTATGTGAATCATTATGCTTCCAAAAATATTACTTGTTTTTTATTGTGGTAAATGTGGTCACACAACAAATATGTGTTGGGCTAGAAATAGTTCAAATTATTATTGGAGACCTAAAAGTCTCAATGTTAATCCCAAAGGATCCAAACACTTGAGTGTACCACAAGATAATTTAATGTTAGGTACTCGACACAATAAAAGTCAAAAGAAGTTCAAATCGTCAAATTGACAACAAATGACCGCACCATTTGATCAAAGGAGAAGACATTATCAACAAAATTATTTTCCAAGAATAAGGTATAATCAATAATGGGAAAGATACAACCCTTGGCAATGGTGAAATTGGTAACCCTTATCTTCTTCTTGAATTATGCATTTTATTTAATTATTGCACATATTCAATTCTTATCTTGATTGTCAAAATTCTTTTTCAAAATGTTTCTTAAAAATAAGGTCTCAACTATATACTCTCGGATTTTCAAAATTTCAAAAGAGACCTTTATATAGCTTTTCTATAAGTTCATTAGAACTTACATGTTTTATCAAACTCTTGTTGGACCTTACAAAAGCATAGTATGTGCTACTTGTCTAATTTCTAAATTGTTGTATATCAAAATTGTCTATATTATCCGATAATACTAAACTCTTGTGCAAGAATTTTTCTTAAGATTTTGTAGGAAATATTTGGGTGTTAAAGGACAAATGATCATAGAGATATCAATGCTTATCTGCATCAAATTGGTCAAGTTTGAATTGGTTGACGAAAACACAATCCAGGTATGTTAATCAACTTTTATTACTCTCATAAACTCGATATTCTTCATGTCATATGCCTATGTGCTCGATTTTCAAACAATCCCAAAGAATCTCATATGAGTGTCGTTTAAGAATTTTTCGATATTTGAGAGGCACTATTTCATATGACATGTTTTATCTAAAGAATGAAAAATTTTCTCTTAAAAGATATATTGATTCGGGCTATGCAAAAAATATTGATGATCGCAAAAGTACTTCCGGATCATGTTAACGATTGCCTAGTATCCTGGTTTTCAAAGAAGGAAAATTGTGTATTCTTATCAACGACCGAAGCTGAATATATTTTTGCGGATTTTTGTTGTACTTAACTTCTTTGGATGAAGCAAATCTTAGCGGACTACAAATGTTCTTTTGAAAACATTCATATTTAACAATAGTCCACTATAAACGTTGCTCAAAATCCGGTTCTTCATAACCAAACAAAACATATTGAGGTTCGACACAATTTTCTAAGGGATTGTGTTTCTAAACGAAAAATTGAGATGTGTTTTGTTCCGTCTCAAGATCAACTCGCGGATATTTTCACAAAACCTTTAGTCGTCGAGTCTTTTACTTCAATTCGAGCTTGTTTAGGCATAATGCATATCGAATAAGGTCTATGATTGCATTTTGTGCGTTTTTAAAACTTAGGGGTGAAAATTTATATTTTTAACTCAAAATTCGGATAGAAACATAACTCAAATTTCAGGTACCAGTCGACAAGGTGGTCGATCGGTTGACCTAAACTTGACTAGTCAGACCCCTTGTCAACCGGTCGACCATGGCATGTTTTTGATTTAAATCAGTTATGTCTAATCTTTTCAATTTATAAGCCTTTCTCTCCTATTTTGGCACCCTTTCGCCCATTTCACACAAAGTTCACTCAAAATGATTTTTTCTTGCAAACTCTACATTATTGGACTTATATAATGCGTATATCTTCCATTCTATTCATCTTCTCCGATCAATTGGTAAGTTTAATTTCCTCTTTAATCTCAATTGGGTTGAACCTTTGAGAATGTGCTTTTACTTGGTGAATTGGTGAAATTTTAGTATGATTGTGATGGGAATTATGAATGATGATGAATGGTGACTGTAGAATTAGGATTGGTGTTGATTTTTTGGGCATGATTACATTTACAAATGTTATATACAACTTCGATTTTATTCTACGCATGCCAAGTGTTCGATAAAATGTCTTGTGAATATTCCATCCTTTACATGAATCTCTTGATTTTAAATGTCTTATATGTTTATGGAGATCATGTTCTATCAATCAAATGAGCTTCTACAAACTTTCTTCTCAAAATTTCCCTTGCAATTTAGAATTTTTTGCTTTATATTCAAAAGCATGATAATTTGATTCAATGTGCGATTTGATATGTATTTATGATTTTTTTTGTCGTGTTAATAATTTTTTTGATGATTCCAAAGGGGGAGAAAAATAAAATAACTCATACGTTTATGCTTAGATAAAAGAAGCTGGAAAAAGCTTGCAAAAAAAAAACTATAAGCTGCGGATGAAAAAATCAAAAGCTGGATGAAACTTAGTCCAATGGATGCATAATGGGCTTTTAATTATGACTAATGAATTTTTTTTGACAGGGCGAGCTTTTAAGCTCTTGAACTTCTAGCTAAAATCGTAAAAGGTGAGCTTTTAGCTTTTAGTTGTTTGCTTCTATGCCTACTTTTTATTAGCATATTGATAGGGGGAGCTTTTATACAATGTTTTTAAAAATCTTTGCGGGGGCGCTTTTATACAATGTTTTAAAAAATCTTTGCTCCTATCCTTATGACTCTTAATCATGAAAAGTGTCGCCCACAATGGATAGTTGTTTTTGATCGGAAATCTTGTTTCATTTTAAAATCGACCTCCTAAAATTATTTTGGTTTTGTAGTCATGAAAAATGGGGAGTTTGTTAGATAAATGTTTTTATCGCAATTTTGAAGATTTCATATTATTGAGTTTTACACCACCCCAAATGTTGTCTCAATACTCCAAATCGATTTAAATGTTTTTTACTAATTTTTCCGAGTATTTCTTGAAGTTTATTTTCGATAAAAATTGGACAACACTTCGCTTTGAGGCCAACCGACGCCTCTAGAGGAAACCCGTGCCTGAAGGTGAAATTCTAAAAGCAGATCGAAACAGAACTAAAAATGCTCCAGTCGACCGTGCACGGAACATTGAAATTTGTTCGAATCTCCCCTGTCTCACATTTTGGATGAGGTGTCTTGGTCACCATGAGGGGCTCTTGGTCAAACAGGATGGTCGACCAGGTCCAACCTCTCTTGACCGTCCACTAGTGTATTTTCAAATCAAATTTGATTTTTTCATATTAGATGTCAACCAGTGGACTTAAGGTTTTATCAAAACTATTTGTTGCACATCCGCCATTTTTTCATTATTTTAAGGGATTGATTTCTAACAAATTATATTCTCCATTTGATTTGCAATTTTTTACAAATTTCAATCTCTAAGGAGGACCCTATGGTTGTGATTCAAATCCAAGACCTCTTCTATAAACAGATGAAGGGTTGAAGCAACACAACACAACAACACAAGCAATACAAACATAAGCATACTTTTGTTCTTCACTTTCATATTCTTGTTGTATTTAGCTTGTCTTTCACTTGCACATCTTGAGTATTAGGCTTGATTCTTGATTACACTTTCACTTCAAAGTTGTATACTTCATTTGAGTTGTAATCTTGAATTATTTTTCAATCATCCAAACCAAGACATCATTGATAGTGTTCTTGTGGTAAGAGCACACTTTGGTGATTTTAGGTGTTGAAGAGTGTGGTACTCTTCATTGGTGTAAGAAGATTGTGGTAATCTTCATAGGTGGTGTTGTAAGAAAAGTGAGGTGCTCTTTAAGGTAAATGTTGTAATAGTTTGATATCTATTAATAAATCTTTTTTCTTTTCCGAAATTCATTCCGGACATACCGAGGTGGTAGAAGATTAGGCCCTAGGTGGGTTGAACTTCTATAAATCATCGAGTGTTGTTTACACTTCCGCACTTTTATTTTGGTCATCATTCTCATATTCGTAAAAGAGGGTGAAAATAAAAAAATCGGGATAATCTATTCACCCCCGTAGATTATCGTAGCAACTTGGACTAACAAAGGAGTGACGATCCCTTAAGACTATATGTATTATTTATTATTTGTCTATTGAACATGGGATAGACATTTTGTATGACAAAGCACTAAAATCACAACATCATGCTTACAACTACATATATGGTGAGTGGTGACTATATACGATCTTGGGGGATGTTGCACTCGCATTCTTGTATATGATGAAAAAAGAGAACCCTGGTACAATTACGCTACACGAGACTGATGACGATGATAGATTCAAGTATATTTATATTGCCTTATATGCGTCAATTAAAGGATTCAGTGAGTGTTGTAGGCTTGTAATTATTGTTGATGGCACACCTAAAGGGTTAATTTAAAGGTGTGTTATTTGTTGTGTTACGAAAGACAACAATGAATAAGTGGTTTCATTAGCATTTGGTGTGGCTGGTAAGGGAAGGACAAATCATGGCATGGTTTATGAAGCAATTACGCAACTCGTACAAATATCCTGAACATATGCTCATTGTATACGATCGTCACAAAAGTATTAAGAATGCAGTTGGCAGGTATACCCTGACACTTCGTAGTATATGCACATATCACTTGAGACCAAATACTAGAAATTGTCGAGGTCAAGTGGTGCAGCTTATACCATAAAGTTGTGTACGCTTATTCGCCTGAAAGATTCAAGAAGATTATGGGCCTGATTCAAAATGCAAATAAAAAGGCCTACAAGGAGTTAGTTTGGGTTGAAATAAAAATGTGGGTACATGCACGTTGTCCAATTAGATGTTATGAGTTCATGACATCGAATGCATCGCATAAGTTCTTAATGATAAACTTGTCTGGTCGAGAAAATTGTCAATTTGTTCATTGTTCGATTCTATTCGAAACCTCATTCAGGAGTGGTTCCACGAGCGACAAATTGTAGCCCAAAACATGAATAATGAAGTCACTATAGATACATCCAAAAGATTGGCGGAAGCAGGTGCGCTGGCTGAGAAGATTCATGTGTCACCTATTAGTAGCCTGATTTATTCTGTGAAGGATGGGTGCATTCTTTTGTTGTTGATTTGGCCAAGAAAATGTGTACTTGTCGAGTGTTTCAAACTTATTCTATTGTCGTGTCCACATGCTTAAGGCAATCATGTATATTTAAACTTGTTTTTTAATTACTAATTATATCACGTCTACAATATCCTTATATATTTTTTTATATTTATTTCGGTAAAGCAAATCAATCACCTCTCGATAGAACGCATACAACTACTATAAAACTTTTACTCTCCAATTGTCATCCCCATTGCACATCCTAAAGACTGGAATGTGCCGGAAATGATACGACTTTTGGTTGTCAAGGCATCTCTAAATCCTCGATAAGCTGGTCGTTCGAGCACTCGACGAATTCCGTCCTAGTGGTCCATGTAGTAGCTCACAAGGTCTATAACCATAATGAAATAGGGTTTCACATATCAAATCTCAATAGGTATATCATGACAAACATCACATACGCTATCTTCAGATCATCATCTAGTCGCGCTCTAAAATGCCCTTTTCCCCGTGAAAAGCGGCAATATCTTGACCCCTATCATGTACTCCCTGTCGAAATACCAACGGTAAACTCCTCGTGCTTGGGGGAGATCTTTGCTGAGGAACATGGGTCAAGTATCGATGGGCCAAACTTCACCATCATACAAAACTCCCATCGGCCAAATCTGAGGTTTTGCCTACCAACGCGAAACCACAACTCGCCCTGCTCCAATCCATCAACTGTGATCTCTCTGTCGAGCAATCGCAACATCGCCTTGCTCGTGTAGTATGCAATCGAGTCAAAGTCCAACGAATGTGCCAAATGGACCATCCCTAAACTGATCTAAAATCCCGGAAGTTGTCAACTCATTTCTGATACCCGATATCTTCCAGAACTTGGAATAAGAATTCAACTTTTCCTTCCAATTCTAAGTTGCTCCCCATCTCACAATCTTATCAAAAACACAACAAGCATTTCATGTTAAATGTCCGAGAAATGAAAAAAAAGTTGATGCCAATATGTAACTCGATATCGAGTTACATAAAAAAATATAACTAGATATCGAGTTACATGTAACTCGACATGTGACTCGATATCCAGTCACATATTCAATATGTGATGGATATCGAGTCACATGCGGGGCCTCGACATGTGATTCACGGGGCCCTAAGCGAGTTTACGAAAATAGGCCTTGATTAATTTTTTTTTTTTTTTTTGCTTTTGACATAATTGGCTCACTTTTTGGAGACGATGATGAGATATTTACGCTTCACGATACTTTTTTGACAAATTTACGCTCCCGTCAAAATTTTCGTTAAAAATATTATAGAAACAACATGAATTAAAAAACACAATTCAATTTTGATCAAATGCATGAAAACATAAAAAACATGGAAACAACCAAGAAACAATATAGAAATAAACCGGAAACAATATAAAAAAACATCATATGAGCAAAAAGAGTTAAAAATAGATAAATATATATATATATATATTTTTAAACATCGAAAGCTACATGGAAACAACAAAGAAACATCATAACAACATTAAAAACGATATGGAAACAACGTAAAAATATATTAAAAACACCACATGAATAAAATATCGGCAAAACAATAACAATGTATCAACTAACAAACTAATATTCATATATTGAAATAATCAATAAGTGAAAATTAATATCCTGATAAGAAATAAACCAAAAATCACAAAACAAAACATGTCATATATTTTCTAATAGTATTCATATGTTTTAAAATCAATAAATAAGAAAGAGTTAAAAACGGAAGTTGTGAGCTGGTGAAGTGAGTCACCTGAAGGGCATGGTGAGATTTGGGCCTTTTCCTAATTCCTAGGGGTGTTATGTGGATGAAGAGAAACGGGGAGGGGGGAAGATAACTGGGCCTAAATTAAATGTGCATCTGAAGTATAAAGATTAAAAAAAAAATGGGCCCCCAAATATTTTGGGCCCTAAGCTGGAGCTTGTCCAGCATGTGCTCAGGTCCGGCCCTGGTCACATGTAACTCGTCAATCGCCATCCGCAAACTAACTCGACGGTGAGTTACTTCTAACTCGATATTAGTCAGTTTACAGTTGGCGAGTTACATTCACAAACCCTCGTCGTCTTCATCTCCACCCCAAACCACCATTAACGAAATTCAAACTTTTCAGTTCAAGCCCTAATTTGTCTAAAACCTAGAATTTCTATAAAATTGCAACAAATTCTAACTTAAAACAACTATAGACTAACTAATTCAACAAAATTCGTTGATCTAAGGAAAGGTAGGTTCGAATCTTACATGGTTAGAGGTCGCCACCGCCATTCAATTCTTTGTTCAAACCGTTTGAATTTTGCCTCTCGTTCAAATTACTGTGCTCCAAGTTAGATTTTCGAGTTATGGAATAGTTGAGACTCGAATATGAGGTAAACAAGAAAGGGCAATTTTGGAATTTTACACCCCAAAATGGCTAAGAAACATTTTTGTTTGGCCAAAAAGGCTAAAAAACCGCTCCACTGTAATAAAATAATATGTTTCAAAACACATAATATATATGTTAAAACCTATTATTTTATTCAAATAAATAAGTACACTTAAATATTTTTATATTTATTATAAGTACATATATAAAACTTATTATTAAATTCAAACTATTACTTAAATTTATACGAACCTACTAAATTATCCCCATTGTTAGAACTACTGGACCCAGTAATTCAAACTACCAAGTCGAGTTGTCATGTCTTTTTGAACTACCCATAGTCGTTTCAAACAACCGGCCAAGTAGTTCGAACGACCATGTCTGATAGTTCAAACTACTGTTCAAGTAGTTCGAACAACTCATGGTCGTTCCAAATATCGTCTCAGTAGTTCAAACTATACTCTGTCTATAGCTTTAACCACAAAAACACATACAAAACCAAAAAACACACCTATAAATACACCCATAAACATACACACACAGAAATATACATATTCACACATACGTACAAAAAACATATAGAAAAAAATGGAGAAGATAAGAGAAAACATACCAGGGAGAGAGACTTTTTAAATTTGAGAATGGGGGAAATTGTCGAGCTTGAAAGTAAATAAAAACACATTCATTTTGAAAAAAGAGAATTGAAGAGGTATATGTGAAAATTACAAAAGTGTAAAGTCAAAAGACCATTTTTCACAACTGATCGGCTTAGTAGGTCATATTTGAAGAAAATTAAAATATTAGTCCTACAAGATTTGGGACGTTGTGATTTTAGTCCCATAGTTTATAATTTTGGTCCCAAACTTTTGTTTTTACAAAAATATAGTACCATAAGAATCTAAAGTTGCATTTTTGGTACCGTGGCCGTTAAAAAACTAACAGAGAGCAACCATTAAGTTGTTCACAAACATTGCAGTAATGGTCTCATAAGAGTTGGACAATCAATACAAGTAAAAACCACTTTACCTACAGAATAATTTGTAGGTAAGTATTAAGAAAATTGTAAAGTGTATGTAAATCATTGTAGGTAAAATATTTACCTACAGAATCTAATATTGTTGGTAAATACCTAAAGAAAATCTATCGGTAATTGAAAAATTGTTGGTAATTTATCGGTATAATTTGGGAAAAATAATATTTTTTATTTTGTAGGTATCTCAGTAGGTAAATCGAAAATTTAGTGACAAAATTATTTATGTTGGTAAATTCAATGGGTAGAACTGGAATTTTCTTGTAGTGAATGCAATTTTAGTCCCATTATTTGCAAGTATGATCCCAATTTTTTTAATGCAAAATAGTCCTATAACAATCTAAAATTAATTTTATAGTGCTTCACTGGCTTTCGGTCTTCGGATGGTAGTAAATGTAAAATTTTATAATATATATATATATTATTTACTAAGAATATTTGTATTATATTTTTCATTGAGCTTACCACTAGCTTGTAGCTCAAGTTGTATCGCTCACCCTTTGTAAGGGGATTGACCGGTTCGAACCGGTATCTTTTTGTTTATTTGAAACTTATCTCATCCCTCCAACCAAGATCTCGACTTATTAAAAAAATCATTGAGCTTAATATGATAAAAAATAATACACAAGCAATCTTACGTAAGAGCGTTGTTTGAAGATGTTGATTTTGATGCTTGTTCAAATCGAGACTTAACCCGTTAAGATTATAAAAGACCTAGTTCGCCCTATTCATACACATGTCCCAACAAGCATGATCAATTAGACCCACTCACTTCATATATGTAATCTTATTTGGTGTAGGGATGACAATTTTGACCCCGACCCGCGGCACCCGTCCCATTTGGGTCGCCCCCGTCCCGTGACCGGGCGGGGGGTGGGTCCGATTCTCACTTCCGCCCGCCCCGCCCCGCCTAGAATTTTTAGTTTAAAAATATTTTTTAATATATATAGTGCATATATAATATATATTATAATATAATTTTTATGCAATCTTATATTATATTTAATATTTATAATTTGATAATAATAAATTTTGTAAATAATATTTTATAAATGTATATTGTTTTCAACTTATTTTTATTTTTTTTTTAATTTAATTTAATTTAAAACGGGTAGAACGAGTTTGACCGTCCCGACCAGCTCTAGGCACGGGCGGGGTTTGGGTCCCGGGTCGACCCGCCCCATTGCCATCCCTAATTTGGTGTGCCTCATACATAAAAATAAAAAAAATTCACAAAACAAATAATAGGCGAAATTGCATTTTTTTGTGTAACTAAAAAGGTCGTAGAAAGACCCCTCAAAGAAAAATAGTCCCCTAACAATATAAAATTCACTTCGTTCCTAGTTTCACCATAGATAAGGTAATTTGTTGAAAAATAGGAATTTTCTGGATTTCAATCACATGAAGGACACATGTGATTTGGTTAAATTATAACTAAAATTGAGTTTCTTATATAATTACAAAACTGATTTGCAAACCGTGCATTTTGCGAAATATTTTTTTGCAACTACCTATCAATTACGTGAGTAATTTTACAATTTTTCTCAATTAATAAAGCAAAATAGTTATTAAGATTTTATCTTCATTATTTAAATTTTTTTACTAAATGATGATTTTGAAGTTAAATAAAAATTCGAATGGCAATAAAGAAGATAAATTAGTCTAGGTTTATCCATTTTTAATATTTTTATTTGGGATAATTGCATTTTCGGTCCCATAGGATATGAATAGTTGCAATTTTAGTCCTAATTTTAAAGAAAATTAAGATGGGCCCGAAATTGCAAAGGAACTAACGAAATTTGCAACAAAATCATTCTAGTAGAACTATTTTGAATTCATGGGACCAAAATCGCAATCACTTAAATTTTGTGGGACTAGTATTGCAATTTTCTCGTCATATCTGATACATATAAAAAAATATTAGAGTCTCAAGCCTTGTATGGTTGTATTTCCGAGAGTGGTTTTCCACTTTTTAACTATTCCCAAAAATGGATTTATGTTTGTTTAGAAAATTTTCAGGAGGAATAAAGTCATTCAGTTTTCACTTTTTTCTGGAAATATATTTGAAAACACAACCAATCAAATTTCCACCAAACACGCAAATCTATGTGGAAATACACTACAATCACTCAAACCTATGTCAAAAATACATTTAAAAAATTATAACTAGACATATTTCCATTTTCAAACAGAAATTCAGACAACAAACCAAACATATTCTCAATTCTCACACAAAAATCAATAAAGTTTGGAAATTCATGTTTCAACATTAAAAACTAGAAATTAGACATGGAAATACATCCATATAACTATAAGGCCTCACTTTTTGCCTTTTTGACTGTATGGCTTTTGGCATTATTGATTATTGTCTTTTACGCATTTCTTTGAGAGCCCCCTTACCTTTTTATTAATTGCAGTAAACCCCTGAGTCTTGAGTAGAAATACATTTGACATTTTCAAGTATTTTTTTCTTCTAAGCCACTACTGTTTTTTCCTCTCTTTTTTTTTTCTAGGCGTAATGACTAATGTATACTATTTAATTAAGAGGTTGAAATAATAATGCATAAACAATCATAATTAGTTTATAACACAGTCAACTTGTGAATAGTTTTAAAACAACTTATATAAAAGTAAGAAACATATGGATATGATAAATTATGGGTTTGAGTTTATTTTCAAAGTATGTGTTTTTTCTTGGTGGCTTTGCTTTATCAGAAAATTAAACATTTTTCAAAATAGGGATCAATAAAGAGTTTAAAATTTTCTTATAATTATGTATGTCCGGATGAGATCGTCTGTTCCACTTTTCATATTTCACTCTCTATTCCATATATTGGATTAATGACACGTGCACGAGGTGATGTCATAATTATACATGTTAGATTAATTGATACACATGAATTATGATAGAAAAATGGAGAAAGAGGAATTCTATATAACTTGAAGCTTGAATACTTGAATGCAAAATTACAAGATGGAGGCTACCATTAAATAGACCAAAACCCTAGCTAAACACAAGAAAGTGAAAATACAAAACTACCCTTACAATTATAAACTAATATAAACTCTAACATCCCCCCACAAACTCATGATGATGTAGTAGAAATCATCGAGAGTTTTCCAACCAAAAACGAAAGCGCGGAAGGATGCGACTTGGTGAAAAGATCCGCAATCAGAAAGATGATGAGATGAATGGTAAGTGGAGTGTCCCATGTTGCGGTGATGACGAGTGACATGACAATCAATCTCAATATGCTTTGTTCTTTCATGGAAAATCGAGTTGTGAGCAATCTGAATAAAGACTTTGGTTATCGCAATGCATGGGAGTAGGTGAGGATAAATGAACACCCATATCCGCAAAGAGCCAACGTAACCAAACTATTTCGATTGTAGTAGAAGCCGTTGCCCGATACTCGCTCTGTGGATGATCGAGACACAACATTTTGTTTCTTACTCTTCCAAGAAATAAGTGAGTCTCCAAGAAAAATACAAAAACCAAAGTGGTAGATTTTCGATCGGTAGGATCACTAGCCCAATCCGCCGAGAATATGCCTCAACTCTAATGAAGATGTAGATGGAAACAAAAGACTCTCGAAAAGAGTACCACGGAGGTATCACAAAATACGAGTAACTGCAGCCCAATGAACTGTAGTGGGGCAAGTGACAAACTGACTCACAATATGAACAACATATGCAATATCTGGACGCGTAATGGTTAGATAAACCAAACTTCCAACAATAGTGCGATATAAGGTAGGATCAGACAATGGTGTGCCATCAGAAGGAGAATATCGAACATTAAGTTCAAGAGGCGTATCAACTGTCCGAGTATCAGTAAGACGAGCTCGATCAAGTATGTCAGCAATGTACTTGGACTGTGAAAGAAGATAACCTCGAGGGGAGCGGGCTACCTCAATACCCAAGAAATATCGCAAAGGTCCCAAATCTTTCATTTCAAAGCGAGAAGCTAACTCAGATTTCAACAATGCAATCCCATCAACATCATCACCGGTGATGATCATATCATCAACATATAAGGAAAGAAGAATAATACCAGCACATGTACGCTTGAAGAAAAGGGCTGAATCATGGTTGCTGGAACTAAAACCAAGTGTAGTAAGCACGATAGAGAATTTTTCAAACCAAGCCCGTGGAGCTTGTTTGAGACCATACAATGCTTTCTTAAGTTTGCAAACTTCGCCCTGATTATGAGGAACTCCAGGTGGTGGGATCATGTAAACTTCTTCTTGAAGATCACCATTCAAGAAGGCATTTTTGACATCCAATTGAGATATATGCCAATTTCGGACGGAAAAAAGAATAAGAGTACGAACGGTAGTCATCTTTGCAATAGGGAAAATGTTTCCTCATAATCCATACCATACTTGTTGTGAATAACCTTTAGCAACCAATCGTGCTTTATATCGCTCAATGAACCATCGATTTTGTTTTAATTTTATAAACCCAACGCGAACCAATTGCCCGCTTACCAGGTGGTAAAGATACCAAATCCCAGTGTTTGTTTTATGCAAAGCGTAAAGTTCTCGATCGTAGCATGCTTGCCATAAAGGATCGAGAATCGCTTCTTTATAGGAGTGTGGTTCAAAAATTTGGTGGATAGAGGACAAAAATGAAGCAAAGGCGGGAGAATAAGAGGAATAAACAAAGTCGGGTAATTGAGTGGACTTACGTGTACGTTGGGGATATCGAGGAGGCAAATGATCCACAATTTCGGGAAGCGATTGGGGTGCCGTAGGCGTAGGAGAAGCAATAGTATCCGACGAGTCTCTATCTCGTATTATCCGAGAATGGGTCAATATGAACAAGATCGGTTTTGGAGATGCTTGTATGGGGACTTGAGGGAATAGAGAAGAATGGAATATGCTCAAGAAAAATTCATGACGAGACACATATAATTTTTGAGCAACAGATCAAAGCAACGGTATCCCTTCCGACCTTCTCCATATCCTAAGAAAACACAAATAATTTAACGAGAAGATAATTTCTTTGCGTTCAACATGAGGACGAAGGACAAAACATGCACAACCAAAGACTCGTAAAGACGAATAACTAGGGGTGGAACCATAAAGTCTCGAAATGGTGATAAATCGGATGTAATGGATGATGGAATCCTATTTATACAATGGATGGACGGTAAGCACGCTTCCCCCCGAATTCACTTGAAAACTAGATAGTAAAAGTGAACGAGCGGCTTTCAATGATATGCCTATGTTTTCTTTCTCTCAACACCATTTTGTTCGGAGTATCTCAGCAAGTTTGATGTAAAGTCCGTCCAAAGCAAGCAATTCACGAAAATTATTAGATGTGTACTCCCACCCAAGTCACATCTAAAGCATTTTATGATAGCAGAGAATCGAGTTTTTACAAAAGCTCGAAATGAAGTATATATGCTCGTAAAATCGAACGATGCTTCATAAAATAAACCCAACAATAACGAGAATAATCATCAATAAAAGAGACATAATATCGAGAACCCCCTTTTGTGGAAATGGGAGCAGTCCCCACACATCGAATGAATCAAATCAAATGGCGCATGAGAAGAAAAACACTCCGATTAAAAGGTAAAGCGGAAAATTTTGCCGCTTTACAACCACTACAATCGAGATATCATGAGAAGACAATTTTCCTAATGAACCCCCTTAAGCCAAAATCTTAAACGTGAAGACGAAACATGACCCAAACGAGAATGCCACAAATAAAAGCTAGATGATGAAGGACTCAAACGAAAGGAAGACAAATCAACAAAGTAGAAGGCTGCGATAGAGGGTACTCTGAGCTCATCCAAAATGTATAACTCTCGTGCCTACGGCCCGTCCCAATCGCTTCCGGGAATGTGGATCCTGCACACAACAAGAAGTAGAATAGAATGATACTTAAGTAACTCAATCACACAATTGGCTAATGAAACAAGATTTAATGTAAGTTTGGGAATGTGGTAAACATGTGGAAGAGATGGATGAGGTGTGGCTACGATCCAATTCCTTCTAAGGGTAACAAAGTACCATCAAAGAGAATAACAGTCTAACATGTGTGGGTGAAATGGAATTAAAACATGATATATCGGGTGACATATGATGAAAAGCTCCGAAATCTAATACCCAAATAGAGGAAGATATACCGACGAGCTCGAGTCGACAAACCCGAGGCGATAAAGCATGAGATGAGGCAAGAAATTTCAAATTGTTCGGCAATTGTATCCATAGAAGGTCCGATGGTGGTAAGAGTTCCGGCGTCCACGAATCGATGATGGTACAGTGCGGCAACACGAGTCGGTGGGGGGCGGCCTAAAACCACGTTGATTTGGATGGACAAACCGATGTTGGGGAGGTCGTAGATTTTTCTCGCTGAAAACGTTGTTGGCCACCTTTATTCAACTCGGGACATTGAGCCTTCCAATGTCCTGGTTGTTTACAATAACTACACTCATTATCGCAACCTTTGGGTGCGATCGTCGAAAGAATGAGAAGATGGACGATGGGGCACAAAGAAGAACGGATGAAGTAGGAACATGAAGAACTCCTTCCCCGCCGAGACTTTAGCGTAATTCCTCTGCTAACAATTCACTTACAACGGATCAACAGATGGTAGAGGAATACGGTGTAATATATTCCCACGAAGGGACTCAAAATCATCCCAAGAGCCATCAAAAATCGAACCAATCGTTGCTCCTCTCTACGAGCAATATAGGGGGCAAATGCGCGAAGTTCAATAGATTGATGAAATTAATTGATCCCAAAGATCGGTCATAGCGAGAATAAAATTCATGTACAGTCATATTTTTTTTTTTGAAGAGATCGAATATCTATTTCAACTCGAATCTTGTTTTGCAAAATTCGATTGAGTATACAACCGTTCCAAATGTTCCCAAACTTCTTTAGCGTAATCATATTTAGCCAATTGCATACCAATAGAGTTCTCCACGAATTGTTAACCCAAGTAATAATTTTCGAATTGTTCACTTCCCAAACCTCTAATTCCTCAACATATTTAGTATTATCTTTCTCAACAAGTTGCTTTTGTTTTCCGTAAATATAACTCCACAATTTTTTTCCTCTCAAAAATTTCTCATGACATAACTCCAATATGAATAATTCTTTCCATTCAAGCGTACACTAATCGACCAATCGAATGCAACGAATCATCTCTTTCACCACCCATAATGAATAAAGACAAAAAATCAAACGAAATACCAACCAAACAACTAAATAGATCGATGCAAATATCCAACAAATCTAGCCAACTCTACCAACAACACTATTGCAAATAATCGATTCTTGAGGCCAAAAAGATAGCAAACCCAACAAGTGCTTTAACGGATCAAAAATCGAATGAAAATAACACAAAAAGTTGCAACATACTCATCGTAAATCGCGATATACCCACCGGATCCGCGAACCGACATCGTATACCCATCGGAAAAAAAAAAATAAAAATCGAGGATGCTTTTAAAACCTTGCTCTTGATACCATGTTAGATTAATTGATACACATGAATTATGATAGAAAAATGGAGAAAGAGGAATTCTATATAACTTGAAGCTTGAATACTTGAATGCAAAATTACAAGATGGAGGCTACCATTAAATAGACCAAAACCCTAGCTAAACACAAGAAAGTGAAAATACAAAACTACCCTTACAATTATAAACTAATATAAACTCTAACAATACACATGTCTTTCATCCAATATAAAATAGAGAATGAAATAGGAAAAATAAAATAAGAGATCTCATCTCGTGCATCATATAATATCAATACATTAATTTTCGACATTAACACATCATTTTATTGCTCAAAATTTATACATAGGCCTCAAGTTTAAATTACTTTAATCTTTTTTATGTTATGCGATTGGCATAAATGAATCCTTTATACTAATAAAACCTATTAATCTATTGAACTGCAATAAAGTTTTTGACTCTCACAGTCTCACTTAAAATTTGTGGCCATACCAATGAAAAGAATCTAGCTAAATTATTGACATTATGGTAATTTTTTTTTCTTTTTTTTTAATATTTGGAATAATTATTTTAGGACTATTTCTATCAGCTCCAATTATTTTATTGAATTTATTCCTACACCACTTTATTCCCATTTGTCTCCATTCTTTTAACGCCTCCTCAACCTCGAGTCCCTCTTCTATAGATTCTCTTAATCCGCCTTCTTTCGATCAAATCGATCTATACTCCGAAATCCATCCAAACTCACTCACGTATTTACACCATGACCCTCGGCTCAGGAGGATCCAGTGTCGTGGGTAAATA
This sequence comes from Rehmannia glutinosa, assembly GCA_016081115.2. Taxonomy (NCBI): domain Eukaryota; kingdom Viridiplantae; phylum Streptophyta; class Magnoliopsida; order Lamiales; family Orobanchaceae; genus Rehmannia; species Rehmannia glutinosa. The sequence continues at coordinate 8,925,324 of CM071934.1, read as the reverse complement.
CTTTTCCTCTCAAGAATTTATTTTAGTTTTAAATAATTTATTGTATTTTGTTCTTGGATTCTTCTTGATTTTCCTAATTTTTACTGTCAATTTACTAATGGGTCGTTAAATTTGTGGGTTTTAGTATTTGCGCTGCGAGCAAAATGGTTTTATTGTATGATTTAAATGTTGGATCTCCATAAAGACTTGTTAAGTTTGATTATCATACATATTCATTGGTGCTTGCTTCGTGTGTTCTTTCTTCGGAGTCGGGGTTTTTCTGATTTGGGTTCTTGAGGTAAATATTGATTTAATGGAAATGTTTGATGCTTTTGGTCTTAGTCGCGTAATCTGGTTGTTTTACTTCTGTTGAGTGTCTGGTTTGGTGAGGTGATTTTGCCTAGCTGCTTTGTCTTTTGATGTATCATGGTTCTGCTTGCTCTGTGTTGTTAATGGGCTAAATGTACAAAAGAGTGAAGTCAATTCTTTTAAGGATTGATTATGCGGTTGTATACTTTGTCATATTTAGGCAATTATAAGATAAAAACTTATGTATTGCGCATCGGATTTGCTAGCTGCTTATTTTATTTTCCCATTTGTTCTTCTCCTTTGAGTGCAAAGAAAGTCTTCTGATATGATTACATTCTAGTGGTATCTTAGTTGATTTGCACAAATTTCCATGGGCTTTGTTGCAAATTGGTTTGGCCTAACAACTGTTCAAAGGCAATCTTATGAAAACGCTCCACGCTCGCAGTTTCTGTACTTCCGCATGCATAAAATTGGTTGTGAGTGAATGGATGAACGGTGAAACTTGTACTCTGTAGTCTGAGTGCCTTCTTTACATGTAATTGATGCTTTATTCCTTGATTAATATATTTAGCATCTCAAGCCTTCTGGTTTTTCTGCAGTCCCTCGGAATTTCAGGTTGCTGGAGGAACTTGAACGGGGAGAGAAGGGAATTGGGGATGGTACTGTAAGCTACGGAATGGATGATGGAGATGATATTTACATGCGGTCTTGGACTGGCACCATCATAGGTCCACACAATGTCAGAATCTCCTCTGTTTATATTATCTCATTCTTATGTGTAATAATAAATTCTGAACTGGTATTCCGTTGTTTTGATTGTCATACATTCGTACTTCAACGCCAGAACTTTGACCAGAAGAAGATTTTGTGAATTTCTTATACGAGTAGCATAATAGACTTTTGTTATTCTATGCCATGCTTGTGTTTATGTTATTTGTACTCCCTAGACATGCTTATCAATTTATTCTTCACCTGCTGCGTCATGAATTTGTTTCTGTGACTAAGAGTTAGGTTTATATGGTTATTGTTGAAGCCACTGTTCTATGTCATACAAATCTTAACAATCAGGACCATTTGATTGTGACTTTTCGTGTCACGAGCACAAGTCTCATAGATGCTCCATGTTCATCTTGGCGAGTTTGTACCACCTTCTTTCCTGGTCTAAGAATATGTTATTAGGAGCCTTTACATGCATATGGGTGGTTGCTACGTTGATAATGATTAATGTTTCCATAGCATGACCTTATCTTGCAGAGTGTGTAACATCTGTACTTTTTATGGAATAGTTTTGCAAGATTTTTAATGTGTTACAGCCATGGTTGCAGAAATCGCTAGGCGCTAGTTGGGCGGCAGCCCAGCGCCCAGAGCCTAGGGCGCCTAGGCGGCCGCCTAGAAACAACACTATATTTTCTATTTGTTTTTCATTTTTTTTATTTTTTACCGATTTTTTCCGCCTAGGCCCGGTTTTTTGGCCGCCTAGGAGAGCGCCTAACTCCGATTTGGTGCTGCCTAGGCCGATTTTCAGCCAAAACGATTTTTTTTGACCGATTTGTGCAAAATCGGATCGGCCTAGGGGCGCCTAGCGCCTAGTCGGCACCTAGGCCGATTTTTACAACACTGGTTACAACATTCTATGCTGTATTGATGGGCACTAAATAGTTTGCGGTTCTTTTAATTGACTATTTTCTCTTTGACTCCATATTAATGTTAACAAGACAAGTGCACTGTTGCTTTTCCTCCTGTCAGTCTGTACATGAAGGGCGTATATATCAATTGAAGCTATTTTGTGACAAAGATTATCCAGAGAAGCCTCCCAGTGTTCGCTTCCATTCTCGGATTAACATGACTTGCGTAAACCATGAAACTGGTGTGGTATGAATATATCTATCTCATTTCTAAGTTGATATTGTAGTCTCTATTAATAAAATCTATTCTAGCATTTTCAGATATTGAATGGTAAAAGGAAATCTGGTGTTTCTCCTTTTATGCTGTAGACTTTGGCGCACCACCGACAATCTGTATAGTAATATACATAAGCCAAACCAACTTAAGATGACCCTGCGTTGTTCTCTCTGTATTCTTCATTTTCACTTCCTTAAAGAGCAACCCTGACTTGCAATTTGTATCTTGAACTTTTAAATATCTTTAAGTTAGAATTGTCGTTTTTATCTGGAGAATATGTTGAATCATTTACCTCTTTCTAGTTTTTGCTGAGATCGTAATCTTTTTATCCTTGTTACTATAACCCTCTCTCTCTCTCACTATTGTTTAGTAAATTTGGATAATGAAAATTGGTATGAGAAAGCTTCTGATTTTTTATTAAGTTGTTCTTAATCTAAAATGGATGATTATAAAGCTTCTGATTTTTTATTAAGTTGTTCTTAATCTAAAATGGATGATTACAGCTGGTTTTATAGAGGGCAACAACAAGAAGATAACAACCAGTTCCCCCAAACCTCAGAATCTGGACCAGATAAGGCTCAAATGTTCTACGATTACAAGATAAATATAAAAGGAAATTAAAAGTTTGCTCTTAGAAATATCAGCTTGATGTTCCAGAGATACTTTAGAATTATTTAGAATTACATCACTATCAAGCAATTGATGCTGTAGAGTTGAAATTAGAACTCCACTGTCCACTCCAATTTGTATAGAGTTTCCAATCAATTCCAATTCTATGAGTCTGATTGTCTGAGTTCAAACATACTGGAAATATATAAGAATGTGTGTAATTGAAACAAATCGATACGGAAAAAACTCTAATGATCTGCATTTTCTATGAGTAATTGCCCTATGTTCTACACCATATTTCCATATAACACCAAGTTGCATTTTCTGAAAGGTTTATAGAGTGGATTGAGAAACTATTATGTCGAATTATATATATCCTAACTCGAGGCTCAAGTGATGATGGAAGCTTGATTTTGTATCTTTCTGCTTATTATGATGATTTCTCATCAGTGGACTAACAAATTCGTTCTATCAAACCATGCATGCATTTGAAGTGGATGATTATGAATTTTACTGTGTAGGTTGAACCGAAGAAGTTCGGACTTCTATCAAATTGGCAGCGAGAGTACACAATGGAAGACATACTGACACAGCTGAAAAAAGAAATGGCAGCTCCACAAAACCGTAAGCTGGTCCAGCCCCCCGAAGGAACCTATTTCTAGTATAAGGACATGAAAGTCTTTTAGACCACCATATGCTGATTTTATAGTTTATATCGTTTTAGTAATTTGGTGTTAAAACTTGTAAAAGGGAAATGTCCCCCCAGAAGCTTTCTCCTATCAACTCTCTTGAATTCCTGATATCTTTTTCTGTTGTACTCCCTTGTGTACCTTCTTGTTCGGATGTTTGATTGGCGGGATTTCATCTGTGACAATCTTAAAAAACATATAAAGTCGTCGTAATAGTATTGATGTTCATGAATTATCCTGATTTGTCCCCGTGCAAGCAAAATTTGTGAGAGAGTGAACTGACTGGTTTGAACTTTATCAGAAACGTAAACAGTTTTCACGGGCACGTAAAGGCTTGTTATGGCGCATGATCTATTATGTGATCAGATGTTCATCAATTAAGTGATTCTTGTATGATACTCAATTAAGTGATTCTCGTATGATACTTAGGAGTGTCTGTAAACTCTAAAAAAAGTGATTCTCAACCTTTTTTTCCATTTAGAAGTTGAGAATCACCTTTTTTAGAGTTTGCAGGCACTAGTGAGTATGTGAATCTATGGTAGTACATATGGTAGATTAAGTGATTCTTGTATGATAAATCCTTGCATCGTTGAGAGCTGTATATTTGTATGATCTGGTGTAAAGTTCCAGACTCAAATCTTTATTGGTCTGGGATTATTTAGCATTGTTTTAGGTTTATTTATCATGTTTTCTCCTTGTATTTATTGACTTATGTGCTTCACTGCTTTGTTCTTAAAGACTAATTTTGTGGATGTTTTATTGTCCATGAAAGGAGAATGAAGCCTATTAAGGGTTTAAATTTCTTTTGTAAACTGCAAGACTTTTTTTTTTTTTTAAGGGAACTACAAGACTTTCTATGCTTATGGAGTATGCTTATTTGAAAGACTTATCATCCACCCCTTTTTTTTTATTTGCAATGGAATTTTACTTATTTATCTTTTTTTATAATTTTCTTGTAATTTTAATTACCACTGTGTAATATTACATGTAAGTCTACAATTTTTTTTTCGAGGGAAAAGTCTACAACTTCAACACCTAGATTGTTGTATAGTGAGAAATATTTTAAATAGATCTCAATAATACTCTACTTATTTATTGTTATAACAAACCATTCAGTAATACCTTAAACACCATAGGAGAGTCAATTATGTTCACATTTAATCGTTATTTATTGCGTCGGAAAGCGAACTATAAAAATACCGTGTACATATTATAAGTATTTGCCCTTTGGGTTTTTGCACTATAAGCACGGGCGGATCTACATGGGAACATGGGAATTTATAAAACCCCAATAATAATCTTTAGTTAAAAAAACAATACTAATAAATTTGTACCCCTATTTTAATAGAAATAATTAAAAAATCCAAATAATACAATACAATTACCACAATAAAATTTCAAATAATTGAAAATTGACCTAACAACATGAATAAATAAATACATGGCAAAATCTGCAAAAAGTAAAAATATCCCATAAAAATAAATCTAATAAAATAATAATGTTATCAAAATCATGTTTAGTTGTCTCTTATTTTCTTAATTAATATAATTAGTTTTTTACATGTACTAAACAAATAGTTCTTTTATATATGGATATTAATTTTCATGTATAGTTACACCATCAGCTTTTGCAAAATTTTAAACATTATTTTGTATGTATATGACTTTAAATATTAAATAATATTTATGTGTATTTTCTTTATATCTATCGTACCCCAATTTTCAAATCCTGGATCCGCCATTAACTATAAGTGAAAAACAAAAAGGTAACGTAAGAGCAAAATGTTTTGAACAAATCCCATATTTAAAGCAGTAAGCATAGACTTTAATATTAAAATGACATTAATTATTCAAGAGTATATAATATCTTTAAAAAAGATTCAATAGAATATAATAACCATGGGAGTTACAAAATTATTACATTAATTATTCAAGAGTCGATATGATATCTTTACAAAAAAAAAGTGATATACAGGTGGATAAAAATTTGGCATGGTTTTTTTTTTTTTTTTTTGAGGGGAAATATTTGGCATGGTTGCTTCAATTATTTTCCATCAAATCCTTATTGGACTTTATATTTATTTGAAAAAATTTACTATAGGTTATTGTGGGCATATTAGTCTTTTTAGACATTTAATTTTAGCAAAAATGTGGATATTGTAAAAAGGGTTTAAGTGTCTCTCCAAAAAGAAAAAAAGAAAAGGGTTTAAGTGCTACACAGAGACAGATGAAGGGGTTTAAGCGGCAAAGAATACTAGTTTGCGAGGGCAAAATGTATTTTACCCAAATTATTATGCCTCTCTAGCCCTAGCTTCTTCCCCAAATTTAACCATCACTTTCAGAAAATCGATTTCATTCTGGATCCCCCACCATGGCCACCGCCACCCCCACCTACGAACCACCGCCTTTTCTCCTGTTTTCGCCGCCTGTCACCACCCCTCTTCGCACTCCATCGATGGCGGAGGTCGAATTCGAAAACTCCAAAAAGACTATCTTGATCCGCTCAGTCTGGTCCAACAACATGGAGAATGAGTTCGCCCTCATCAGCGGCCTCATCGATAAGTATCCCTTTGTTTCGATGGACACCGAGTTCCCTGGAATCGTTATCCGTCACCAGAAACCCTACTCCGATCCCTTCGATCACTACCAAACCCTCAAATCCAATGTAGACGCGCTCAAACTCATTCAAGTGGGGATCACGCTCTCTGACGAATTTGGGAACCTTCCGGACCTCGGATGCCCCGACCGCCGCTTCATCTGGGAGTTCAATTTCAGAGATTTTGACATCGCTCACGATGATCACGTGCCCAACTCCATTGACCTCCTCCGCCACCAGGGCATCAATTTTGAGTCCACTCGCCAGTTTGGCGTTTCCACCTCCCGTTTTGCTGAGCTCATGATGTCGTCTGGCCTGCTGTGCAACGAGAATGTTACTTACATAACCTTCCACAGCGGCTATGACTTTGGCTATCTCATCAAGGCTATCACCGGGCAAGCCCTCCCAAGGACCCTCCCGGAGTTTCTGAATGTGATGAAGGTCATATTTGGGAACCGCGTTTATGATGTGAAACATTTGATGAAATTTTGCCAGGGACTGCATGGTGGGTTGGATAGGGTGGCACAGTCTCTGGGGGTGGAGCGTGCTGTTGGGAAGTGCCACCAGGCAGGTTCTGATAGCCTTCTGACTTGGCATGCATTTGAGAAGATCAGGGCTATCTACTTTGGCAATGGTGAGAAGAAGGGTCTGCCAGACGAGTACGCTGGCGTTCTCTATGGGTTAGAGATACTTGGTCTTTGATTAGCTTCTCTACTTTAGATGGACTGAAGCTGTTCTTTAAAAAAAAACTTATGTTTTCAATGGTTGAATTCCCAGATCGTCTGTTCAATCATTTCACATAATAGCAAAGCCAACTAATTTCAGATTAGATTATTTTGTTTCTTCTATTTAGATGTATGTTTTCCTTATGTTCATATAATAATTTAGTATCTGGTAATCAATTGTGATTAAAAGTTGAGGTTGGATCTAACTATTTTGTGATGCGAATTGCTTAAAACCAGAGGCATAGAATGCTATGTTGGACATTTAACATAATTGAAGTTGATTGTTTGGAAGAATTGGCATATGCCAAGGCGGTTTTAGGAAATTATGAGGTGTTAATTAGTGTTACAAAATGGTTTTGGCTTTGTAACATCTGCAAAGGTATTGTTGGTTGTGCATTACCAAATGCATGACAATGATGTGACTTGGATTATTTGGTTTGAGGTCGTGTGGATGGCATTGAGATAGTGCCCTTTTTGCTTTTCTCTCATGCAAAAACTCTCCTGTTAATGAGGTGGTCAGATTTGTTTTTGTTAAGCATGATAATGACCATTGAGCTTCTTTTTTCAAAGGATTGGACTCTGAACTGACCTTTTTAAGTTTGAGGGAAACTTGGTTGTTTCAAAGTTTTGCTATCAAGTTATGTCATACCATGTTCGAGTTATTATTCGAATGCAGTCACATGAACTCACCAATGGAACCCTAAATTAAATGAAGGACATAACGGTGCTGGTTGAAAAACTTCTAGAGTAATATGAAAGTTTTAGAAATGTGAAGCTTCTGGAATTCTCCATGTGTTTGGAGGGTGTTTAAAGAAGTTAAAACCATATCTTAAAATGTTTTTGGTATTACAGTGCCACAAGAAATTAAGATAGCGAGAAGGCTTTTGAAAGTCTCTCCTAGCAATGAAAAGTTGAGCAATAGAACGTGCGAACATAAGGTGAGACACGGATGATGTGGCGTGTAAGGCACTCAAGAGCGATACTCTGAAAATTAATGTGAAAAAATCATTTGGCAATCGGACTTTTGAACTTGGGTCACCTCTAATAGGGTCTCTGTGAGATTGGTTTGATCTTCAAAATTCATTTACAAATCATTAGAAAATGAAAATATGGAGTTACTATATGAGGTTGTTGTATATAGTAAACATTGGTGTGCCAATTACATCCTCCTTAAATATAAACCTTGCCCCCACGCGCTAGCACTTTGCTTGTTCCATGTCTACTATTCTTTGGCATCTTCTTAAATACCTTTAAAGATTATTATTTATTGATAGAAATTAATTGATAGAATGTTGAATGTCGTCAATTCATGATAAAGGGTTCCTTCAAAAAGTGGGTCTGCTAGAACTATGTTGGAGTCCCTTATTGGTGTTGTTATGTTGCTTTTGCTTTCCTCAAGGGTCGGAGTGAACCAAAATGAACTTTAGATGGGTTTGCTTTTGTTTCTCAGCGATTTTTTGAGTAGTGTAGTTTATGAAAGTGCAGAAGATCGTTCAAGCTCAAAATCTTTTCAATGATGCAAATAATTTTCTAATACTTTGTTGAGATGCTTAATTTAATGAATTGGAAATGGCTTTGATATAAGTTGTGTGATTCTGCCTTAAGGAGACTTTGCTTATATTGGTCTTTAAGAGTGTAAACGTAGGTATTCTATGATCCCATGGAAGGTTGCTTCTTAGTTCTTACACTGCATTATTTTGGGGATGATGAGTTTAAAACTAATTCAGATGAAGAGTGATGTATTTCACGGAGTAGGTAGTTAGAAGCAAGCATTAAATTGGCTGAGGGTAAAAGCTTGATGGGTTCAAGTCTGAAGATGACTTTGCATGTTGAAAATGATGATTCAAATATGTATTTGAAACTTCTTTTACTTAGAAGATTATGAGGTTGTGATTTGTAGGATGACGCAAATGTGACTGTTGCTCTTGGCCCTGTCACCCCCCACCCAATTCGGATATATATGTATATATATATTTTATCACAAATTTACTTTTGTTAATTGAAGTATGGTATTGCAGTACATTTAGTGTGGTAAAATGTAGCAAAGCAACCTATGAAGCTATTGTAGAATTTTTAGTTTGTTGACAAGTTTGGCCAGTACCTTTGTACTGTTCTCTTTAAGTCTTTCTTCTTGGAACGCAAAAAAGAAAGTTATTAATTGTAATAAGTTACTGGATCAAAGACAAGGCATTTTGGTGGTTGTGAATTATCAAATGAAATAGGATGTCCTCAAGTCCGGGGAATAGTAGTGCTCGTATATGGTTACACATTGTTTTTGCAAAACATATATGTGTTTTTTATAAGACTAGTCACAATAGACTATTTTGAGAGTATCCAGGGTCAATGCAGTGTGCAGCATTATTGTGGTGTTATAGACTCTTGCAGTAAGTTTTGAGATTGTAATCTTGCGGCTTATTCTTGAAGGTTTGCGGTCTTACAACTTACAAGACAACAATATAAGTTTGTTCTGGTTGCTTGATTGATTGTTTAACTTCAACATGAGGCATACCATGACAAACTTCATAATCTTATAGTGTTAGTAGTGAAGCTAGAAATTGAGGCTATTAGTGAGTTTTTTATCAGGCATTCTTTTTGTGAAGGATGATCAGCAACTTGTGCTTTTAATTTTTGCTTAAACCTGACATATGCTTATTTAAGGTTAAGGTAAGGAGAAAAAAACGTGGAAGCAATTAAGAGGGTGTTTGGCTGAGCTTATAAGCTCTTCAAAACATCTTGTAAGATGTATAAGTTCTCAAGAAGTGTGGTATTTTCTTTTTGCCAAAAAAGATTTTTTTTAACTACCTCCTTTAACTTTTACCATTTTAATTATAAAATAGTTATTACTAACATTTTATAAGCTCTTTCATCTTATTTTATCCAAACACTTTAATAATTTATTTTCAAAATAAGATCTAACATCTTATAAACTCAAAAAACATCTTATAAGATGTAGGAGCTTTTAAGATCTTTATTTAAAAGCTTAGCTAAACACCCTCTAAATGCACTTCGAATAAGAGCTTGAGTCCTTTCTTTCTGGATTATATATTACATCACAGGATCAGAAGTGTGATTATGAAACAACATATGGAGCAGACTTGATTACTTGAAGGCAAGTGTTCAACAAGGTCAATGCAGGAATGCCATTCAACAGTATTAACTGAAGGTATGAGTCATATTAAGGTGAGTTCAGTTAGCTTTCTTAGCTTTAATAGAAACTTATTAGTGCCTGCAATTTTGTAAAGTAGAATTGTGGGATGGGAACAAGTAATTAGTTTTGGGTATTTTCGTTATAATTCAACCAGTTGTTTAATCCCGGCCTTTCTGGATTATATATAATTCACTTTGGCTGCTATGCAAAGAAACAAAATTGTCTACATAGCTACATCTATATCTTTCAGTACTATGGTTCCAACTGCTGTTGTTTAATTTGTTTAGACATTGACATTTGATTGGTGGATTTGTGGCCTTTACTTTGCAGATGTTTTAATTATGTTATTGATTCTGTGATCATTTCCATTGGCTCGAGTGATTCAGTAGTGCTTTCTGGAAGTGGTAATCACATTGTAATTTCTACCCTAAAAGTTCTTAGTCTGCAGATTTATGCATGTGTTGGACATTTTAATTTTTCTGTGCAGTAGCTGCGATTTGAAATTTATTTTCTCAAGTCAACTGTTTCAGTTTTGTTTGTCAGATTCTAGCATTATGAGTTGTTGAACTGGTAAATATCTGCATTTCATTTATGTCGTCATTTCACCCCCCCCCCACCCACAAAAAAAATGGATATTTATGTCCAGTCTTCTGCACTTAGAAATACGCAATCCCAATTTATATAATTTTTAGTCTTTAGTTCTCCATTTTGATTGTAGACAAGTATTTCATCAACTGTCCCACATGGGAACAATGTTATTTTGCAGAACTTGGCTAGAAAAAAGAATACTTATATTGTTATATACGGTCACTGTCTAAGAGCTGGGAACAATGATGATTATTATTTGTTGAATTAGTTCTTTCTAACGGACTGCTCCCAAGATTTTTCACTTCTCTGTTGTGAGCCAGATAGTCGTACAATTGGCTGGTGGTTGCATTTGGTATTTTAATTTCATCTCTGTAACAGTTTTCCATTTTACAGGAATTTAAAAAAAAAAAAAACTATCAGCACCATTTCTAATTTTAGTTCTTGGTTGTTTGTTTTGGCATGCTATTTGTATTCATGAACGTTGTGTGATGGTGGTATGAAAATTTTAATGCCAATCTCTCTGATTGTTGCTTTCTTGTTCAAACATTTGGCCCCTCAATTATGCTTTATGAAGAGTAAGCCAGGTGCATGATGGTTTTCATTGGATAATAGAAATTGAACTGTAATTTATCTTCCGAAGGTTTTGTTTTGGTTGTGGGAGAGCATACAACATTTTTGCACTCTCCATTTTGTGATTACATTATTAGAATTTGTGTTTTCTTTAGTATCCAGTTTTTAGTAGTGAGCATTTTGTGGACATTGAGTGATAGTACTAAGAGAGTCTTATTTTGTGGTAAACAAAGAGTCTTATTTTGTGTTTACATGATATCTTACACAAGCTGATTCTAACAGGTCACCTTGGCATTTTCTACTGTTCCTCTCAAGAATTTACATCTTTTCAAGCTTGAGAAACAAAATGTCATGATTGTACACAACATTCGTCTCCATCGAATTTAAGGTGATTTTTGGATGAGCTTTGGGGCAACATCCATCCATGGTGGCTGGGATCAAATCAGAGCAGCAAATGCAGGGCTAGAAAAGGACCATCCTCAGGCAACATCTGGTCCCTAGTTTTTTAAGGTATAACGAAGACGACAATTTAGTATCTGTCATATGATGCTATAGATGATGTATATCTCGGGGATAATGGAAATATCGAAAAATTTATTGGAAATATCAGCGTGTCCACATTTCCGGCCAAACCCGCTGATTTGAAAACCAATTTTGCTTACATGAACTGTTTTCGCCAACCTCCTATGGCTACATGACTAAAATTGCAATTTAGGGAGTGCTTGCAATCTCTAACAAAGTGATTCTCAACTTTCGGCTGAAATAAATCACTTTTAGTGTTTACAAATGTCAATTTCTGCTTTTGATTCTCCTTCATTTAATCATAATTTAAAAGTAGGGAGATTAGTGATTTAAAATTTTTATTCTGCTTATAATTTGACTTATACAATAAATAAGCATTTTTACAACTTTTCCACAAAACACTCAACTTTTAGCTCTCAACTTCAAATTCTATTTGCAAACTTCACCGACTTCTGATTCTCAACTACTTTAACTTTTGCTACAATAAATCACTTCTTTTAAAAGCAGAAGTTTTTGCAAACACTCCCTTAGCCTTTTCGGATGAGCTTTGTGGCGATATCCCGTTTCCCAGTGGCTGGGATCAAATGCAAGCAAACTTGGCTAAAAAAAGGACCATCTTAGGCAACATTTAGTGTATATAATGGTCCCTTGTTTTTTAAGGTACAACGAAGACAACAATCTAGTATCTGTCATTTGCTATAGATGATGTATATCTGGGGGTATAATGGACCCTACACTAAGACATGCAGAAAAAATATTTGGTCACCCCAATGGTTTTTATTCATATCTACAGAATGTGTTGGGCAAGTGTTTGGGGTTGATTGATACTTGAATTTTGATCTTGTCCAAAAATCAAAGGCACATGGAATATTGGTAGCCCAGAATTGGATTTGATGATGTGGAGGAGCTTTGTATTATTATTTATTATCTTTGGGTCTCAATCTCAGCATATGGGTACCACGTGATAAGAGGTTTCCATTCATAATTACTCTCACATGATTTCCCACCACATTTGCTTTCCATTTTTATATCATCTTTCTTCGTCTCATCCGCATATCTAAGGTAGCACAAGTATTTTATTTTATTTTATTATTAATTTTTTTATAACTCAACTTTCAATCTTACGTCTTACTATGATTGAGACAACATTTCCGCCCTCGTTGTTGTTACGCCATCAAGGTAAAATGTATACACACGTGATGATCTTACGTCTTATTATGATGACCGGGACAAAGAACTCCGCTCTTCATCATGTTGTCATCAAGTAAAATGTATACACACGTGACAATGTTATGGTAGGGTTAATCGATGTACAACAAGATCCTCTCGCGAAAGTAAACAATTATGTTATGTTCGACCCTCAAATCTAATAATAGTTGATCTATCCCCAAATAGAACCCACACGGATCTTTATTCAAGATGAGTTCTCCAAATTTTCAAATATAATAATAGTTGATCTCTCCCCGAATCGAATTAATACGGATGTTATTCAGTATGAGTCCCACCAAATTTTCACCACCGCGTATACGCCCCGGAACAATTTGATAGAGCGTGAAGTGGGTTTTGAACACATGATTTCGACCCCATAAGGAACTTAAATCCTGGTTTCTTTCTATATTTTCTCAAATTCACTTCAAGTGTTCTATCCACTCGATATTTTTATTAAATAGTAAATGTAGTTTTATTTTTATTTATCCACACCTATGTACTTTCTTCAATCTCCAATTATTGACTTTGCTGAAACGTTTTGTTTTGCCTTAGTTTTTATATTTTCATGTTTATGGACATGTGATTTTAAAGTGTGCTTGCAAAAGTCTCCACTTGTTTATTCTAGATCATAAAGAATTCTCGTTTTGTTTATTTAGATATATTGTTTGTTTTCTTATAGGATTGAATAAAATTTTAGAATTGATTAGGGTTGTATTGTTCATGAATTATAATTCGTTATAATTTGGTGTTTTGGATCAAAGATTACGTAGGATAATTAAATGTCTAAAATGCCCATGTTATTATAAAAGTCAAAGAAGTATAATGAGAGGGAAAGTAAAGGGCAAACTGATAATGTCATAAGTGGGAAAAGTATGGATTATATAATATGTGGGAGGAAGGTGGGATTGGGGATCAAATGACTGAGTGATTATTTCTTGGGTCTAACTATCAATCATGGGCTTTAAATAACAATAAAAAACAATGGCATTGGGGTTATAATAAGCCTAATCCCATAGAGTCACACAAGTGGCTCGTTTGATCGACCAAATTTTGAGATTGGATTGATGTTGAGAGCTTCTTCTTCTTCTTCTTCTTTTTTTTTTTTGGCCAAAGTTACTATAGTCCTACAAAAATATAAAAATAAAGTCACTCCAACTTATTCTATAAAGATCCAACTCATTATTAATATTTACAGAGCAAATTACATGGCTTTTATTGCAATCTAACTAAAAGTATTTCAAGCTAAATCACGAGTTTATAAAATTTAAGCTTTTAAGTTCTAAAGTGCTTATGGACTCATAAAATAGGAGTAATTATCATACATTTAGCAAAAAACCTTATCAAGTGGTAGATGAAGGGCCTAACTATATTTTGAATTTATCTCTTACCATCAGTAACATAATATAAATAAAAATCAATCGAGTCAAATTTAAATTAAGCTCGTTAACATTACTTAATAACTTTCACAAATGTTGTCCAAATGAATAAACACAGATCATACTTAATCTACTTTAAGAGTTTAAATGTGTTCAAGTTTCAAATTTAAACAATGGGATAACTGAAAAATAGCTACAAAATTAAGAATTGAAAAAAAAAGCAAAAAAATAAATAAAATTCGCTATGTAGTGCAAATTCAATAAATGGACTGATAAAAAAGGATGAACCTATCCCTAAGGGCACCCATTATCGGATTTGTCTCAACAAGTCAGAGTCCTCAACTGCCAGAGACTGAGTCACCATACAAGAAATCTTCATCCACCCTGTTACCATGAGGATTTGAACCTACACGTTGCGGGTGCCAGCAAACAGACAACACTTCACTCAGGTCTTTTACTAGTTGAGCTATATCCAGAGGGCAATAAATAGACTGATAAAGTGTATGTTCCATCAAAATCAATCAAATATTCAGAGCCCCTCCAAATCCAGAAAACCTCATTTCTTATTTAATTCAAAACCCTGTGAAATGTACATTTGAAATAAAAGATCTCAACGACCTCTTCTTTAATATTATGCATTTACTCATTTGCTTAGACCTCAGTGCACCTACATTCATACAAAAGTAGGACTTGCATTTATTCTTCAACATTTTCAATTGCAGAAATTTTACTCTGTTTGAATATTCAATTAATTGTGCATTTTCATTTTTGTTTTTCAAACATTTGTAATATATGGGATACAAAAGAGTGTTTCGTATTGCAACTTCAATTATAAATTATGAATGATTCTCATGTCCCAACTTTCATAAATGGATTGGGGAATGAGACAGTCGTTCATCCACTTGATTGGTGGTTGTGTCTTGTGTGTGTGTAAATCGTGATATTGTAATTACGTCGAGAGTAAGATTTATTGTTAAATAAATAAATAAAAATTGTCATAAATTCTCCACCCAAAAAAAATCAGTTTACCGATAAATTTACCAATATAAATAATTTTGTCACTAAAATTTTACAGTTACCTATATAATACAATTTTTTCTGTAGGTAAAATGTTTTTTTTTTTTCTTCTTGTAGTGTTTTCATTAGGGATTAATGAATAAAATTTAGTGGTATGTTTTTTTTGTATATAAATGAATAAATAAATTGGTTAAAGAAAACACGTTTTTGGTGAAGATTTAAAAGCTATGAAGCATTACATTATTTAATCAGGAACTGTGGTTTAGACCAATTTCATGAGATTGAGTGAAATTTTTTGAGCTTTTTTGTGATTGATAATCGGATGGCGGGTTTTACTGGTTCAAATTTTTGGGGCAGGATCGCCTGATGGTAAATTATTATTACTATTGTGCAGTATCTGAATATAAAATTACCTTAAACCGTCCTTACAAATTGAAAGTATGATTTACTTTGCCAATATTAATTTTAATAATTGATAAATCCTTAATACAGTAATTAATATACAAAATCAGATAGAAAATAGAAGGTGAGGCTCTAACGGATATGATCTCCAAGATTGATACTTCAAGATTTTTTTTAAATACTTCGATTTGAAAATCATTAATTTTTGTATCACGTTTATTTTTATACTTTCTTATGATACATGATTAATTATTCTACGAAATTTGTTGTAAAGTAGTATTCAGATGTAACACATCATTATTTTATTTTACTAAAGAAATAAAGAGGTAAAATATGTGAGAATTATATTATTGTCTCTTGATTGCTTGCCTAAAACTCTAAAACGTGTGTGTAGGGGTGAGCAAAACCGAACTGGAACGATGGTTTGGTTCGGTTTTTTGTAGTTAAACGGTTTGGTTCGGTTTTGAATCCACTAAACCTAATTAATATTCGGTTCGGTTCAGTTCGGTTTGATCCATAAAATGCCGGTTTGCACCGAACCGAACCGAACCGAATATATTTATTTCTATTTTTTTAATATATTTTTTATATTATTATATTAAATTTTAAATTTATTTTATTGTTAAATTGTAAAATAAATATAAAAAATATTTTTTTTAGCAAAAAAAACGTAAAGTTCCAAAATAAAGTCCAAACCGAAAAACCGAACCGAACCAGGTTCGGTTTGATTTTTCTAGTATTGCGGTTCGGTTTCGGTTTGAAAAAATATAAATTCGGTTTTCGGTTTTTTGCGATTCGATTCGGTTTTGCACCGAATCGGTCGTTTGCGCATGCGTGTGTGTGTATGTGTGTAATTAAGAAGCCATATTTTATACGGCATGTATTCATCCAAAACAAACTAGAGAGTGAAAAAAAAAGGTTCAAATTGTAGATGGGAGAATTTTAATCCAAACTCCTCCATTTCGCATTGCCCAAAAAATTATATAATTAATAAAGTCAATAATATTTGAACTAATTCTTTCTCGATTCAACAAATATAAATTTACTTACAGAAAATATCAATCAATATCATCATAGTTATGATAAAAATCAATCAAGATAGTCCTAATTATGAGAAGAGAAGAAAATCAAATCAATCAACATCTTAGTAATTATGGTATTAAAACAATCAAAATCATCGTAATTATGGGGAAAAAACCAAATAATTAAGTTGAGTAGATTTAATACCTTAATTTGGAACAAATCACAGAACGTAAAAGGAAGCACATATAGGGCAACCATTCTTCATAATTTCTTCTGCTTTATTGGATTTCAAATACTTATTTCTCGTAATTATGTTTCTAAGTAGTTTTAGATAATTACTAATTTATGACAGAACTATAGGTTTATATTATTATTTTATTAAATTTACTTATTTTAAATTGGTCCAAGTGGGACTGAATAACAATATTATTTTAGAGAAATTGTTAAATTTATGGCGGTTTTACCGTATAATAAGGTAATTTCTTATTGACCAATGTATTATGAAAACTATTAAAAATACTTATTGATTAATCAAAGTTAAATGGAAATTTATGACCTCCCTAATCTTGCACGTGAAAGTTTGCAAATTGCTAGGGATGTCAATTTTGCCTCTGGCCATTTGGGTCACTCCGCCCCATGACCAGCAGCGGGGCGGGTCCAGTCGGGTCTGTGTGTCACACTCGCCCTGCCCTTTATTATTTTTAATAAATTAGTATATATTTTGCATATATAATATGTAATATAATAAAACTTTCATCTTTTAATATTATATCTAGTATTTATAAATTGATAATAACAATTTTTGGAAATAATATTTCATAAATATATTATGGATATATAATGTTTTTCTATTTTTTAATTTTTTGTATTTATTTTTATTTAGTTTGGGGCAGGACGGGACAACCTGGGCCTTTATCATACCCTATCCGTCCCGACCCATTTCCACCACTACAAATTGCAACTAATGTAGTAAGTAAAAAGTATTGTTGTAATTAGAGCTTACTTGAGAGGGTATAAATGTAACTTAACCCAATAAATTATAAAAAAAAAAATACCACCCAGGTTCAATATATTTGAATAGTAGAGAGTACAAACCCCACAAAGAGTCACCACTCCTTTAAAATCTGCCATTGATTCAAACTTACTCTCCTTCCCATGCTTTTAATGCTCCATGGCTCAAACCAACAAAATCAAACAAAATATTACGCATTAATTTCAAATCACATTTTTCCTCTCATTCAAAGCTCAAACATCACCACCTACCAAATGGGCAAGAAAATGAAATTTCCATTTCTGTTCAAATCCACCGAAACCACCACCTCCGCCGCCGCCTCAGCATGGCCGTGGCCGGCCTGCGTCAACAATCCCAAAACACTCTCCTTCCGGGCCAACACCAATAGCAATATCTACAAGACAATGAACTCTGCCTATCTCGACGACAAAAACAGCACAGATGAATTCGCAGAGAGTACGCCCGATTCGTTTTTCAGCATCCGCGATTCTAACGAAGAGAGCTTCTCTCGCGGATCGGAAATATTCGAGCAGCTGAACAACGACGAGACCGCGGTGGTTCGAGGACTGAGATCCGATAGGCTGTTCTTCGAGCCTGGAGAGACGAATTCCATTCTGGAAGAAGCGAAATCGTACGGATTTCCGTATAAGGAGAGCAGTGTGGCGATACTGGCAATGGATTCTAGGGATCCGTTTCTGGATTTTAGGGTTTCGATGGAGGAAATGGTGGAGGCGCACGGATTGAAAGATTGGGAATGTTTGGAGGAGCTATTAACGTGTTATCTCAGAGTTAACGGAAAAAGCAATCACGGTTATATTGTTGGTGCTTTTATTGATTTGCTGCTTCATCTTGCTTTGGCTAATGATACTTCGTCGTCTACATCCGCCATTGATGAGCAATGTTCTTCTTCTTCGACTACCACACAGTATTCCTTCACATCTCCTCTCTCGTTTTCTTCCTCCACTTATTCCTCCACTAGTCCTTGTTTGTCTTTACTCGAAAATGAAGATGAGATCGTTGTTGAGAAAACTGTAAACATTTCTCCACCAGGTGTTTGATTAATTGATTGTGTCATATTAGATTAGTTTTAGAGCTAAACAGTTAGTTTTTCTGTAATGTATTTTTCTGTAGGTGTTTAACACGTGTAAAGAGATTACACGAATGAATTAATGTAATTTTTGGCCATGGTTGAAGATGACAGTTGAATTTAATTTACTGAAAAGTGAAAATGAAAAATTAAACTGATATTTTTGTTTGTTCTTGAAATTTGAATACATACATATATAGAAATGTTGTTTTTGCAATTGGTTTGATTATTAAATATTGAATAAAAACGTATAGTTTGGGTAAAGAGGTTCTGAAAAGTTTGCTTCAACGGCACATTCTGCTATTAATGCCCATGCTGAATCCCATGTGGTACTGTTACTTTTATTTAGTACCACTAAAATAATTAATTAATTGAATGATAACTTTGTTTTACCAAACATATATACTTATTTTAAATCTTTAATTATCTTTTACTTGAAAAACACTCAAATGCTACTACTTGTATTTAGTAGTTTTCACTAAAATATATTTTGAATCTTCCATTGATTGTCATTTTGCGTAAGTACAGAATTATTAATTACAATTGAAAATTTATCCAAAGTGTTCATTTTTTGAAACCAACGTATCTATAGAACACTCTTAAGCGTCTTTTTTTGTTATTTGGCCTGTTTTTTTTATTATTACTATTAATATTTTTGGCGACCCTCTAAATTGTATATTATAATAAGTACTCTTTGGCAGTACATTAGATTTCGGTGAATAAATCAGTAATTCGAGTCGCTCGCTTGGCAACGAGTCTAGGTAATTAGTTCGAGGAAATTAAAAAGAACGAATATTAGGCTAGTTGGGTAGATCCCAGCTAAAGCCCAGTCAAATACATATGATAAGGTCGTTAGGAACTAAAGAAGCGGTGAAAAATAAATTATCGATTATCTATTACGATGGAACTGAGCTTTGTATTTATAGGTTTTGATCTTTGCTTGGCCGCATGCTATCTCCACATATAGTGATCACCTAACTTTTCGTCACATCACAGTTAATATCAACGGTAACGGCTTGGAGCGACCGGATCGTGAGTTCGGTCAGGGCCCAAATACGAAACACATGGATCTTTGGGTAGTTTTGTCATTTAGCTAACTCACGGGGTAAAATGGTAATCTTGACCTGATACATATCAACATGAGATTTCTAACATTTGAACTGACCATTGGATAAAAGCATTAACATTTGATTTTTACCTTG
This sequence comes from Rehmannia glutinosa, assembly GCA_016081115.2. Classification (NCBI taxonomy): domain Eukaryota; kingdom Viridiplantae; phylum Streptophyta; class Magnoliopsida; order Lamiales; family Orobanchaceae; genus Rehmannia; species Rehmannia glutinosa. Next base: position 8,905,359 of record CM071934.1, on the reverse strand, counting down.
AAATTCAAATAGGTAGTAATTATCACTTGAAAGCAACAATACTAGTGAATTTGGAGTGGTCCTCTCTGCAAATTGAGATTGTATCTCTGCACAACTGCAGCATTATCATGAACCAGAAATTGAGAAGAAGAAAAAAACAATGGCATATATTCATATGCATGTCCTAATATGTTAACTGGAACATGACCAAATAGCTGCTACTCTTTGGACACAAAGTTTAAATATGCCATAAATTGAAATAGAAAAGGAAAACTGCCATATACTCATTTAGTATCACTTTTTTTTCTCATGGGGGTTGAAAAGTTTTACTTTTTCTTGTCTCTTTTTCTTGCCCAGATAGAAACAGAAAAATGGTTTTGTTTTCTGGGATTTTATTTTATTTTATTTTACTTTATTTTATTTGGTAGGGTATCTTATCTTTTCTGGCTGTTAAGTGTTAAGCAGCTAAGAGTTGGAGAAAAATACAAAAAAATGAAAATATTCTCATGGGTTTGGAGAGAATGTTGCTGGAATTGCATCAATAGTGGTGGTCCTTAATTTCATTTCATTTAAATTTGATGCAAACTTGAAATTTATATATAAGTGGATAGGATGTGAATGTGAAGATTTTAATTGTAATCTTCGACGGGATCCAATTATATATGTGACAGCAAGCTGTGTCGAAAAGCTGAACAACAAGCAAGTTTCGTTTTCAGGTTGTCCATAATGCACATGGATTTTATTTTTATTTTAATTTCATGTTTTATCTCGTATTTTTACATCATAAATACATGCTAATTATTACGTATATTTGGCTTAAGAATCATGAGTTTTTAACATTCATAAAGCTTTGCCTATTGATTGTGTTGTCTTTTTTTTTAATAAGTCGGGAGCGATGGTTGGAGGAGAGAATAAATTTAAAAAAACCGAAAGATACAAAATTCAATTATAGTGAACACTCTTACAAAGGGTGAATGCGTCTGGAAAATATATCGCTTCGTGGTTATTGATTGTGTCGTCTTTAAACACCGTCTGGATTAGTTTTTATGGATAGTAAACTAAAGTTGCCTCAAGACAAACTTAAAAATGTTGGCATAATGACCACACACACACAAAAAAAAAAAAAAAAACTTGAGATTCGGGATAGTAACAAAAAAAAACATAGTAATTTCAAAATTACAAAAACCCATTGAAAATTGATTCATCTTATGTTTTGCTCCAACCATTAATGGATTGTTCTTAAGACGCATCAAATATTTTACAATTATATCTCTTAATTTTTCTAAATATTACAAATAACTTAACTTTTCATCCGGATATTTGTAATATTAAATATAAATGATATAACTGTAAAATATAAGATGAAAGTTTGGGTTATTTGTAATTTTTTTAAAAGCTTAGGGATATAACTCCGAAAAAAGTTGATGACGTCGACAAGTTTCTTGATTCAACTAACGGTTGGGGTAAAAACGTAGGACGGTATCAAACCTAAAGGGTTTCTATAATTTGAAATTTCTATAGGGTTTCTTATAATTACCCCAGACCTTAAGAATTTTTTTTTTAATTATCCTGAAAATGTTTGAACACACACACACACACAAAAAAAAAAAGCCTTAAAATTGCCACTAGACGAATATTGGGTCCATCAAATTGCTAAGCCTATAACAACTCCTTAGCAAAGGATCAAAGCCCAAGAATTATATCATCATACAAACAACATGACCCAAAAATAGAGCATCAATTTCATGGATGAGACATCCTACCACAAATTGCTCCACTTTTTGTGCTGTTTCTCCTTACAATCGAGCACACAAAACACTTAAACTAATCGAACATCACTCATTTTATTTGTGAAGAAACAAATTATTTAATTTCAAGTTTTCAAACTATTTTGGTTTAATTATCAAACTACTAGGGCCATGGGCCTGCATCAATCTCAGAGCTTAAAAGATTCTTGTCTGAGCAGTGAACCTTCTAAACCTTGTGCTTCTACACTATTTTAAAATATTTTAAGTTTGCTCGATACCTTGAAAAGATGACAATTAAAAAATGGAACTATTTGGATCAGGTTTAAAAATGTGAAGTCATAGATAGCAGAAATTTATGAATCCCATAACATATTTATTATTTAGTAGTGTTTGAACTTGTGTCATCCATTATGTAGCAGTTTTGGCTTCACTAGGGAATTCAACTTCAAACCAGAGTTGCTCACTTCACTGGTTTTTATATTTTAATTAGTTATCTAGTTTAATAAATTGAAAATTGCTGATGTTCACACTAAAGTTTTCATTTTTTTTTCTTTTTTTTTGGCACCTCATTTTTTTATATTGTAAATTTCATTTTTGAAATATATGTTCTTTTTTTTTTTTTTTGGGAAAAGCATAACGTGAAATTGTGATATTTTGGTTATTTCACATGGATTACTCGGACGGGATCCTCCAATATAAAAGAGTGTCTCAACTTATTTTCCACCGAACGAATAATTGTCATGTGTTTTATGATTAAAAATTAATCTTGTAATTTGTATATACGTGCTGGCAGTCATCCGCACAATGAAATGGAACAAACTATGGAGGATCCCATCTCGTAATGTTGATATATATATATATATATTATTGATTGACATAAGACAAATGCAATGGAGGTGCTTAATTTTCGCAATTATTCGTAAATTAATATCATTAGCATGGCCGATATAAATTATAATCTCAATATAATTGGATATTTTCAGTTTTTTTTTTTTTTTTTTTGAGAGAAAAGATATTTTCAGTGATATGTACATGTAAACTCGATAAATACTGAATACAAATAGCCTGCGTTAGTATATAAACAGATAGTTTGAAGTAGTGATCGAATTAAATGCTTCAGAAAAATAATTAATGTTACATGGTTAAAAAATTAGACAAATTACATAGAGATTTTAAAGTTGATCTGAGACAAGCCAATCCCTATAAGTCTTCAATGTGCAGGCCTTAACTTGTCAATACATTGAGGAAAGCAACTACTTTTTTCTTGTGTAATTAACCCTTTGCTTGGGTCATTTTCAGTAATCAGTAATTAATGCCATTTTCATTTCCAAGAAAATACATTTATTTATTTTAATTGTTTGCCCTGAAAATGATGACAGAGCAATTATCCTCTTGCTATAGTAAAATCATTCAAATGTCCTTTTTAATGCAATTATCTTCTTGCTATAGTAAAATCACATCAAGAATTCAAGATGTATCTCTATAGATTTCCCCATGCCATATCTCTTTCTCAGTGGAATTTAATTTCATATTTGTTGTAGTCAAATAAAACTTATAAAGAAGTTATAGCATTATAATTTTATTGATATAATTCTCTATTAAGAGATTACGTTTGTGTTTTGAATTTAAATAATTAGTTTTTATTTCGTAATTAGGCACTGTATTAAAGATGCATAAAAAAAAGCACTGAATTAAAGAAAATTATTAATAATTAAGGGTGGAGTGACGATAATATTATTAATTTGCACCGGGAATTTTAAATTGTTACTCCACTATTTTGCCATTGGACAGTTTTATATGCGTTCTTGATAGGAACAAGAGTAAATATTTCTATTCACGCAAAATATATATCAATAGATTCAAGTCATTAATTTTTATTTAATATTTTAGTAGACGTATGTTTAATGAGATTAATATAGCTTATTCGAATGAAAATATTAATATTAATAATAATAATTCTAAATTTCCAAATAAGTGATTTGCTCCAATATTTTCGTTGTGTGTTCATAAGAAATATAAATATAAATATATATATATGGGAAAGAGGGAAGTAAATTGCGAATCCCTTGTAAATAAATGAATACTGACACGTTTACTGCAAAATCAAGAAAAATAAAACTTGAAAGTGAATTGGCGCTAAACCCACGCAACGCTTTAATTGATAAGTCATTCATAAATTTTGTATAGACGCACGGCTTTCCAATAATGACTGGGTTTATAGACTGTGGAGGGCATTCAAGGTATTTCAAAAAAATATTGCTCTGGCAATAGTTGCTTGGCATTTGGTCCGTGGAAGTGGATCCTTCTTTAATTGTAAATGTCTGTTTGAACTTTGAAGGCTCAAGCAATTAATGCAAGCCTAGGATGGGCCGAGGCCCAGTAGGAGAATTGATGCCAAAATTAAATGACCCATTCTAAGGGAGCACTAAAATAATGCAATAGTTTAACTGAAAAATGATATCAAAATATTAACCTTTTTTTTAAAGCAAACAAAAAAAAAATTGGATTGTGATTTGTGCTCCTAGATTCTAGTTTAGTTACTAGCAACGCTGGGACCATATCTCTTGTTCAATTTTTTATTCTACTATACATGATGAATACGTTTACAATTATGACATCATCATTTACACGCGTCATATATTCAATATAGTGGAATAGAAAGTGAAAAATAATTATGGAATAGGAAATTTCAATCCAAAGAACGGTTCTATATATAAATCAAGCGTTTCATTATATTTGTATTAAAAAAAGGCTCTTAGAGTGATGGCCTGTCTCAAAATAATTGCCATATTTTTTGTAAATTTTGTGTTACACTATAACACCGTTGTATGCATTAATTTACCTAAATTATACTCATATATTGTTTGTTATATTACGCATTATCCTAATGGGACTTTATAGCTAATTTGCTTCTCATAAAAACAATAGTGATTTTATTTTGGATAAATTAATGGATCAGGAAGATATTTTATGGTTATTGGAAGACACTTATCAAATATTTTAGGCTGTGTACATATATGATATGTAATCAAATTTTCCGTTCGACACTATATTGACCAGGATCTTCATAGTTATATGATTAATTAATTGATCTTATTTTGAATATAAGTTAAGAAAGTGTCCGGATAAAATACGATAGGAAACTTATAAAATGTTTGTAAAGATAATTTTGTAATTAAAATGGTCAAAATCAAATAGAAGTTATTAAAATAAGATCTTAACTGAAAATAAAATCAGTCTAAAAATAAAGATTTTAATTCAAATTTAATCGGAACTCATTGCGATATATTAAATACATCTTAATTGGTTTCTGGTTTCTTATTTCTTGGATAATAAATTTGGGGCATATGGTAAGATGGGTGCAAATTGTGCAACAATTATTTGGTAGCACTTAGGAGGGACAACTTAGTAAAGAAACGTTGTACTCGGAAAGTCAGACCCTCTGATTTCATATTCATATCGTTTCACGATTTCTTTATGACAGATTCTGATATCTCAATTGCAAGGCATCAATTACTCGTCCTTTCTCTTCACGGCCCTTTATTATTTTTATTGTTATTTTTAATTTTTCTCCTTAATTTTAAGTTACTATATATTTCCAGTCCATGGTTTGTGGACAGTGGCGGACGCACGACTTGGGGGCGAAACATATTTTTGAAGACCTATATAATGAATTTTTCCTCAAAATTTTGGGAGGCAAATGTAATTTTTCATTAGTATAGACATAATTATAAAATAAATAAAAAGTAAGAAAAATAAATTTTGAAAATTTTAAAAAATAAATCTGATGTGACTCCTGAATTCATTCAGAACTTGTGTTCATAGATTAGTGGAATATATCAATTGTGCATTGTTTTATTGCAAATATTAAAACATATATATTCAAAGATCTAAAGAGTTCTTCAAATTTCTTTTAGTTTACTTTAGTAAAGAAAATATGATAAATATTATCACTTAATCACATCATCAAATAGACCAAAAAATATTAAGTTAAATAAAAGATTCCAGTCCCCAAATTATTGCAACAATTTTCTAAGTTGTTTCACACCAAAACACTATGTTAGTATTGTTTTAGCACATGTCTCCACACTTACTATTTATGTCAAACACCACCAAATTTGGGAGAAACACATGTTCTAATACTAATTAAGAAAGTCCATGTCTTTTTTAGGATGGCCTCTTGTTGATGAACAAGATTGAAGCAAATGGGGTTTACATGTCCCCCATGATAGAAATGACATATATTGGATGATTTTGGTTAATGTTGGATTGCTCTTTCTTACAAGATTTGACACAAGAAAAGTTTTGCAACTTATTCGGAGCCTCACATCTTGATACTCTAAATCAAAACATTTCATATCACAAGGGAAGAAGAAAGTTGGGTATGGTCCCAAAAAATATATTTGTACTCAATATATTTCTGTTTTGATTATCAAGAATCTCTTGTTATGTCTAGTATTTAACCAACAAGATGACTTTATCAACCATTCTGGTTTGCTATAAAAAGTGAGGTGATAAGAATTGAACTATCAATTCAAAAAAGTAGTAGCTAGCATTTGTCAACTTTCTTGATTTCTCCTTTTTGTTGAACTGAGTTAGCCACATAGTTTGAAGCCAAAATGTTGGCACAAAAGTATGTAAGTGGAAGTGGGATCTATTTGATAGGGTACAGTGACAGGTCAGTTTTTTTTTTTTTTTTTTTTTTTTTTTTTTTTTTTGTCATCGAGAGTATCCCCACACGCTCACGTTGGCGCTCACACGCTTTCGGGCCTGGAGCGCTCGCTAAAAGTAATGGGACTAATCCTCTGCGGAGATGGACCGCCCCAAGCCCACACTCCACGCGATAGTCGGGGATCGATCCTGGACCTCTAACCCACCAAAGATGGGCGCACGCCACTCGGACAAACCCCTGGAGGCAGTGACAGGTCAGTTGAAAAGTGGCTTTTTGCATATACTATGTATGGTGTTTGTGTACTCCTCCATCATGGTCCAGATTAATACTAGAGCTGCATATAGGGCTTTAGTTTTTATTATAGGCTATGGGTTGTACTTGGGCATTTCCAGATCTCAAGACATCACAACCGTTGATTATACGAAGTTCATATATGGCGATATGCGATTATAAGGCTTAGGAATCATGTCCGAACCGGCGAACCCTCTAATGATACTCTTATTAAGTAAGTTGTTTCATCTTATATTTTAATACATCAAATAAATGTCAGTGTATAATATTATACACTTGATATTCACATGGTGCATTGCAACACGAGAAGAAATATGATAGAAAATGGGAATCCCAGATTCTGATTAAATATACACTCATATATATGGGTTGTATATCTGGAACGGATTCGGTAAAAACCATGACCCACCCTGCATAGAAAACATTGGGCCTGAGACCTGACTTGCTCAAACCCAAAACCCAGTGGGTCATACCCCCAAATCTGCAAACATTTTTTGTGTTCATTTATATTTAATAAAAATAATAAATTCACACATAAATATAAAAAACCTACAATATCAATGAAAAATGCAATCATCATTGAAACTCATATATTATTGTACGTATAACAATGTCACAGTTAATTATGAAAACCTATATTTGCACAAACAATATTAAAAATTAGAAAGAGCAATTACTGATTTCATTAAGTGACTAAATTAGAATACAAAAATATATTAAGTAAATAATATTTTAAAAATAAAAAGTAGACATCGTGTACCCGACTGGTTATAAAAATGCATACAAGAGACCGTCCCAGCCCCCAGGACCCGCCTGACTGGGTTGGGATTGCCTTTTCCCCAACTGAGTGGGTTCATTACGGGTCTGGTTGTCATCCCTAACTGGTATTTAACTTGTGAATTTCGTATCGAAATTGCTTTGGTTGATCCACGTCGGACGAGACACATACTACTAGTTAATCAATTTTTTTCTTTCAAAATGAAAAGTGATATATAGGCAATAATGTGGCTGGTCCCTTTATCTCCTCTTATTATATCAACCCCTCTGGTCCATAAGATCAAAAGCTTAGACCTAAACAATAAGTCTACTCCAGAAAAAGCACTCAAGTACTAAAATGGAGACCAAGAGTCCCCCTTCATAACTCTACTTTTGACAATGCATACCAAAAGATCTTCCATCTTAACAAAAACATGAGTTACACTTGTTCATAAAAAGTCACAAAAGATATAACCTATTTCCTTTATTTTTTAAATTTCCAGCAAAATTGGACCCTGAATTGTTTCCATGCCATGAATTTTCCTGGCACTTTATGTCAAACACTCTTGATTTCCACTATATTTCTCTCACACAAAGATTTCCTGTTAATTCTGTTAAGGAACAAGTGAGATGTTTTCAGTGGTGGCAACAAAAGATGTCTCCCACTAAAATGAGCTCACATGGACTCTGTTCTTCTGTCTTATTACAAAATATCATGCCATTTGGTTGGTGCTTGTGTTTTCTTTGTGAGCCAAAATAAGACATAACAAAAATAACAAACACCCCTCAAATAAAAGAGAACAAAATAACTGCAATTATAACTTCCTCCCATATGCACACAAAATATAATCATTTCTTGTGGGATTGCAACAAAAAATCCAGAAACAAACATGGGAAAACCCTGCAAATCATTCATTGGACAGAGGCAAATTAATCTGAACTTCTACACTTAATTTTTGTTTACTTGTAGTGCAAATAATAGGTGTAAGCAATTCGTATCGTGTTTGTGTTGCACTAATTATGTTTTCGTGTTATCTATTTTATTTGATCATTGAGAACAATATGTGTCAATACAAGAAAAACCACTTTACTTACAAAAAAATTTGTAGGTAAATATTAAGATAATTATAAAGTGTATGTAAAATTGTTGTAGGTAAAATATATACATACTGAATCTAAAATCATTGGTAAATACCTAAAATATGTCGGTAAATTTTAAAACTATCGGTAATTTGCATGTATAATTTGGGGAAAATAATATTTCTTATTATGTAGGTAATCGTAAAATTTAGTGACAAAATTATTTATGTTGGTAAACCAGAATTTTCTTGTATTATGTAATTTTAACTAAATACAATTTACTCGTGACGTGTTGTGCTTTATTGTGTCTTCCTCTTTATAATTTGTATTTGGAATTTATGTCGTGCTATCACGTCGTATGTGTTATCCATTGTCACCCCTAACTGGAGCGAGACCTGTGTTTATTTAACCTCATATCTTTCTTTCAAGAAATAAAAAATAAAATAAAGAAACAAAGAAAAAAAAAACATGTCAAGATTGCTTGGATTTATCTTTCTTGATTTCAATGAAGCTTCCTTCTATTTATGGCCTAAAGATTTTTTTTCTGGTGGAGTGTGGAATTGGTTTAGTTTTTGTGTTCTATTATATGGTGGATTTTATTATGATAATATACAAAATATAATATAAAATCAAAATAAATCTAACATTTTTTTTTTGATAGAAATAAATAATGTAACATTAAAAATTATGATAATATACAATATAAAGTTAGACTGAGTTAAGTCGGGTGGGGTCACTTTCAATTATTTAAATAGTAGCCGAGATTGGAAATGGAAAAATTGAAATTGCCATTTTCGTTTCAATTGCCCAGAATATGAATAATTAACTAACTTTAATTGAAAATTCTATTAATGTTACATAGTAATTGTTTGGGAGTAAAAGAACAGCTGGAGAGTGCAATGTAGTTATTGTCCCTGCAAATAGTGCTTGAGTGCAATCGATTTTCCAAGCAATGTTGACTTGTGAATTGAGATTGCTGAATATAACTAAATGAGCAACCAGATATTACATCATTAGCTATTATTACATATACTGATGCAGCTATACATCACATCACCTGTAATAATAGCAAGAGCATTCAATCTGAAGCATGCAAATATTTTTTATGCACAATTTTTACACTATCAGATGCATTAGAAACTATAATGTTTTTCATAGTACTTTTTCATCATGCATGTAAATTTATACAGAGTTCTTTTTCCATCATGTGGTTTTTCAAATTCCTGACTAGAGCATTGTTGGTTAAAATAAAATGTCAAAACTGGACCTTTTGAAGTATGTTGAATGGCCTGCTTAGGGAAAATTAGAGCAGTCAAAATTAGTCCGGTTCGAACTGGATTGTGATATTATAGGCCTGAAAAGAGTGAGGCCTATTTGACTCGAAATCCCAGTCGACCTGATTAGCCCGACTTTTCATGTATATTTTTATGGGTTGAGTCGGGCTTGGATCTCCAAAATGGTGATCCAATTGAATCTCGGCAAAAACTTGCGTGAGACGGTCTCACTGGGATTTAAATCCGTGAGAGACGGAGCCCTTACACAAAGTTTTAAAGGTTTTTTTTTTCAGTTTTCATTTTTCTTAAGGTTTATATTTGTTTTTTTAGGGTTTATTTTGTTTCTTGGGTTTATTTTTAATTGATTTGGGTTTTTAGGATTTTTAGTTTTTTTTAGGGTTTATTTTTATTTTTCGGTTTATTTTTGTTTTTCGGGTTTATTCTTCATGGTTCATGTTTTTAGGGTGTATTTTTGTTTTTTCATGGTTCATTATTATTTTAAAATTTATTTTTATGGTTCATGTTCTCAAGACGGAGCCCTTAGAAGGTCCGTCTCACACTGTTTAGATCCGTGAGACCGTCTCACAAGAGACTTGCTCTTGAATTCGACCCGCCCGACCCAATTTTCTCTTTGGCTCGACGGGCTAGCATCGGTTCGGCGGACTCATTTAATTTAACTCTAGAAAAATCCCAATATTGGACTTGAAGCCCTATTTTAATTTTGACTTGACATTCAAAAATAAAAAATTATGCGTTCACGTATAAATTACGTGAGATTTTCCGAGCAATTTGAAGTCTCCGACGAATTGAGTACTAAATGAGAATTTATAAAAGATAATGGTGGTTTTGCCAAACAAAGTTGAGAAAACCCAATTTTGCCGCACCAGATACAGGACTAAAGTTGCATTTCACCCCCACACCTTTTTCATGTATTACGATGATTAATTCAATTTATAAAAATAAGGAATAATTACAAAAAGCATCCCTGAGGTTTGACCTAATTACAAAAAAAATCGGCTAACTTTAAAACTTACAAAAAGTACCCAGTAGGTTTGATTTAGTGTTAAAATTAAGGTGTAATCTGCAATGATTTTACAAATATGAAGGCGAATTTTGAAATATATTTCAAACCTCAGGGGTACTTTTTGTAAGTTTTAAAGTTAGTTGGGTTTTTATAATTAGATCAAATCTCAGGGGTTCTTTTTGTAATTATCCCTAAAATTAATCATCCGTTGGCCTTTACTCTGAAGTTGTACAAATTAAATTTCTAAGAACCTAATGAAAAAACTATATAATTAATTAATCATATTTAAATCATAAAAACCTTCAAATATAGTGATTTTAATTTTCAACCCTAAAATGGTATTTCATAATGCTAATTTAATATTTGTGTCCATAAATTTGAAGATGCCAAAAGAATAAAAGATAAATGGAGGCGACCATCAATTTTGACTGTTAAATGGGGACACAAGGACAATCAGAAGTGCCCAAAGCCAATCAAACTTCGACACCTGTCCAAGACGAAGCAAGCCAAAATTTTACTCGAATGACAGTGTTGGAAGAGGCGAACAATTAAGTTATGTTATGTACTCGCATATGATTATTAATTGCCTCATTGAATTGCATTAAAACAGCTGCAGCAGTTTTTTTTTATATTTTTTTATTTTTCAATAATTTTTCAAATCCCAACGTCTATCTTTTCCCACCCAAGAGAACTACAGCTGCAGACTGGGTAGAGATTTTGACCAAAATCATTCAACAAAATTTTGTCTTCATTTGGTATTAAAAAAACAAAAGTACAACATCCCAAGAAATATAGATATATTAAAAGAGTATCAGAAAGAGATCAGACGAAACGAGAAATAGTTTTTATGTCTATTTCCTGGTTTATTAGCGAAAAATAGCGAGGGGCTAGCCATAACCCTTGTTCTAAGAAGTGACAGACGGGCGGTATGTTGGGACCTAGCGTCTAGGTGGAGTTTGGACGGAATTAGTCGGGACTTAATCGGAAAAAAAATGTAGGTAAACAAGGGAAACTTAGTACCTAAACGGGAACTAGTCGAGACTAGATGGAGATTTTTAGAACAGTGGTCATAAGAGCCTTCGGCTTTGCAAAATTGAAATTGAGTCGTAAGTGATAATTCCACTAAAACATTAACCAAGTTAAATAATCCTCTATCAACCAAATAATTGGTTATATTGACTATATTATGACAAGCTAAAAATAATAACCTTCTCACAAAAAGGTAACATGTTGAATTAATTAATTGGGTTATTCTAGCTTTCTTTGGTGACCATTGTTCCAAAATTGTCGGTTCCAGTTTCCCGTAACGGGGAACCTTAACCGTAAACGATCAACATTTATGGCCCACTTCCTGTTCTGCTTTGGAACCGTTGCTTTTTTTCTTTTTTGAAATATTTTTATTTTTATATTTTGTCCCATAAATTAAAAATTCCTTCTTTAGTAGTATTACTAAAGTTATAAACTATTTTGGAGCAACATAATCATCGAAGTGGATACAAGTGTTCAGGATGATCTGGTTCCATGAATACTGCCCAATTGAGAGAAGTTAGAATAGACAATTGAGAATAGAGAAAAATAGAGAGAGTTTGATAGTTTGTTATTAGGAAAATGATTTGAAGGGGGTTATTTTTAGAAAATGAACAAAAAAAACATAAAAATAAAATTAAAAACTAAAAACCCCTAATAAAGGGTCATATTGATGTTGCCTAACGGCCAACTGATCTCCAACTATTAGGGCATCTGGACCTTTAAAAAAATGAACTAGCAATTGGAATCTCCAATTCCGCTTCGAACCGGTAATTCCACGGTTTTTGAAATAGAGAACCATAATCGCAATCATAGGGGACGGTTCCAAACCAATTAGGAATTGGGAACTGTTGACTCCAGTTCCGATTCCAATTCTCCGGTCGATTTCATTTTGGTGTTGGGCCTAATCCTTCCGCATACCATAATTAGGTTGTATACACTTAATTATTTCACAAATTATAGCTGCAAGCGAGATTTCCTCCTAGAAATGTATAAATGTTCTTTAAAAAAAGACTTGAGTGTGGATTTGGATAACTTATATCCAAATGTAAACTGAGTAATATGCATCACGAGTGTAACCAACACTCATTACAAATATTGATATCTGATTTAATTAAGGGTTCGAATTTTAGAAAAAGCAAAGGGAGAAAAAAAAAAAAGGAACTTGATTATAATCTCATTATACCAATACTAAAGTTACATGTTATAAAGGTAAAGGGTGTGACTTTTTATACTTTAATTAATGGTGTATCACTTTGTGCTTCAGAATGCACCATCACCAAAGCGAATGTGATTTTCTATTCCAAAAGAATGTTTCATCTCCTATTTCATTATAGGAATAATTGACACGTCCATAAAAGTTACCATATCAATTTTAAAACTTAAATAAAACCTAAATTATGGGATTAGTATTATAACTTCTAAACACGTGACAATGATCCAAGAGTTGGAATAGGAAGTTAAACACCCGTGGAATAGAAGATCTCATCCAGCAAAATGCTCCACAAGAAAAAGTTTCGTGATGCAAAAAAATCAGTAAACACTCATAAAACGATGTAATGTTTTCCAAGAAAAAGCACACACGCCATGCATAGAATTTCACATCTTAAAAACCGAAACAGCAAATTAAAAAAAACCAACTTCATTCACTAATAATAGTTAATCAGTACAACAACATTACAATTTTCACAGAATTTTTGACAACCCAATGAACAATATACATTTCTTTTGTTCCATTCGATAAAACACTAAAATAAGGGTCATATGTCAAAAATGCTGTGAAAATCGAATCTCTTGTTTCTAACACTACTAAACTTACAAAAACACACCCAAAAAAAAAAAAAACATTAAAACCCATTAACTATTCGGGCTTCATATTTCAACGACCCATACCCGGATCCTAAACACTTATCCTAATTTACTAAAACGCCAATTAAGATTTTTATTGCCCAGCGGTGGGACGTGCACCACCTAGTAGTCACGTGCCGGCCACATCCCATGCAGGTTGGGCGACCCAGCCCGGCCCGAGTACACCCCATTCCAGATCTCCGTAAAGGCCCTCACAATAATCCCATGGTAGTACGGCGCATTGAGCTGCAAGAAACAGTTGAGCAGCTCCTTCAGATCGTCCTTGGCGTAAATCTCCTTCTCCAGAATCATCTGCAGCATCGACTGCCGGAAATCCAGGTACGGGTCGTCGGAATCTTTCTCCACCGCCACGCTGGACCCGCCGATTTTGCCGAACCCTGTACGGCCCGGAGGCTCCTGACGTCGGAGTCCGTGTCCGACGAGGGCGTGTCGACGGCGGAGGAGAACGTGGTGGTGGTGGTGTTGTCCCAGGAGCTGGAGGAGGAGTAGTGGTGGTGGCGGTGGGGTTTCCGGTGGTGGTGGTGCTTCGGCCGGGGGTTGAAAACGGCGGAGAGCTTTGGCCTTCTGCAACTGCTGCTGCAACCCAAGTTCACGCTTACCGTGTTCAGAATGTACTTTTTCTTGCTGCTAATTGACATTTTTTAGAAATGGTTTTCCTTTTTTTTTTTTTTTTTTTTTGGGGGCGGGGGGCTCTGTGTGTTTTTTAGCGTGTTGTGTGTGTAAAAATGAAGTAGAGAAAGAGGTATGTATGCATTGGACTTGGAGAGAGTGTGATGGTGTCTCATATAAATTCCTGCATGTGAGCCTTTTTGTGGGACCCTTTTTCTGCTAATCTCACAGCTTCTAGTTGATTTGACAGTTTTATTTGGCTTACTTTGGTGTACTAATTTAGAGTCGTGTCAAAATAATGCATTAACTTCTAATTTGTTGCACGCGATGATAGAGTTTGCAAAAATTGGTCGAGACTTCACTGGGCTAATGTGTAAATTTAATGACGCAAAAATGCCTCAGGCCATTAATTTCCGGCTTAGCCAACCCAAAACACATTTTAACACATAAAATGTGTTGGGCTGTCGGTCGGGCCAAAGTAGGCCCAATCCATTTTAGGCCTATAAACATAGTCAACCCAGCCCAACCTCAGGCCGGGCATAAATTTGCCAACTCTACATGTTGAGTCTAGTGTATGTCGGCAATTGCTAAATCGATAAAACTGCTTTCAATTTCAGAATTCGGTTTGTCCATATGGAAATAAAAATTAATTCAATATGTCAATTACGTTAAAATGGTCGAGGGATTGAAATCTCCAAACTTAGGAGCAATTTCGGTTGATTTTGGAAGAATTGTCGACATAGAGTGGATTAATGTGCAACAAATTAGAAATTAGTCTTTTTTTGTCATACTCCTAAATTAATGCCCGAAAATGCAATTCGTTATAAGCGAATGGACCAAATAAGAGTTAAATATGATTTTTTTCCTTATCTCCATTTTGATTGGTCTGTCAGGAATGAAGGTGAGAAGGCTGTTACTATAAGCGTTGAAAGTCAATGCTTATATTTTGCAAATTGATATTATGGCGCAATGAATGAGTAGGCTAATATATAGTAATAAGGTATAATGTAATTTAATTGTATTAGCCTAAAGTAATAATAAGGTATAAAGGAGAAATAGTAATTAAAGAAAGAGGAACCTGACATGACAGTAGGTATGATGATATGGGGATCAATTAATTAATAAAAAATTATCAGCCACTTGATTCAATTTTTCAACGCTTTGGATCTAATGTGCAGGATTACGAAGCTTCTGTTCCTGGCTACAAGCATATGCATGCTCCATTTGAAAATAATTATAATTAACAAGTTTTGGAAGCTTAATCAAACAATTATTAATTTCAAGCTTTTTGTCCTCCTTTTTTTTTTTTTTTTTTTTTTTGATAATCCCGATATCCAGGGTTTTTACACCTAACTACCTGACTTGCTTGTTCAGTGTCGAGGCCCTTTGACCCAAAGAAGATGTAAATCGAGGATGTGCCCAAGTGGCAAGTTTCTAAGGGAGAGCCAACAGGATTCGCCTCCCAATGCACCCCCACAATATTTCAAAGAAAATCGCTCCACACGGGATTCGAACTGCGTGGCGGAGGAATTCACCCCACATCACCTTAGCCCTTACCACTTGGCTATGCCCCTGGGCTTTTGTCCTCCTTTTTTTAACTTTGGAGGGTAAATTTTTTATACTAGCCCCCCCACCCCAAGAAGATCGCTGCCCCCCCACAAGAAACCCCAACTCGGCTTGGCCTACGGATTAGTATACACCGCTTGCCCTACGCGTATGGAGGGATTTTTGAGAGGTATGGTTCTAGTAAATATCATTTGGAGAGATTCGAACCCATGACCTAATGGTGCGAGAAGATCCTTTGACCACCGGTGGCTCTCCAATTGATTTTGTCCTCCTTCATTTGCTCTTTGCCTTTGTGCCTAGCTACTTAGCTAGACCAATTTCGAGTTTCTCTTCAAGGATTAGGGGGCTTCCGCCTTCCTGCCCCGCAAGATACCCAAAAAAATTAAGGGTGTTAATCGTGTCGTGTTTCGTGTTCGCGGGTCGTATTTTTACACAGTATTATAGGTCCGACCAACCCGAACCCGACCCGTTTAATTATTCGTGTCAAGATACACGACCCGTTTATGACACGGGTAACCCGATCGACACGAAAAAAGCCGTATAATTTAAATTTGACACGAAAAAAAATCAAAAAAAAAAATTAAATTACAAATAAAAAATACATTAAATATTAAAATTATTAAAAATGCATTTAATAATTTTTCCATCATCATATAACCAACTAAAACATCACAAAATTATATATCACTATAAAATTAAAAGGGTTACATAGGTCAATCGTGTGACCCGCGGGTCGACCCGACTGACCTATTTATTTTTCGTGTTATCCGTATCCGACCAAATTTTGACCCGAATCTGATAAGGATTGTACTTGTACCGCTAAATTCGTGTTAGGTTCGGTGTCGGGTTATCGCGTCATGTCACAAATTGACGCCCCTAAAAAAATATCCCTTTTTTATGAAATAAATAAAAAGAAAATTATATGTTTTTTTATAAAGGAAAAAATAATTAAATTAGAAGGGAAATTTGAGTTAGGGGTAGTCAAGTCAGCTGGCTATGTCTATGCTACACCAGTAAAAGTAGTTTCTTTCTTTTCTTTTCTTTTTTAAATAAATATTGATGAAAACTATGTGATTCTAGCTTTAGACAACAACATAATATATATAGTTACAAACTTATATTGCACTAAAAAGACTCAGATTTAAGTTGGAGGACGTGAAAGAATATTTTGAAATACGATATAACATGAGAGATTTTTTTTTTTTCAAGAATACACCAAGCATGTAATTTTATTCCAAAATCCATTTGATATTACCAAATTAATTTGATGATACAATATCCTTCCAACATTAATTAATTTGTTCCAAAAACCAAATGATGAAAACATATTTATGTAATGCATCACATATTCACATGGTCAAGTTGTAACATAGAAAGAAAGGATAATTACAAAAATACCCACGAGGTTTGACCTAATTACAAAAAAACCCTACTAACTATAAAACTTACAAAAAGTACCATTGAGGTTTGATTTAGTGTTAAAATTAAGGGGTAATCTGCAATGATTTTACAAATATAAAGGGGATTTTGAAATATATTTCAAACCTCGAGTACGTTTTGTAAGTTTTAGAGTTAGTGGGTTTTTTTGTAATTAGGTCAAACCTCGGGGTACTTTTTGTAATTATCCCTAGAAAGAATCATGATTGACATGTTCACATTTTAGATCGGTCGGGCTAGATTTTTCATCGGACGACCTAGTCCGTTTATATAACTTGGGCCTAAGTCCTGACATGTTATATATAATAAGCTTTTTTCACCAAGTCTAGCCTGAGCTTATTAAAACCCCATTAAAGGCCTACAAAATCATATACATTTTATCTATTATAATAACTAATTAATTATATAAAAAATGGTAATATATTTTGTGTTCTTTATATTTTAGACCATAAATAAAGCCGACCCATTATGCTTGAAAGGCCTTTTTAAAAGCCCAACCAAAGCCTATTTACATAAATAAGCTTGTTGAAAGGCCTTGGTTTGCTTTATTTAATAAGGCCGGCCATCGAGCCCAAAGTAGGCTAGCTAGGTCGCATGCCCCTATCGTCGGGTAGTCGACCTATTTTCACCCATATTCATATTTAAAGTCACGCTAATAAATTTGGTATATATTCTTTCGGTTTCGAGTTCAAATACTTTTGACATGTATTCGACCAGGCTAATAGAATTACAAAACAACAACAACAACAACAACAACAACAACAACAACAACAACAACAACAACAACAACAATAATAATAATAATAATAATAATAATAATAATAATAATAATAATAATAATAATAATAAGTGTAACATACCATTTTCTTTGACCACCAACGCGAAGACACGATGAGAATATGATGACGAGAGATCGAGAATGTCTTCAAAATATTGATTCTCTGATTTAATCAAATAATGTTATAATATAATTTCAAGATGTGGATGTCTAACTAATCCACCATACCAAATACACCATTAGTTACCTAAACCATTATCAATTTGTCATTTTATGGTGGAATTGTGCCTATAAATAGGCTGAGATTTTCATTGTAATATACACCACAAGATTAAGAGAATTGCAAGATTTATATTCTCTCTATATTTTTCTCTCTCTATTATTGTGCTTTGATAATTCTATAAATATTAGTTTTCATTGGTTCATTATATAACACGTTATCGCACGAGTTATTGCTCGAGAAAAAGGTTTGTATATTTCAAGTTTGAATTTTTGTGTACTAATTTATTTTATTTTCTTTGTAGAAAAATGGCCGGAATTGAAAAGCAAAAATTCCAGATCCTTGACACCACCGGTGAAAATTATTTATCATGGTGTCCGGATGTTAAATTGCACCTTCGGGTCAAGATCGACAAAAACCTTGAAGCCTCGTAAAAATCGAGGAGACCGTTGTGAAAGATGAGGCGAACGCAATGATATTTATTCATCATCATTTATCCGATGATTTAAAAAATGAATATATACAAATTGAAAGGCCTTCTGAGCTATGGCAAAAGCTCAAAGAAAGGTTTGATCACACCAGAACAGTGATACTCCCTCAAGCACAATATGATTGGCAACATCTAAGGTTGCGGGACTTTAAGTCCGTTAAGACTATAATTCGGCATTATTTAAAATTGAGTCCCGATTGGCTCTTTGTGGGACTAAGTTGTCAAATATGATAAATTGGAGAAAACATTCTCCACTATGCATAAATCAAATA
The DNA here is from genome assembly GCA_016081115.2 of Rehmannia glutinosa. NCBI lineage: Eukaryota > Viridiplantae > Streptophyta > Magnoliopsida > Lamiales > Orobanchaceae > Rehmannia > Rehmannia glutinosa. The sequence continues at coordinate 8,886,268 of CM071934.1, read as the reverse complement.
TTGTGCTACAACAAGAAAAGATAGACAACGCCCGATTTAAAACATATTCTCGAATTAATTTCGGTTCTTCTCACTACCGAGAAAACCAATGAATTCTTGTTGAGAAATCACGATTTGCGACCTTCCGAGTCTAATGCGATTACCTGAAGCACATGCTAACTCCGGTAGAGAGGGGGCCGATTTAGAGGTCGTGAGTATAAACACGGGCGTGGGGGCGCAGGGTCGTGGGCGTGGTGGTCCACATCAAAATACTCACGAGATTTGATCGTGGCGGTCGTAATTACTATAATAGAGATAATTATAACTATACCCGCCAAAACGATTATAATGCTAAACAAGGGCATCCAAATCACCAAATCGTGATAAGGGAAAAATGCATATGGAAATAACTGGTGATGATATGTGTCACAGATGTGGTATGACAGGTCATTGGGCCAAAACATGTCGAACTGCCCAGCACCTGGTAAAATTATACCAGGAATCAAAGAAGAATAAAGGCAAAAGTGTTCAAACACATGCCATCGGGCAGGAGCCACCTACTATTAATGAGGCCTACACATCTCAAATTTTACGTGATCAAAATCTGTTCAGATCGAAACCACTTGATATATCCGATTTTCTTGAGGATCATGAGGCACAAGGTGCCGACTGGATAAATTGAAAAATAATCTCAATGTTTGTATGTTATTTTCTCGGATGATATATTCCCGAGACTAAGTTTGTTGCACCATGTTTGTACTTGTTCCGGTTTCCAATTTTATGCATTACTCAGAAATAATAAATCTTTTTGTGTCTAATATTTTTTATCATGAAACATCATCAAATTTCTACCATACTATTCACAAAGTTTACATTCAAAATTTTCACATTAATTTTTCCCCTCCAACGGCTATATCAACGGCTATGAACAGTAATTTTATCTATAAATATACCAACATTTCATTCAACAAACTCACACATATTCTATCATCTTTCTAAAAACTCCACATTTCTTTCACTCCAAAAAAAAAATGGTTAACTTAATGTTAGTATTTATCATTACATTGGTCTTCATATACACAATCCTCGCTTTTTGTTGGAGAATATACACCGGAGAATTTTGGATTTTTATTGATCTTCTTGTCTTAATTCTTCCTCTCATTAGCCATAGCAATTTATCTTAGCATCTTTGTAATAATTAGATGATTATGTATGACTATGTTGTCGAATAAAATCCTTTATTTAAATTTTTGTTATGTACTGATATTTTTATAAAGTTTTTAATAATCTTATATATTAATTCAATAATAATTATAATAGGTACACATGGGAAATACCGAGAAAAGAGACTATTGTCTACTTGATAGTGCAACAACGCACTCAATATTAATAAATAAAGTATATTTCTCAAGTGTGAAATTGTGCGAGGCACAAGTTACAACTATATCCGTCCCGTTGAGATTATTGATGGCTCCGGAATGCAATCGTGGTGTTGCTAATTGTACAATATTGAATATTGAGAATGCATTGTTATCTAGTAGATCAAAAAGAAATCTACTAAGTTTTAAGGATGTGCGTGATAATGGCTATCACTTGGAGACACTAAATGAAAATAATAAATAGTGTCTATGTATCACATCCTATAAAATGGGAAAAAGAATTGCCCATGAGAAATTTGAAGCAACGACTTCTGGATTGTATTGTGTCCAATTAAAGCTTTTGAAACCTATGCCACTATGCCTTGGAAGCTGGTGAATCCTGATATATTTGGGTTATGGCATGATCGCCAGACACCCAGGAACAACTATGATGCGTAGGATTGTTGAACACACTAATGGACATCCATTAAAAAGCACGAAGATGCTAATGTCCAAAGATTATTTCTGTGAATCGTGTTCATAAAGAAAATTTATTACAAAGCCTTCCATGGAAAAGGTTGGTTTTGAATCACCATCATTTTTACAACGTATTCATGGTGATATTTGTGGACCAATACATCCCGCAAGTGGACCATTTAGATATTTCATGGTCTTAATAGATGCATCGTGTAGATGGTCACATGTATGCCTATTATCTACTAGAAATGTTGCATTTGCTCGATTATTAGCGCAAATTATTAAACTCCGAGCACATTTTCCCGATTATCCTATTAAGAATATAAGAATGGATAATGCCGAGAATTTACATCAAAAAGTTTTGATGAATATTGCGCAAAGATCGAATTAATGTTGAACACCCAAAGAGCACATGTTCATACTCAAAATGGATTGGCGAGAATCATTGATTAAACGAGTTCAAATCATTGCTCGTACATTATTAATGAGATCAAAACTCACTAGTGCAAAGATGGGGTCATGTAGTATTACATGCATCGGACTCATTAGATTACGCCCACCGCTTATCATATGCACTCCCAATGCAATTAACTCTTGGTTTTGAGCCAAATATTTCGCATCTACGCACTTTTGGGTGTCTTTGTTCAGTCTTGATTCCACCACCTCAAAGGATAAAAATGGGTCCACAACGTGACTTGATATATACGTTGGATTTGATTCTCCATCAATTGTTCGGTACTTAGAACCGATGACGGGAGATTTATTTACCGCTAGGTTTGTGGATTGTCACTTTGATGAGACAAATTTTTCATCGATGGGAAAGGATAAAGATGTTTTAGATAAACAAAAACCATTGAGAGTATCTCCTGGAATGAACAAAGTTTATCACATTTAGATCCACGTCTTACGAATGTAAAAGTGAGGTGAATAGAATTATTCATTTGCAAAATATTGCTAATAGACTTCCCCGATGCATTTAATGATGCTAGTAAAGTCACGAAGTCTCAAGGATTCTCCCGAGACCTGGGATAGATTATGATGAAACATATTCACCTGTGATGGATACAATCACATTTCGTTTTCTTATCGCATGGTTGTCCACGAGAATCGGACATGCGCTAACGGACGTAGTGACGGCATATCTATATGGTTCATTAGATTATGATATTTATATGAAAATTCCCGATGGATATAAAATGTCAAAGTCGACACTCCCGTGAATTATACTCGATCAAATTGCAAAGATCGTTGTATGGATTGAAGCAATCCGGTCACATGTGGTATCATAGACTTAATGAATACCTTTCTAAGGAAGGTTACAAAAATGATACAATTTGCCCATGTGTTTTTATCAAAAGATCGATACCGGATTTGCTATCATTGCTGTTTTTATGTCGATGACATGAATTTGATTGCACCCCGAAGAATTATCCAATGTCAAATATCTAAAGAAAGAGTTTGAGGTGAAAGACCTTGGAAAAACTAAACTTTGTCTTGGTCTTGAATTAGAGCATAAAGATAATGGGATACTTGTCCACCAATCGCTTACACCAAACGGATTCTCAAACGATTTAATATGGACAAGGCTCATCCCTTGAGTACTCCTATGGTTGTCGCATTTTAGATCCCGAGAAAGATCCATTCCGACCAAAAGAATCGGTGAAGAGACTTTGGGTCCTGTTATAGCTCATATACGAAACGCTTGTCAATCAAACCATTCTGATACTCTTACTATTATTTATGAGGATAATGCAAAGCATGTATAGCACAAGTGAAAGGTGGTTACATAAAAGGCGATCGGACCAAGCATATTTCACCAAAGTTTTTCCACACACATGAACTCCAAGAAAAGTGGAGAGGTAGATATTCAAAGATTCGCTCATGTCACAATCTTGCCGATTTATTTACAAAATCATTACCAACGTCTACATTTGAAAAATTGGTTTACGGCATCGGAATGAGGAGAGCACATACGAAGGAAGATTGATGGATCAATTATGCAGCTAATATTCTTCATTTCAGGGGGAGCAAATATATTGTGCGTTGTACTCTTTTTCCCTTTTGTATGGTTTTTATCCCATTGGGTTTTTCCAGCTTAAGGTTTTTAACGAGGCAGCTGATGCACAATGTCTGGATTTGAGAATGTACTCTTTTTCCCTTATGTCTGGTTTTTATCCCGTTGGTTTTTCCAACAAGGTTTTTAACTAGGCATACTCATCCAAAGAGCGGTGAGACATCCAAGGGGGTGTTATAATATAATTTCAAGATGTGGATGTCTAACTAATCCACCATACCAAATACACCATTAGTTACCTAAACCATTATCAATTTGTCATTTTATGGTGGAATTGTGCCTATAAATAGGCCTGAGATTTTCATTGTAATATACACCAAAAGATTAAGAGAATTGCAAGATATATATTCTCTCTATATTTTTCTCTCTCTATTATTGTGCTTTGATAATTCTATAAATATTAGTTTTCATTGGTTCATTATATAACAAATAACAAATTTTAAGATGTGTTGTTAAAGAATCAATTGTAGGATTTCTTTGTGGCAGTCGGCAGAGATGAAGCTTACATCATTACCCTAATAAAATGTTTCGTGTCTTTAGATAAGAAGGAAAATGGTACTAAGCTAATCATATTTCATATTAATATAATTATCTGCAAACCATTCATAACAGAGCAGGGAGGACAAAAGGGAAGAGGAATCTACAGTATGAAATTATTAATTTGAACCAAAAATTCAGAAAGATTTATGTAACATCAACTCGAACAAAACATGTTATTTTTCAAGTTTGTTTGTAATTTATCAGACTTGTTACAATTAGTTGACACGGTTTGGTTGTTAATTGAATCAAAGCTAAACGAGTTTTAATCAAGTGAAACAAAAATAAGGCTTCAGGCTCGCATTCAATTGTTATACATATTTTGTCATTGAGAAAATGGTCATTTTTACCCATTTTGAGATAGAAAAACACTTTTTATCCAATTTTCATAAAAACCACTTTTCTACCCACTTTTTCAATGAAAGGTCATAAATGCCCTTATCCTCTTCCTCTCTCTTTCTTGGTTTAAAAATATAATTTTTCTTTCCTTTTTCTTCTTTTTCCAAAGATAACAAATTAACAATCTTCACTTTTTTCCCTTTCATGTTTTCGATTTTTGAAGATTCAAGACACGATTGGAAATAAGTTTAAGTTACTCAACTAAATTAATGTATTTCTTGCTTCAAATATTTATGTATAATGCGGAAATTCGCTTATTTTCGATAAAAAGAAAAAAATCGAATGTTCAACATGGCACGATCGTACCACCATGTGAGCACGATCGTGCCACCACAAAACATGAGCACGATAGTGCCACCATAAACGTGAGCACGATCGTGCCACCATAAAGGTGGGCACAATCGCCACCATAAAGGTGAGCACGATAGTGCCACTCTAAATGTGAGCACGATCGTGCAACCCTATAGGCGAAGACGATAGTGCTACTTTAGTAAGGGTATTTTTGTCTTTGTGGGTAAAAAAATGTTTTTTATAAAAATGGATAGAAAAGTTGTTTCTCTATCCAAATAGAGTAAAAAATCCCACCCTTTTGTCATTTATGTTATTTAAGTGAATAGAGCTCGAGTAGAGTTCCATACATTATCTTTTTCTATTATACGGATTTTAATCATTTATTATTATTATTTCAATGAGAAAAAGTATTTAAGTTTGATTTGTTAAGTTGAACGAACTAAAATCAAACGAGCTTTTAGGATCAATTTGTCAATCATCTTTCATTGAGTCAATTAAGCATCGAGTTTGATTTGTTTTTTCTTTATATATATATATATATATATATATATATGGGGAGGTTAAAATGAGACCACATATTATAGTGAGACAGTGTGGACTCATCTCAACCTTCCATTATCTACATCAATGACTAAGATAAATAGGGCTTAAAATTACATTAAATATTTAATTAATGGAAAATAAGGGTATAATTGTCAAATTACCCAAGTGGGGGACCATCCAAATATGGAATCAGTTATTAGGAGAGAGAAAATCACGTGGGGAGAGAGAAAATCCCGAGAAAATCGCGATGGAGAGAGAAAATCGCGCATGTGCTCTGCGATACAGTATGTTGTACACTTATCATATATTTGTTGTATACTTAACACTATTTTAATGTATGTTTAGCATAATTTTACTGCATATTAAAATGGTCAAACAAAAATATGTGGGGACCGTGAATCAAGGAATCAGTTATATATATAGAGAGAATCATGCTCATTAATATGTGGAGACCGTGGATTAAGTAAATCAATTATAGAGAGAGAGAAATTTACGCTCATTATCGTGTTGTATATTTAATATATATTTGATGTACACTTAACACTATTTTAATGTATGTTTAGCATAATTTTACTGCATATTAAAATGGTCAAACAAAAATATGTGGGGACCGTGAATCAAGGAATCGCTTATATATATAGAGAGAGAATCATGCTCATTAATATGTCGGACCGTGGATTAAGTAAATCAATTATAGAGATAGAGAAATTCACGCTCATTATCGTCTGTATATTTAGCATATATTTGATGTACACTTAACACTATTTTGCCGTATGTTTAACATTATTTTACTGCATATTAAAATGGTCAAACAAAAATATAAGTATACAACAAAAGACATATAAGTGTACATCAAAACACATATAAGTATACAACAAAAAAAAATAAGTATACAACAATATAAATACATACATAAGAAATTAACTACTTATACAAAGAAAAACACGTCTAAGTGTACATCGAAAAACATATAAGTGTACAACAATCAACACTTCCTGAGTAAGAGGAGATATGGTTGCATTGTCATCTTGTCCAAGGGTCAATCCTTTCAAGAGTTCCGCTTTCTCCTTCCTATTTTCACAATACAATTTATTAATGAAATCTTTGAGGAAGAAATCAGGCATGTAAGTCCGCCGGAAAACGGACAAACCAATCAACGTCCGCAATTGCGCGGCGGTGCTGGGAAGCATAAAATCCTCAATCTTCTCCATTTTCGCTCTCTTCAACACTCAATTGTCCCTCCGCCGCAAGTTCACTCCGGAGCTAGCGATAACCACCTTCTCCACCCTATCCCGCCACATCTCCGCCATGCGATACGCCACGATCCACCGTATCTCGTCCCAACCACCGAGTACTGTGAATCCCGATTTTTCTAAGTTTCGCGATCGGAGTCGCTGGAAAATCTCGGACCTATCGTGGGAATTAGTGAATGAATCACCGAAGAATACTAAATCGGGGACATAAACGCGAATTCTCGGGCGAAGACGAGATTTGCGGCCGCCATTGCCCGGACGCCGTGAGGTCCGGCCGTGAATCGAACCGGAGGAGGTTTGGAAGTGGCGGCGGATGGCCCCCAGTGTGGATAGTGGTGTCGCCGTCGATGTCGACGGTTTGAGAGGAGAGGGCGCGGCGAGAGCGGGCGGAAAGTGCCGTAGATGGAGACGAAGCTCGAGAGACGGCCATGTTCCCTGTTTTAATAAGGCGTGTGTATTTATATGTATGTAATTACACAATTACAATCATGCCCTTTTCGCAATTAAAATAAATCAAAAATATTTATTAAATTGGGTAAATCCCAACCATCTAAATTCTGATTTGTGGCTAGGATTAGTCCACACTGCCTCACTCTAATTATCCGGTCTCATTTGATCCTATTCCTATATATATATATATATATATATATATATATATATAGGATTTGTTCAAATGAGACCACCCTCCCTATGTGAGACAAGTGTGGACTCATCTTACCCATTGATCTTAAAAAATGAAGGGACGTGATTAATTCAGTTTTTTAATTATTTCTTAATTTTCGCTGATTTTAAGGGTAAGATTGTAATTTTGTAATTCAAATTAGTGGTCCCAACGGATTTTATGGGCTGAAATTGACACTCACGATTTTGTGGCGGATTTTAAGGAACCTGTTATCTTTCCAAATATTTTTATTTTACAGCATAGTTAGGGTTCTTCTACTGCATAATTAGACATCAAATAATGCATATTTAGTTATTTTGTTGGCACTGTTTTACAAAAACAAGACATAATTGAATATAACGTACTGCATATGTAGTTATACTACACTGCATAAATAGGTTCAATATAATGTATATTTAGTTATGAAAATGGGATATTGCTTTTGGAAATTATAAAAATGGGATGTTACATAATGTACTGCATATTTAGTTATTCCACAATGCATAGATAGTTTCTAGATAATTCATAGTTAGTTGATTTTGTTGCATAGTTTATGGCGTCTTGCATAGTTGGATATACTGTACTACATATTAGTTGTTTTACGCTGCATAGATAGTTTTCAGATAATGCATATTTAGTTGAGTTTTGTTGCATATTTAGTTTTCGAACTCAATGTTCGTTATTTCTCTGTAATATTGCACCGACTTTTCTTGTTTTTTCTCTGTAATTTTCATGAACCGTAATTTTCGAGTTCTTCACAATTTTCTTTATTTGCGTTAATGGAGGAGAGAGAGAGAGAGAGAGAGAGAGAGAGAGAGAGAGAGAGAGAGAGAGAGAGAGAGAGTGAGATTGAGAAAATTTGGAGATGTATGAGAGAGAAACCGATTTGATTCCATTTTTGAACTAACTTGTTATGTTATATTACCCTACTACCCTTATATTGATTAAATTAATATTTTAATATATTTTTATCCATTAAACCATGCCCATTGATTAATAGTGGGGAATGGTTGAGATTAGTCCATCTGTGTCTCACCTAGAGACATGGTCTCACTCACTGATGCTCCCCCTATATATATATATCACTTTAACTAAATCTGCAAGTGTGATCATATAACTACTCGATCAACATATTTAACTTATAAGCAGAATCAGTTTATTTGGTCGAGTATAATATATGAATTAGACGAACGCAAATAAATTCAAATCAAACGAGTCCACCATGAATTAGTGCCTTATTGGGCAATAAGCGGGTGCGTGTTGGGCCCTTGTAATCGACACTTTGTGGGCCTACAGCCGATTTCCACTTCTGTTATTTGGGCCTAAATTTGAATTATGAATTGTAATGGACTTGGGATTGATTCCATACTATTAGGAAAAATAAAATAATGAAATTTTCCGAAGAAATGATCAATTATATCAAGAGATAAAGTCTAACTAAATACGATAAAAAATAATTTTAAAATTTTATTACTTGCTTAAAAATCGTTCATATAATTGCAGTCACTAGTTCTACCCAATGCCTAAAAGAGAATAATAATTCATGAGCCCATAGTAAAATAAATTAAATTATTCTTCACTTTATTTTTGAATCCAACTGAAAGATATGCAACCCAAACGTAGGCAGTTTATAGTTGGACTCTGCATAGCCCAGAAAGCCCATTCTTATGTGGATCAATTAAATACAATTTCATACTCGGTCCAAGTAAAAAGTGAGAAGTCCTAAACTGATACCACTTTAGCTCTTTTAAGACCTATTAGTAAAAACTCTTTTTTATACTCATAAAATATATGTATGGGGATATTAAGAAATATAATGCATTAGTACGTACTAACTAGGCTATCGAGTGCAATGTATTTGGCTCACAATTGTTTTGCAGCTAACCTCTTGGAATTGCTATGGCTCAGGCCTATGAACTTTGAATAAATTATTTAAAACAAACCCAGAAATAAAATCTATGAAAGACTAATTAATTGAACTACTCCGATTGTCTTTCACTCATTCAATTCCTTAGAAACTATATATGAAGACTATGACAATTGCGGCTCGTGGATCCCGGATCGACATTTAATATGATACATTAGACCACGTAGAGATACTTTTTCGAAGACGCGTCTAACAAAACTAATGATAATATCCTTCAAAATCCTCTAAATGTAGACGCTCTTCATTTAAATTGCGTTTTTAAGTTATTTTTGTTGTTTCTTTTTCTTAAATTTAATATTGTTTTCACTTTGCTACCTGATCGGCTTGTGGTCAGGACTTTTCCTTTCTTTTTATATATTTCCATTTACCTAACTAATTGAACTATATTCCGAGTACTATGTGTTGACTATATTTTAGCTACTTTAACATTAATTATGTGAAAAAGGAGAGGCGACTATAATTACAAGGAAGGAAATACCTGCTCTGTTTGTCTGTCTTGACAAATATGTCTTTTTTGATTATTTTGTTTCTAGAAATTAACAAAATCAGTTTTATGTCATTTTCTTTCAGAATTATGTTTACTTATTCCGCTGCAAAATATATGGTATGATTTTAACATCATTTTTATTTGTTGGCTTTATACATATAGAACTTTCTTTCCTTAAATAAAGCGATCAATGATCATGTCATGGTAAAATAATTTGGTCAATCTTTAATTTCAAATTGAATGGTAGAATAGGCATATAGTACAATAATCCCGTCATTTTTTACTAATAGAAGAACAAATTGCAGTAAATCAAAATAAAATAATATTAATTATATCATTTCCTTAAGTCATTTTTGACTCTGTGTAATTTTATTACCAATGATGCAACTAGTGACGGCTTCGTTTGAAGTCATACGTGACACATTTAAATATAGAATCACCTTAGTAATATTTCAATTTGCACGCAAGTATTTTCCTGTCACAATCTACTACTTAAAATATGTTTTTCACATTTTTTCAAAAACTAAGGGTGCATTTGGATTGGGGGATTTGAGAGGGGATTTGGGAGGAAGGATTTGAAATCCTTAGCTAAATTCACACCCCTGTTTGGCATATTAATCCAAATCAATGTATTTCAAATCACTTTTTAAGTTTTAGTTCATTTTCAAAGGATTTCAAATTCGTCCCAAAACCTAGTCATTTGAAATTCATTCTTTTTCCCCCCTTTATGCTCACTTGCATATTCACACACACTGCACACTTTACACACACTACACACACATTTACACAAACTACACACTCGCACACATACTACACACACCACACACATTTACACACACTACACACTCGCACACATTTACACACACACACTCACACCGCACACACATTTATACACACACACACTCACACTCACATATACTCTCACATATGCACATGCATTATAATCATACACATATTTACACATAATAAAAGTTATATATTTCATATTTTTATTAATGTATAAATTCTAATTATTTATAAAATAATAAATTATATCTTTTATTTTAATTTATTAAATATCGCTTAAGAAAATAAATAGAGCTTCTAATTTTTTTAATCAAAACTCACGATGGATTTGAAATCCTTACACACAAAAAAAGAGGTACTTGTTAGGAAAGGGGGCCCTAGCCCCCAATTTTTTTTTAAATTTTTTATATGTAAATTATTATTTTTTAAGTGTTTTGCCCCCCTAAAGGCCTAATTTATTTTTTCATGCACCATCAAAGTCCATTTGGTTCATTTCTTTAACTAAAATTAGTGGATCTTTGACCACAAACCACAACGTTTATTAATAATTTAAAAAAGGTACCATTATGCAAATACACACACGTGTATATGCTATATATATCAACTTTAATTTTACTTTTCTCATCAAAACTCACCCGGACCCACACATAAAGAAAAGTTTCACTTTCAAATAGTTATTGGTATATATTAATAATTAGTGGGATTCATTTCTTTTGGTCTTGAAATAGTTTTGTATTTGATAAAATGAAGTAGTTGTGTTTGATTCAGTAAAATTTATGGGATATAATTTTGAAATCAGTTTATTCATTTCTATTAGGCCGAAATTTGCCACAAGCCCTTTTAAGTTGTTCTAAAATTTGAGAATGAAAACAATGCTGAAATTTTTGGCAGGCCCTTTTTTCATATGTTCTAAAATTTGAGAAGTGGAAAAAAATGAGAGATTTGGCAGCAACATGGATCGAACCCTTCCAACAGGCTGCCCAACTTTTTTTCGGGCTGTTTTTAATATATCAACATATTTTAAACTATTAAATTTAAATAAAAAATCCCGGTGTGGGCCCCTTGCTAGTGGGGCCCCCAGTGCGTAGCGCCTCGACCACCCCGGACGGGTATGGTTGTCCCCCCCCAGATCATATCCCTGGCTCCGCCCGCTTACACAAATTCAAATCATCCAAACAAGAGGTGGATTTAAATCAAGAATTTGAAATCCCTGAATTTCAAATCCTCTATCCAAATGGGCCCTAAAACTTTTAATGATCGCATAATGATGGAAAATAATCAAATTTTAAATAGGCCAAACCTAAATTTAATTAGTTACAGCAATATTACAACACTAAATTGGGAAGAAATATATTCGATCTCTCATTTTTGTAGGCCCAATAGACAAGTCCAAGGAATTATTCGAATTGCAGATCGAGGAAAGAGAAAAAAGGTCCAATAAGTGAAATTTTTTAGAGTATAATGTCAAGATTGAGTTCTTTAAGAGCGTAAGGTTAAAAGACTAACGAAGATCAATCAATTTATATGTAAATATCCCATTTATTGGAGGAGCTTGAAAGGATGTTGAATTCGTTTTGGTGGGGGAATGGTAAAGATACCTCGAAAGGTATTAAGTGGATGAAATGGGGTAGTATGTATGCTCGTAAAGAAGAAGGTGGTTTGGGGTTTAGGGAATTTTTCTATTTTAATATGGCTCTTTTGGGTAAACAAGGATGGAAATTTATTTCGGAACCAGATGCATTAGTTACGAGGGTCTTCAAAGCCAAATATTTCCCGAATGGGGATTTTCTTGATTCTAAACTAGGATCGTGTCCTAGTTTTATTTGGAGAAGCATCTGGAGTTCAATTGTGGTGCTTAAAAAAGGGGTGAGATGGAGAATTGGTGATGGTTCCCTTATTAGTGTGTGGGGGCAACCATGGTTAAGGGATGAAACTAATTTTTTTGCTACAACCCCTGCTCAATCGGAATTGAGTAGCATTCGAGTTCATGATTTGTTAATCCCTGGGAGTCGATGTTGGGATACTGAGCTGGTGGATGACGTATTTAATAGTAGAGATGCGCAACTGATCAAAAACTTACCTATAAATCAGGTGGGAACTATGGATCGAAAAGTATGGCATTTTTCTAAGAATGGACGGTATTTGGTGAATAGCGTCTATCAGGTGGCGTTTAATGAAGGTAATGCAATTAGAGAAGATCAGGCTGGGATGTGGAGGAAGATGTGGAATTTGAATATTCCCCCAAATGTTAAGCATTTTATTTGGCGGTTATGCAAGGATTGTCTTCCAACTCGTAGTAATCTTTCTAGGAAGCATATTGTTGTTGATTGTAATTGTGTGCTGTGTAATTCTGGTTTTGAAACGGGTTGGCATATTTTTATTCAGTGCAGATACAACAAATCTTGTTGGGAGAAGGCAGGGTTGGCAGATTTAAAGGAGATTTGGGCTGAGAATGCTGAATCCTTGCAAGACTTTGTGGGAAATATGCTTAAGTTCAAAGATCAGTGGAGGGTGGCCAAGTCAATCATGATGTTGTGGAGTCTGTGGAATGAGAGAAATGATGAGGTATGGAATAAAAAACATAACTCTGTGGAAGGAGCTGTTAGAGTGGCCATAAATGTGCTTATGGATTGGTGTTCTGTTAATGCAGTGGTTGAATCTAATAAAAATGACAGCAAACTCAAACAGCAAATGGAGAAATGGAATAAGCCTGAGTTTGCTTTTTTCAAATGTAATGTTGATGCCTCTCTTTCAATGGTTGAAAATGCAACTAGTGTAGCAATGGTTGTGAGGGATGATAATGGCGAATTTGTTGTTGCTCGATCAGTTGTGTATCCGGGTTTATATCAAGTTCGGGAAGCGGAAGCGATCGGGGTTAGGGAAGCGTTATCATGGACAAAGAGCTTGGGACTGAAATATGTGATTATAGAGACGGATGCAAAATATGTGGTGGAGGGTTTGGCTACTATGGAGATTGGAATTTACTCGAGTACGACAAAGATATTGAAGGAATGTCGTATTTTACTTCAAAGTGAACCCGCTTTTCTGGTAGAACTTTTGTTCGTAGAAATGGCAATAAGGTTGCTTCATGCACTAAAAAAAATAAGCTTTTTCTTTTTGGTAGTCATCAAACATGAGTTTTCCACCCCTTTGTATTGTGAACTTTATCATTGATGATTTGTGCTATTAATAAAATTTCCTTTTTACTTCAAAAAAAAAAGAAATTCAGAATGTACATCATTAATCACGTACTTATATACTCTTAAGTTATTAGATTTAAATTTACTTGCTTTGGATTGATTTGAATGTCAAAAGATTTAGTCAGGTCAATTCAAGCACTCATAACATTTTTATTGTGACACGGGTAATGGCTCCCTCAATAACCATAGTTCGATGAAGTACATAATTGTCAATTAAGAGGATATGTTTGGCAGAGCTTATGAGTTATATTAAAACATCTAATGAGTTGTTTGTTGTTTGGGAACTTATAAATTCTTTAAGTTTGGTTGGTATTTTCTTTTTTAGTATAAGATCTCCAAAAAGTTGCTCATAAGCTTATAATCTACTTTTTAAAAACAATAAAAAAATCTTATTTCAACAACCTCTTTTAGTTTTGATTATTTTAATTAGAAAATTGTCATTATTAACATCTTATTTCTTATTTTATCCAAATACTTCAACACTTATATTTAAAATAAGATCTAACATCTTATATTTGATATTATAAGATCTTTTAAATAAATTTTCGCCAAACTCTCTCTAAATAATAAAACATGAAAACTCTTTATTTTTCTTTTTGTTGTCTTTATTAATTTTATATAAAAAATTATTATATGTAAAATTTAAGTGATTATATATAATATAACCGTCGAAGACAAAATGCTCCTACAACCCCTCAACTCCGTCCTTGTTTCTCGCCACATTTTGTCAACTGTACTCTTCAATAAAATGGCAAAGCAGGTAATAGAATAGTACATCAATAATACTTTTTAGTATCACAAAATTAGTTGCTAGAATTACCTAATATCATAATATAATGTTTTATTTTGTAATAAACTTTGATACATTGCTATGGTATTGACCCAAATAAAACTTATGCAAAGCATATTTCTGGATATTATAAACAGTTGATGCCATAATTTTGGTTGAAGGGTTGACCTAACTTAACCACTCATTTGTGGCATTTATTATAGATCCACGCAATGACAATTATATAAATATTGGGAAGTACATTGTGTTAAATTAAGGTCATTTTCACCAATATGTGAAATTAAATTAGGGTATCATTATGATGATTTATACAAGCAAACTAAGGATATTGAGTATGTGATATTTTTTAAGAATGAGACATAATTTGAATCTAACCATTGTGACCCCTTATATAGATTAAGAATGATATATAATTTCCCCTCATAGAGTTATCTAGTGGTGTACTATAGGTTCTTGAGACATTCTCAAATCATTGTGTAGTGAGCACCCGAAGGGAAGTGGTTACATGTTGCTCCAATATAAAAAAAGAAAGAAAGATATATAATAATGGTGTTAAGTGTAATTCTCGTTGAATCCAAAGTGTGGTAGATGTTAATATATAATGTTGTTTTTTAAGGTAGATTACTCCAAGTCAACAGGGTTAACCAAAATTATCTTCCCGAGAGAGAAGTCTTCACGTCAATCATCTTCCCTGGGAAGTCTTTACGTCTTCTTCTCTCGAGAGTTGGAAAATCCTTTGACTAGAAACTTGCCCGAACACACGCGCAAACATTAGATGACCCATGGATTGTCCTAGGGAGGCCCTCTTACGCTTAAGTTAAGACAAATGAATGAGAGAGTAAATAGTAAACGAATATTGAATAATAATACGTATGAAAATTCCAATTAATTTACTCACGAGATAATAGGAGGGACCTTTTAATACCTCGAGAGATGGGGTCCCGGGGCCGTGCATGAGAAATTGGCCAATGGTTCACCATAGGAGAAATTGGCCAACGGGCTGGACCTGACATCATTGGGCGATTTATTTATTAAGAGCTCATTGGACTATTAATATTAAATAGACATATATAAATCGAATTATATATTAATTAATTAAACCATTTTTACCCTCAACAATATCACTACAAGATAACAATCAATTCCAACAAAATAATTCCAACGAAATAGAAAATCGTTGGAATTTTTAAAACTCCAATGGTAATCCAACGATAAACAAAACCATTAGTCTAAATTGTTGGAATTCTGTTGAAATTTAAAATTCCAACATGAATTCTAACTCCACATCAAACCGTTGGAAGATTCAAATAGTAATTATAACAATAATAAAACCGTTGGAATAATCAATTAGAAATATTGTTGGAATTTTAAAATGTCCAACAAATTTCATCGCTTAAAGCATACTATTGGAAAATTCCAACAAGAATTCCAATAGTAAACAAAATATTTGAATTAATCGTTGGAATTTTTGTTGGAGTTTAAAAATTCCAACAGATATTACAACGCTTACAACATATTATTGGAAAATTCCATTAGAAATTCCAATCTTGTTGGAAAATTTCAACAGAGGTTAAAATATTTGATAATATTATTCATATCAACAAAATATATCTTCTTTTTTGGAGTCAATCATATTATAAGTAAGTTAATTGTGCTTGACTTAGGACAAAATGATGATGGGTGACCCTCCTGGGAAATTAAAAATATTTGATAATGAGTTAAAATGATTGAATATTCTAACGGATATATATCATTGAACTAAATTCCAATGGCATAACTATGTTGGAATAATCGTTGGAGTTTTTTCCCAGGATTATATATTTCAATGGATATGTTGTTGTACTAAATTCTAACAAAGATATAACTCTATTGAGATTATTATTGGAGAAACCGTTGAAGTCTTTTCTAACGATTGAATATTTCAATGGATAACCACCATTGGAAGTATCTTTGTTAGAATATTTTTTTCGTTGAAATTGGAATTTTTCTATTTCAACGGCCGTTTTACCAATCATGTATTTCTGTTAGAATTCTGTTTGAATTGATAATTCTAATGAAAACCTCGCCAAATTCTAGAGAATTTTTCCATTGGAATTTCATTGTTTTCTTATAGTGTATGATTAATCACAATAATAATCGTGATTTTCGTGAACCAAATTGAAATAAATGAATTCTTTAAATTTTAAGGAAAAACGAAAAATATAAAGAAAGCTTGATGGTCTTCCATGGTTGCTTCATTCACACTACAAATTAATAACCATCATCATGCATTTCAAAAAAGGGGGAAAAAGAAGTAGCTAACAATCATCACTTGTGATAGTTTAGTTTATGTGGGTTTGATATGTAAATCATCAACATATACATTAATCTGTCATTTACTTGCTTTTGGTTTCAAGCAAGATCAAAGTGACTCGTTTTTTTCCTAATTGACTAAGTATACTAAGTTATTTTTATTATTTGTTTTTCCATTTTTATTTGGATAATTACAAAAACCACCCCAGAGATTTGAGCTAATAACAAAAAGAACCAACTTTTTTTTTTAAATTACAAAATTCCCATTGAGATTTGATTATGTATTATACTTTACCCTTTCATAAGACAAAACATATTTCATTTTCAAAAAAAAAAAAAACAAAAACAAAGACAAAACATATTTCAAACACCCCTTTTACATTTAAAGCAAAATCAAATCTCGTTTTTTTTTTTTGGTAATTTTGAAATTTCTCTATTTTTTGATAATTATCCCAAACCTAAGGGGTAGTTTTGGTATTTATCCTTATTATCATTTTACAAATCTACTATTTCTAAAAGTTCGCTTATAGTTTATCACATTCCAACTTTAATAATTAATGTATCTATCTTTATTTCCATGGCAAGCACCACTTATGACCTGTCTCTTTTGATATCCAAAAGTTCATGTATAGAAGACATCCTAAAATTCAAAGATTGGTAAAATGTTGTCAATGCTAAACTCCAAATAGAAAAGAATTATTTCCTGGTTCCTTAATAATACAGCAGCAAGAATATTAACCATGGTACCAATTCCTAGGTCAACTCCCACTATTATGCCTTCTGGAATACTTTGCTGACCCATTCCTGTAACTAGAAGTTTATTTTACCACCTCCAGGAGAAGGTTTATGGTCATTTCTGACAAAAATGCCCTTGTTCAGCAAGAATGAAAGACAAAAACACCCTTACGACAAGAAATAACTGCCAAACGGTGGAACGCCTATACTTGGAATTACGTGTAAATAATAATGAGGAGGCGTAACAGAATGGGTGGCTTAACATTTTCTGCCACCACAAAAGAATTTGATTGTGGGATGGAGGTCGGGGTTCAAATCCTCGCTCCATCAAATTGTTTGTGGGGTGGAGGTCGAGGGTTCATATCTCTTCTCCATCAAATTGCTCCCCAGGCATACGTCTTTAGTGAAGATTTGGTGAACTCATCTTGAATAGGCCGAGCATCCATGTGGGGTCGAACATAATTGTTCTCTTTACCCTTTAGGATCTCATCGTCACGACCACCGTCGAACATTGGCCAGTGCGTGCACATCCGCGGTTTACCTTGGTGGCAAAGAATGAGGAGCGGAGTTGTTGTCTCGGCGATAGTCGGGCGTAAGCGTTTATAGTTATAAAAAAAAAAATAATGAGGAGGCGTCCATGCCAAAAATCCCCTCATTTCCTCTCTCTTCCAAGCTTCAATCTTCACATTTTTTATTATTCAATCCAAACAAACCCCTCTCTCTCTCCCTCTCTCTCTCTCCCTCTCTCTCTCTCTCTCTATCTCTCTCTCTCTCTATATATATACACACACACATACATACACTCACGCACGTTCATTATATTCACATAACTAACTTCCATTTTTCTCTAGTTTCTGAGATTTTAATTCATCTCTGAAAAACCCAGAATTCCAGAATCCTTCATTTTCTCAAAGGTAATATAAATATTTTGTACTCTTCTATGAAGATTCATTGGAAGTAGTGTTTTTTTTTATTTTTTATTTTTTTGAATCGTCATCATATTAGTAAATCGCTTTATCCCCTTAAATACATTTACCTTCAAACGGTTAATTTCATCTATATTTGGTTTTAGACGCTTGATTCTTTTCTTTTTTCGCAAGTTCTTCCTAGATTCCGCCTTCATAAATGGTGAATTTTAATAGTACTTTTTTTTCTATTATAATAAAAAATATTTATTAATGTATTATTGAACTGTGAATGATCTTATCCTTTGATTGTTTCAGAAATATCAACAGGCCTGAGAAAGTGTTAAAAGATGATTGGAGAATTTATCACGAGTTGTTTAATGTGAGTCATCATTTTAAGTTTAAATTGATTCTCTCTGTTTCTGCTTTTCTTTAATTATCTGTGTTTTTCTTTATACCTTTATTTAATCTCTTTTTTGAATTGGTTATTTTTGTTGTAATTTTGATAATCGGTTTGAATGACTTTAATTTGAGCAGATTGGTACTTGGATATGCATACCCTGCTTTTCAATGTTTCAAAACTATAGAGAAAAACAGAGTTGAGATTCCAGAACTCCGGTTTTGGTGTCAATATTGGTAAGCATTTTAATTAAATGTTTTGTAGTACAATTATTGGTTCTTTCTACAACTAATAATAATGTTTAGGAAGCTTTGAACCAATCAAATGCTTGTGAAATTAAGAACGTTTCCTTAGAGTTGGTATATTGGTCAATAAGTGAGTATTAAATAATTGGTTTGTCCATTGAGATGAACATGAAAGATGAGACATGACAAGCTTTTTAGTTTGGTTATAAAACTTAATGAAATAAGCAGTTTAATTGCAATTACATGAAAATGACTTCCTGCTTTTAATCCTTTTTTTTAACTGTAGTTGTTTGGAGCAAGAAATTGACTTCTACTTTTCAACATATATAAATCAAATATTCAAAATTATGCCTTTTAGTTATCCAAATACACTTAAATTACTGTTTTTGGAAAAGTATTACTGTCTCACGGTCCGCACCGCCTCACAAGAGACATGCTGGTTAGTTATTCAGTAATTTTTTTTTTTGCAGGATAATTGTTGCGGTGATAACAATACTTGAGAGAATCGGTGATGTATTTGTTTCATGGTATGTTGTCGATCCAAATTATTATTGTTGTTGTTGCTGCTGCTTCTATTATTATTATTATTATTATTATTATTATTATTATTATTATTATTATTGTTGTTGTTGTTGTTGTTGTTGTTGTTGTTGTTGTTGTTGTTGTTGTTACTTATTTAATTTTTTGTAATTCAAATTGAGTATAACTTTAATCTTCCATAGGTTGCCAATGTACGGAGAGATGAAATTGGCGCTTTTTATCTACTTATGGTATCCAAAAACAAAGGTAAAACTCACCTTTAGACATACAAGACCCACCATATTTTTATTTTGCTAATTGTATGTCCTAATACCTAATCATGAGAAAATGAAAAATTGGTATTTTTAATATTCATATGATTTTTTTTTTTGTATTGAAAAAATACAGGGAACGGGGTTCGTGTACGACACCTTATTGCGACCTTATGTATCAAAGCATGAGACAGATATTGATAGAAGTTTATTCGAATTTAGAGACAGGGCATGGAATTTAGCTATTTATTATTGGCACAACTGCACAGAACTTGGTTCGACGAAAATCCTCCAATTTCTTCAGTTTGTCTCTTCTCAATCTGGAAGAAGTACAGAACCTAGCTATGAGGTATAACATTTTAATGCATATTTTCAGTTTTCACTTTATGTTATGTTATTGTTTCTAGTTGTCTTCAATTTTGTCATGTTACTTGAATCTTCACATGAATTGCACAACTAAAGTAGTTTAAGCTTCTTTTTTATGCTACTTTAATTTTTCACATGAATTGCACACAACTCCTAAAGTAGTTGAAGCTTCTACTCAAAACTATTTTCCCCTCCAAATGCCTTTTCTCAAACAAACTATATGTTTTCATTTTATATTCCAAATATAACAGATATATGCCCAATGTACATTGATGGTGTCATCAAATAACTTCATGTGTGTATTGGTGATATTTAGAATAAAAGAATGAAATACGATTGAAAACTCGAAAAAAAAAAAAAGTTATTAACTTGTATGTGAAAAATAAATTGGTTTTGCCTCGGAAAACTCGAAAAAAAAAGTGATTATCAATTTGAGAATCACTTTTTCAGAGTTTGCAAAGAATCCCTTAGTATGCTCATAATCTGCTGTTTAATTGGTAACTCAAACCAAATTTGGCCCCTTGGTTAACACAGTTCATCAATTGCCCATAAATGCATTTGCTCCACTATTCTGGCATGGCACAATCTAACAATGCTTTAATTGATCATCTGTGGTTGCAGAATGCCTCGAATCAACGAACCGATGGAGCTCCTCCGCCGTCAACCCGTAGCTCATCTTTCGGAATATTCAGACGGAGCAAGCCCGACAAGCGGGGCCGCCGCCCTCACCCTCCACCTCTTATCGTAACCAAACACCCAAGTCTGAGGCTATTAAAGTTCAGCTCCAAAATCAAACGCACTGTTCGTCCTGAGGATGTCCTTATGCCCGATTCGTGTGGATTAGACGATAAATCAGGCGTGGATCACGAAATACAGGCTGCCAGGCTCAGACTTAGGCGCTTCATAGATAGCAATTAGCTAAATGGTGTGACAAAAAAGTAGAAAATACAAAAAAAAAAAAAAAAAATGGAATACAGTTGTAAAATATGTTAGATTGTGCTCGCAAGTTTCAAATTCATTTATTTTTTTGTGGTTCATTCTTTTAACCCTACAGTTTGCAAAGAATTTTACCATTACATCACAGGAAAAAGAAAGTTAAAAGTGAATCGGAATGATAAACAGGGGACATTAATATCAATAGTGTGAACTGGCTGGGCTAATAGGCAAACCAACATACTTGATATTCGACTCTAGTCTCCAGATTACTCATTAAAAGTTCGTTGAAATTCTCAGTTCATTAATATAACAAACAATGAAACAAAGCTTCGACATATTTTTTGTTCGGTTTGATGTAAAGCTCTCCTCGAGCTCAACATTATATAAAAGATAATAAACAAAATGTAAAAAAAATAAACTACTTGTGCTCAATTCCTACTCGATTCATCTAAAACTCAATTAGTTTAATAATCAAATCAAACTCACTCCCCATTTTTTGAAGCTCATAAAAATTCAAACAAGTTACAGCAGTACAATGTTCTGTTCTACTCAAGAAAACACCAAGAAAATACAATTATGAATGGACGGTTTAACTCGATTCCTTTACACCATAAACATTTCGATTAATAAGGAAAAACAATTTTGAATAGATATCGGAAATGGTATATTCCTTATTTCCTGTGTGTATAAATCCAATTATTAATTAATAAATATTTTCCTATACTCACACAAAGCACATCTGAGACCGTTGAAATCTGGAGCTTCGGATCCGGGTAACTCGAGCGTCCCATCGAGGGCTCGAATAACGTTGCTACAGAAATAGTTGATGAAGGAGACGACGCGCGTCCACAATCGGTGGAAAAAGTTACCACCGGTGGAGCCGGGAGTGGTGGACATCGGCTGGAGGTAGGCCCAGGCAGCTTGCTTGACGAGGCGGTTACGGATGCTGATATCGGGCCCGCGCAAGGCTGATTTGGGCTTGGGAGAGTTGACCGCGACCGATGGCAAGAGATCCTTCAGAGAACTGTAGCTGTGGGAGTAGGGCTTAATCGGTAGCAACTCAAAGGAGGACGATAAATTGGTGGAAGGAGAGTGGTGGTTGACAACGGTGAGCTTGCTCGGCACAACCATGACAGAAGTCGAAATGGAATTCGTAGAAGAGGACGGTTTTGGGGCTGTAACGGCGGCGAGAGAAATTTGATAGAGAGGTTTCGTTTGTGAATGAGTGGGTGTTTATGACTACTGACCGTTTTGCAGGAGAGAGTTTAATTTGCTTTCCTTTTTTTTCCGTTTCTTTTTATTGGGACCTGGGAGTGGCAAATTTATTGACGTAAACTTGCAAATTGCAAACCTACTATTGATTTGCGGTTAAGGGAATTGGCGTTTGCCAATAATAAGATATATAGAATCGTAATCTCAATAGGAATATGCTACTTTGCTATGTTAGGCTTAATCAGATGTGCAGTCGCTATCTTTTATTGAGGTCCACTATGTTGGGCTCCGTCGGCCCCGTCACTCCCACAATAATTCCGTTTTTTATATTGATATTTGCACAGAGAAATAAAGAACTAATTGCATACTCTTCTAATATTTAACTACACCTATTTTAAGAAGTCTTCAAACATCAAGAGCATTTAGGCAAGAGTTGCAATATATTCCTTACGATAAGTCACTCTTAACAACTCTTTGAAAATTGAAACCAATGACCAACCATTGTAATTTGCAACAGACGATAGTCCCAAGAATGGACACATTCAATTTTAAATGTAAGTTTCCCCAACATTGGTATTCATTCATGTAAATTCGACTCAAAACATAGTAAATTCTGCTAGCAATTAACAAGAAAACCAGGTCTTATTCATAAAGGAAGTTTGGACAATAGAAACATAGTAAATTCGTTCAAAACATTAAGAAACATCTCCCATCATTGCTCGACCGAAACACACAGCATTCCCATCTCAGAAGTGACCACCACGGAGCCTAAGCACAAGGTGAAGAGTCGACTCCTTCTGGATATTATAATCAGCAAGGGTGCGGCCATCCTCTAACTGCTTCCCAGCAAAGATGAGACGTTGCTGATCTGGAGGGATGCCCTCGTCTTGAATCTTTGCTTTCACATTATCAATAGTATCTGAGCTCTCCACTTCCAAAGTGATCGTTTTTCCAGTCAATGTCTTAACAAATATTTGCATTCCTCCCCTCAATCGCAGCACCAGATGAAGAGTAGACTCCTTTTGGATGTTATAATCAGCAAGAGTCCTCCCATCTTCGAGTTGTTTACCAGCGAAGATCAATCTCTGCTGGTCCGGAGGAATGCCTTCTTTGTCCTGAATCTTGGCCTTGACATTGTCAATTGTGTCCGAACTCTCCACCTCTAAGGTAATAGTCTTTCCAGTCAAGGTCTTAACGAAAATCTGCATTCCACCCCTCAAACGCAGCACGAGATGGAGGGTTGATTCTTTCTGAATATTGTAATCTGCCAGTGTCCTCCCATCTTCAAGTTGTTTACCAGCGAAGATCAATCTCTGCTGGTCTGGAGGAATGCCTTCTTTGTCTTGAATCTTGGCCTTGACATTGTCAATTGTGTCCGAACTCTCCACCTCTAAAGTAATAGTCTTTCCGGTCAAGGTCTTAACAAAGATCTGCATTCCACCCCTCAAACGCAGCACGAGATGGAGCGTTGATTCTTTTTGAATATTGTAATCGGCCAGCGTCCTCCCATCTTCGAGTTGTTTACCAGCAAAGATCAATCTCTGCTGGTCAGGAGGGATCCCTTCTTTGTCCTGTATTTTCGCCTTGACATTGTCAATTGTGTCCGAGCTTTCGACTTCCAGGGTAATTGTCTTGCCAGTAAGAGTCTTTACAAAAATCTGCATTCCACCACGAAGCCTGAGGACAAGGTGGAGTGTAGACTCCTTTGGATATTGTAATCAGCAAGTGTTCGGCCATCTTCAAGTTGTTTCCCAAAAAATCAATCTCTGCTGATCAGGAGGAATGCCTTCCTTATCCTGGATCTTGGCTTTGACGTTGTCGATGGTATCTGAGCTCTCAACCTCTAGAGTAATGGTCTTCCCAGTAAGAGTTTTCACAAAGATCTGCATCCCACCACGAAGGCGGAGTACAAGATGGAGGGTAGATTCTTTTTGGATGTTGTAATCAGCCAAGGTTCGGCCATCTTCCAGTTGTTTTCCAGCAAAGATTAGCCTCTGCTGGTCTGGAGGAATTCCTTCCTTATCTTGAATCTTAGCCTTGACATTGTCGATGGTATCAGAGCTCTCAACCTCGAGAGTAATGGTCTTGCCGGTAAGAGTCTTAACAAAGATCTGCATCTGAAATTCTGAAAGAAATAAATTAAAAATGTGTCAATAACTATACAAACTCAACCAGTCCAATTCAGTAAAAAGTTAATAAGCATGAAGAATGATAAGGAAAATAAGTAGAACAATTATCATATATATCACTCCTCTCCCCCAAATATTAGTCTTCAATCTACAAACTAGAGAAGAAACATAAATTTAATACAACTCATTCCACAAGATTTTGTCATCAGCTGCATCAGTGATAAGTGAATTCTCTTTTCCTTTTCCTTTTTCAATAAGCTATGAAATAGCTCCTGGTTCCATGTCTCAATTTTTGTACCACAGTCCACACAAACAAGCATGTACAAGTGAATAGTCTTAAAAAATTTAGAAAAAGCAAAATGTGTGTACACGTTCTTCTTTATGGCAATAGTCATGATATAAAGAGCCTGTGACCTTTGTAAATCATGTTGTGCATCGTAGATGTGCAACCACCATCAGTTATCCGGAATATAAAATTCGTATTTATCGGTTAATCCATAGATCCGCACAATCGGAACCATCATCTAACATCTTGCAACATCAAATTTTATACCAGATATATATATTCCTAATGTTACGAAGAAGAAATACAGAAAAAACGAACATCATCATCATAAAAACCATAATATTTGATAAAAACCAAGGTAATAAATAAAAACCACATAACTTCAAACCCTAATCGACTGACCAGATCAAATACATCCATACTATCACGGACAGAAGGAAAACAGACTTAACAGAGACGCTAATCGAATCGAAATACAGAAAATAGATCGTACCTTGAGGGCGGTGCGTTAGGAAAGCGAAAACTTGGAGAATCTTATTTAGCGAAAACTTGGAGAATTTTATTGGGGAAGTTGAAAGAATGGAACTGAGGATAGAAATGAAAACGGGGGTTGTGAGTTTATATAAAGATGGGGAAGCCGACTTACGCGACCCAAGTGACGGATTATCTTCGATAAGAAGCGTGTGACCGATAGTACCCTTACAAAGTAGCGTAAAAGCGTGCAATTTGGGATTTAGGGTTGGTGGTCCAACAGAATTCTCTCCGAGGTTCTAGCTCCTTCTTTGGCTATGTCATTTATTTTTAGGTTTGTCCATTTGAGGACTAGGCTTCTTGATAATTCAGGTTTGGCTCGGTTTTTTTAAGTACATTGTTTGGAGATAGTAGGAAAAAGAACAAACACTCGTATTGAATCGAACTCCAGTAATCTTCCCGATAAGCGTGAGCTTGTACTCACTAAGACAAGGTTCATCTCAATTTGGTTATATTTAACTATAACTTAAGTGTAAATAAACTAGGTATTCTTCCCCTCAAATTCAAGTGTAGTATTTATAGATATGGATCCTATGAGTCCACCCATTTAGAGTGAGTACGCGAAGACAAATCCTAATTGTTAGGATCTTTTTTTTAATGGTCCGGAATTAAATGTCTTTTATATTTTTTAACTTTTTAAAATTATTATTAAGGGTACTTGTGTGGTTTTATTTACAATTGGATAAGACATGATATGTGCGTAATTTACTCCACCTTTTTCTATGAAGTCAACCGGCGCATTGTTATTGGCAAAGGGTAAGTTGCTAATTTTTGGATTTTCCATAGCTATGGTTCGTCTTTTTTTTTTTCTTGTTTTCTATGTTGTGTGTATTCACATTAAAGTGAGTGTGTTGCATATGTAGTATAAATGTGTTTCCTAGTGATTGTGTTGCATATGTAGTATAAGTGTGTTGCTTATTTATCAAAACGGTGTTATGGATTGACATGTTTGTGTAATCGGTTAGTTTTGCTTGTAAAGGCATTCAATGTTGCTTATGAACTCGCTTATTAATTTTTAAAAGTATATAATCTCGTATTAGAATTGTAACGATCCAATTTTATAAAATTAAAGTACTCTAGAAATATTATTAAACATAAATTTATAAATTAAAATGATCCATAATTATCAAAAAGTTAATTTAGAATTTTTAATTCTTAAAGAAAATATAATGATGATGATGATAATAATAATAACAACAACAACAACAACAACAACAACAACAATAATAATAATAATAGTAATACATCTTCTAAATTAAATATTCAAAAATTATTCGAATCATAAACCGTAAACAAATTAAAGACATAAATCCAAAATTTAGTCCAATCATAATTATTTAAAATATAAAATATAGCATGATTTATTCCACCATCCACGACATCATATATTTAGCCGGATTTCTCAACCCGAAATTCATGATAATAATAGGGGTGAGCTTCATTAGATAAATATTTTTATCATGATTTTGATGATTTTGTTTAATCTGTGTTTTTACACCAAAACAATGTTTCTAAATGTTTTTACTATTTTTTCTGAGTATTTCTTGAAGTTTATTTTTAAACGACAAAAATTGGACAACACTTTTGTCTTGTGTTCGACCTAGGCCGCCTCTACGGGGCATCCCGTGTCCAAGTTGATTTTAGAAACAAAAACAGACAAACACATTTTGACAAGAGGCGACCAGGTCCGACTGAGGCCGACCAATGGCGTCAACATAGGTCAACCGGTGCTCGAGAATTGCACAAAGTTTCATGTCTTCTCTCAGATTGCATTTTGAAGGACCCCATCGGTCCAATATGGGGTCGATCGATCGGATCCCCGTCAACCGGTTCCTGTGTATTTTTGTTCAATATTTTTAAACCTTGTTTCTATTCGATCGGTCACCTATGTTTTTGATGAAGAAACTATCCGTTGAGCACAGACGACTTTTCCTCATTTTAAGGGGTTAATTTCTAACAATTATAATCTTAATTTTAATTGCATTTTTTGTAGAAATCAAACTCGAAGAAGGAGCCTATGTCCTGGAAATCAATCCAAGACCTCCCCTATAAATAGAGGAAGCATTCAAGCAACAAGATACAACACAACAACATAAGCAAATACATACAAGCAAACACTTTGTTCTTCATTGTCATATTTTTTTGTTGTAATAGCTTTAAGCTCTTGACTTGCACATTTTGAGGTCTAGGCTTTTATTCTTGATTACACTTGCACTCAAAGTTGTATACTTCATTATTGAGTTGTAATCTTGAATTTGTGTCATTATTCAAACACAAGATATCCTTGTGAGTGTTTTTGTGGTAAGAACACACTTGGGTGATCTTAGGTGTTGAGAAGTGTGGTACTCTTCATAGGTGAAGGAAGATTGTGGTAATCTCATTGGTGGTGTTGTAAGAAGAGTGTGGTACTCTTCAAGGTGAAGGTATAATAGTTTTGGTGACTAGTAATAAATTTTTTTCTTTTTTTGAAATCCACTTGGATATACCGGGTGGTAGTAGATTAGGCCCTAGGTGGGTTGAACTACTATAAATCATCGAGTGTTGTTTATTTTCTTGCATTTATATTTTTGCTATCATCTTCACATTCAAAAAGAGGACGTAAATCGAAATGTCGGCATAATCTATTCACCCTCTCTAGATTATCGTAACCATTTGTACTAACAAATGGTATCGTGAGCCAAACTCTTTGGCTAGCTCGTTCCACATCGCGAGTAAAGAGGAAAGATCCATGGCTACAAACGAATGTTATCTTACTACCGCACATCCACCAACAAGCCACTACTATTCGACGCCAACAACTACGCATTTTGGAAAGACCGAATGGAGTGCTTTCTACTGGTGCATGTTCAATATTTGGAATGAGGTTATTGAAGGGTAGACCAACCAACCAAGAAATTGGAAAATGGTACCACGGCCCCAAAGACACTCAAGGAATTTGATGACAACGACAAAAGTCATTCTCTCTAAACGGTAATGCATTAAATATTTTACATTGTTCACTCACCACCATCGAGTACAATCGCATTAGAGAGATAAGGTCCGCATACGGAAGTATGGGAAAAATTAGAAACCATCTATGAGGGCACAAAGAAAGTAAAGCAAGCAAGAAAAACAATGCTTGTGAAAGACTTTGAAAATTTCAATATGCATGATGGTGAAAGATATCAAAAATGGTGGAAAGACAGACAATATTGTCAATCCTCTTGTGGCTCTCGGGAAGGTCATCTCAAGAAGAAGGACAAGGTAAAGGTATTGAACGCTCTTCCCGGTCATGGTCCAAAAAGGTGACGGCTATCACTAAGCACAAAATCTCGAAACACTCAAGTTCAATGAGCTCATTGGGAACCTCCTCATTTATGAAGTCTATCTCAAGGAGAGAAAAATCTCAAACCATCCACCACTCAAACGGTTATGCAAAATATTCCTAAAGGCTTAGCATCTTCTTCTAATAATTCATATTATGCTAGTGACGAAGATGATGAGGAGACTGTCGCCCTTGTCCAAAAATTTGCAAAATTTGTGGATAAAAATAAAAAAAAGCCAAGAGACAACTCTTGTTTTAAATACGGAAAATCCGGGCACTACATAGTCGATTGCCCAAACTAGTGGAGGAGGAACAAAAGAAGAAAAAACCTTTTTTTCGAAAAAAGAAGGCTCTAAATGCGGATGTCAAAAACCGAACATGATTTTATGGCCATAGGCGATGAAAATAACGATGTATGCTCTAACTCTTCAACTTCTTCCTTATTTGATGAATTGCAATGTGATTTTGATGAATTGCAAAATGAATTTTAAAATTTGATTGTTAAATACAAGACTTTGAAAAAGGAGCATAAAGAGCTTAAAATTGAAAAGGATAAATTGTTTACTTCTTATGAATCTCTTGATAAAGCTCATGTTATTACTCTTTTACAAAAGTCCGTACTCTTGAAACCGAAAAACAAACGCTCACAAATGATATTGAAAATTTTAAAAGGATGTGCATCGATTTAATTTGAGCACGGATAAAGTTACAAAAATTCTAGATGCACAAACAGGTGAACATTCAAAATTAGGACTTGGTTACAAACTTTTTCAAAAAGCTTTCAAGAAAAATACCAAGGTCCGACTTTCGTGCGTCTTTAGTAGTTCCCACAATCTTATTTGCTTTTATTGTGGTAAAGTTGGGCATTATGCTACTCATTGTAAATTGAAAAATAATTTTAGCTACTATCGGAGACCCAAAGGTCTCAAGGCTAACCCTCATGGACCCCAAACTATAGGGTACCTAAAAATAATTCATTTGTAGGTAATAGGGGCTATAACAACAATGGAAGATTCAAAATGGCTCGTGGACGGCGGATGTTCACGCCATATGACCGGAAGGAGAGAAATTTTTACCAACATCAAGCTCCAAGAAGAAGGTATGTTCATGTTCGGGAATGGCAAAGGAATAATTCTTGGAAATGGAGAAATTGGTAACTCTTCTTTCTCTCTTAGTAATGTTCTTTATGTTGAAGAGCTTAAGTTTAATTTGATAAGTGTTAGCCAACTTTGTGATTCAAATTATAATGTTATTTTCAACAAAGAAAAATGCCTTATTGTTAAAAATGATGAAATTATTTGTGAAGGAAATAGAAAAGACAATCTTTATAAAATTTGCACAAGTGATTTGGTTAGTCAAAATATTTCTTGTCTTGTCGCCAATAATGATTTAACTAGTTTATGACATAGGCGACTTGGACATGTTGGATACAAAAATTTGCAAACTACTTACAAAAAGCAACATGTAAAAGGACTACTCAAATTGAATTTTGAAAATCTTGGCTTATGTGACACTTGTCAAAAAAACAAATTAGTTAAAAGTAGTTTTAAGCTCAAAAATAAAATTTCCACAATCAAACCCCTACAATTACTTCACCTTGATTTGTATGGGGATATTGGTACGGTTAGTTTAAGTGGAAAACATTATACCTTTGTTATAGTCGATGATTTTTCTAGATATACTTGGATTTTTCTTGCAAATAAAAGCGATGTCGTTAATGAGTTTGTTAAGTTGTGTAGACTTATTGAAAATGAAAAAGTGCTTGGGTCCTTTAGGATTAGCTTTGAGACTTTTAGATCTCCAACAATAATTAGAGCTATTTCTAAATTTCGACAAGTATTTTTACCGTATGACCCTTTTTACCGCAATAAAAGCATGTAATGATTCTAGGAGCATAATGACTAACGTCTTGAGACTTGATTATTTTTCATGTGATTGACACCCTTGGCTTATGATCAAGTTCTAGTTTGAATTATCACAACAATCAACAATTTCATCCGGTACTCAAGTTGGATTTAGATAAATCCTTTTTCATGCAATTAATATCCTCAACAAGAGTACTATTTTCTTTTTCAAGGTTTCTAACCTTGTCAAGTGTGGTGGTGTGAGCACATGATAGTGATTCATAGGAAGTAAATAAATTATCCTTTTCATTTTTCAAAACATTGAATTCCTTTTTCAAGTTTTTGTATTTAACAAGTAAGTCTTGGAATTCATTTTGAAGATCATCAAAATCATTTTGCAAATCACTATAATCATTTTGAATAACAATATCATAGGAAGTAGAGGGTTTAAGACATACCTCATTTTCTTCTTCGATGCCCATAAAACATTGTTCGACTACTTCATAGTTGGAAGTTGTAAAAGGCATTCCTTCCTTATTTTGAACTTGTATCCCTTTGAGAAGTAGATGCTTTTGAGTTGCTCCTATCATTTGCATATACTTCATGAATGGCTTCTAATTTTTGCCATACTCCATGAGCCGATCGAATTCCTACAATATGTTCATATTCCAAGTTAGTAAGTGAACAATACAAAATATTGAGAGTTTTACCGTTTAAGGAGATGATTTTCTTCTCTTCATCATTTAGCTCTTTGAGGCCTTTGGAGGTGTGTGGTGTGTCTTTCATCGGAATGAATTCTCCATTTATGACGGTGCTCCAAATATCGAACCCGAACCTTGTAAATAACATTCCATTCTTTCTTTCCAAAAATAAAATTTTTGGAATCAAATAGTGGTGGCTTGGTGGTGGAGGTGCTTAGGAAAGTTGAGCTTTATTCGTAGCCGACGATCGTTTCTCTTCACTCGCGATGTGAAACGAGCTTGCCAAGAGTTTGGCTCGATACCACTTGTAAGTCCATGTGGCTACGATAATCTAGAGGGGTGAATAGATTATCTCCATCTTTTCGAGTTTACCCTCTTTTTCGAACCGAATGCTCAAAGACAATAATAAAGGTGCGGAATGTAAACAACACACGTCGATTTATAGAGGTTCAACCCACTAGGGCCTAATCCTCTACCACCCCATGTATCCGGATGGATTTCAAAAAGAAAAAGATTTTATTAATTACCAAAATTAATACAACACCAACTTACAACAACACCTTGAAGAAAGCACCACACTCTTCTTCAACACCACCTTTGAGATTACCACAATCTCTTCTTGAAGATTACCACAATCTTCAACGACACCTTGTGAAGATTACCACAATCTTCAACCTTGAAGAATCTCAATTCTTCAACACCTCGACAAGAAGATTACCACAATCTTCTCACACCTAACACCTAGATCACCCAGTGTGTTCTTACCACAAGAACACTCACAAGGATATCTTGTGTTGAATGATAACCCAAAAAATTCAAGATTACAACTCGATAATGAATAATACAATTGAGTGCAAGTGTAATCAAGAATAGCCTAGACCTCAAGGATGTGAAAGTGAATAGCTAGGCAAATTACAACAAGAAATAAGACAATGTAAGAACAAGTGTATTCTTGAGTGTATCTTGTTGTGTTGTAGTTTTCTCTCTTATTGTTGTGCTTAAAAACTTCCTCTATTTATAGGAGATGATTGATACTTGATAGGCTCATCTTGGAATCGATATCTACAAAAAATTGCAATCAAGATTATAGGTATTAGAAATCAATCTTACAATTTAGGGAAAAGTTGTGCATTGCACATTAGAATTTTCTTTGTCATTCATAGGGCGGCCGGTCGCGCACTAATAAGATTGAAAAAGAACGCATGATAAAAATTCAACAGGTGACCAGGTCTAAGGGGGTCGACCGGTCGCTTCTAAGTGCGACCAAATCGCCCACCATGGTGACCGTCACCCCGACCAATTTTAGGAGCCTGGAAGTTACTTTCGTGAAATACGTTCCCGTACACGGTCGCTCTTTGGTCGACTTGGTCGACCTCCTAAATCAAATGTTGTCCGATTTTTATCGAAAATAAACCTCAAGAAATACTCCGAAAAATTCGTAAAAACATTTTAAACCAATCGGGAGTATTTAGTACAACATTAGAAACATAGTTTTGATGAGATAACACATTAACACAAAATCATCAAAAGTGTTGTCCGATATAAACTCCAATAAATACTTGAAAAAATAGTAAAGACATTTTAGACCAATCGGGAGTATTAGGACAACATTTAGAAACATAGTTTGGATGAAAAAACCCGTTGATACAAAATCATTAAATGTGTTGTCCAATTTGTCGAAAATAAAACTTGAAGAATTACTCCGGAAAATATTAAAACCATTTTAAATCATTTAGGAGTATCCGGACAACCTTTAAAAACATTGTTTTGGTATAAAAACAAAATCATCAAAATCATGATAAAACCATTTATCAAACAGAAAGTATACTCAATGATGATAGTGATGAAGAGGATGTTCTTGAACCTTATTGATCAAGATGATGTTCAACCTTCTACTTCAAATGATCAACCTTCAACCTCAAATGTTCCTTAAGAAGACAAATGTGATACTTCGGATCTTCCCGTGGCATTGAAATTTAAGGAGATCACCCAAAAGATCTCATTATTGGTGATCCCCTTGATAAAGTAATGACTATAAGAAAATTTGCCGAGAAAGCTCTTATATCTCAAAAAGAGCCTAAAAATGCTAAGGAAGCTATTAAAGATGAGGATTGGTTTTTAGAAATGCAAGAGGAGTTGAATCAATTTGAAAGAAATGATGTTTGGGAATTGGTACCTTGTCCTCCATCACAAATAATTATTGGTACAAAATGGGTATTTCGAACAAACTCGATGATCAAGGCATATTGTTCGAAACAAAGTAAGGTTAGTAGCTCGAGGTTATTGTCAAGAAGAATGTATTGATTATGATGAAACTTTTGCACATGTATCACGTTTAGAAGCTATTCGTATTTTACTTGCCTATTCTTAT
Organism: Rehmannia glutinosa; assembly: GCA_016081115.2. NCBI lineage: Eukaryota > Viridiplantae > Streptophyta > Magnoliopsida > Lamiales > Orobanchaceae > Rehmannia > Rehmannia glutinosa. The sequence goes on along the minus strand of CM071934.1, from coordinate 8,852,458 downwards.
TTTAAAAATTTCAAGCTTTACCAAATCGATGTTAAATCCGTATTTTTAAATGGTTTTATTCAAGAAGAAGTCTATGTAAAATAACCTCTGGGGTTTGAAAATTTTTCTAGGCCAAATGATGTTTATAAACTTAAGAAGACCTTATATGGTTTAAAACAAGCACCAGTGCATGGTATGATAGACTTAGCTCTTTTCTTTTACAAAATGGATTTACAAGAGGTAAAGTTGATACTACTCTCTTTGTCTTTGAAAAAGGGCAAGATTGCTTATTAGTGCAAATTTATGTTGATGATATTATATTTGGTGCTACTAATGAATCATTGTCACAAGAAACTTTCTAAGTTAATGCAAGTGAATTCGAGATGAGTATGATGGGGAGCTAAATTTCTTCCTTGGACTTCAAATTAAGCAATGCCAAGAAGGTATTTACATTTCACAATCAAAGTATACAAAGGAACTTTTGAAGAAGTTCGACATTGAAGAATGAAGAACCGTCACTACTCCTATGGCAACCAACATCAAGTTAGATAAAGATGAAAAAGGCAAGTCGATTGATGAATTCAAGTATCGAGTATGATTGGTAGTTTACTTTATTTAACCGCAAGTAGACCGGATATTGTTCATATCGTATGCCTATGTGCTTGTTTTCAAAGCAATCCCAAAAATCTCATATGAGTGCTTAGTTAAAAGGATTTTTCGATATTTGAAAGGCACTATTCAATATGATTTATTTTATCCAAAGAATGAAATTTTTTCTCTTAAAGGTTATAGTGATTTGGACTATGCGGAAATATTGATGATCGAAAGAGTACTTACGGATCATGTCATTTTTTAGCGATTGCCTAGTATCTTGGTTTTCAAAGAAACAAAATTGTGTTTCACTTTCAACGGCCGGCCGAATATATTTATGCGGCCTTTTTTTGTACTCAACTTCTTTGGATGAAACAAACTTTAGCGGATTATAAATGTTCTTTTGAAAATGTTCCTATTTTTGTGATAACATATCCACTATAAATATTTCTCGAAACCCGGTTCATCATAATCGTACTAAACATATTGAGATTCGACATCATTTTCTAAGGGATTGTGTTTCAAAACGAAAAATTGTGATATCTTTTGTTCCATCTCAAGATCAATTAGCGGATATCTTTACAAAACCGCTATCCTCCGAGACTTTTGCTTCAATACGAGCTCGGTTAGGCATAATGCATATTGAATGAGGTATATGATTGCAATTTGCACGTTTTTAAAACTTAGGGGCGAAAAATCGAATTTTTGGATCAAATTTCGAATTTTTAAAATAGACGATCCAGTGGCCAAATGGGTGGAGGTCGACCGATCGACCTCACCTTGACCGGCCGCCCTCAACCCGGACCGGTCACCCTAAGTGATTTTTTGGTTAAAATGCTTTACGTTCGCAGACTTAGCCATTTTTGGCTCTTCCTCCATTTTCCGACTTTTTGCAATTTTCACACACAATTCACTCCAAATGAATTTTGTAGTATAATTTCTATATCTTGGACTTCATATTGCTCGTTTATCATCATTGTTGCTCATCTTTACCGATTAATTGGTAAGAATTCTTCTCCTTAATCTCAATTGGGTTGAACCTCGAGAACTTGGTTTATGTGAAGCCCACCCCTATTACTACATTACTAAGCCATATAAAAAGTGAAATTTGAAAATGTACCTTATGTACACAGTACACATTTGTTTTTCTGTGACATTTTAACAAATGAACAAGCAAGATCACCTTGTAAGAAAATGACAACCCATAACCACAAGCGGAGAGGTAACAAACCCCGTTATTAAATACAACGACATCCATCTTACCAAACTCATAACCCACATCACCCAACCTATTTACATGTACATATTTACATCGAGTTTTCAAAAGAGGTACAACCCTAAACCAAAATATAATACAAGGCCAAAAAGAAAGGTGACCCATCAACATAGCCCAACACAGTGCGTCATCCATGTACACTATCCTCAATAACCTTTGTAGGAGCTCCAGTGACCTGCCGCCATAAGCTCATGAAATCCAAAGATCATCAAACTCACCTGACAATGCATGAACTACGTGAGCTAATATTCAATAAGTGAAAACCATGCATGTTTAATGAACAATATAATACAAATGCAAATGCATTCTAAGATATTTTACCAAAGATTACGAGAATGCATTGGAATATATTATTTATAATCATTTCTTTACATAGGGCCCTTGACCCACCGCTTATGCACCTGAAAGAGCTCAACACAATATCAATAATCACATGGCCATAATCATATTGACACCGCCAGGCCATCCCCGACCACCGAGGTCCACCCCTCTTCCCAATGATCCCCCGAGTCTTCCCCGGACGTGTCAATAAGGATCTGATCAAGTGGTCCCCCCGTGACCATCGTGGCACACCCCCTGTCAACCCCTATGATCCTCCGGAGTAACACCATCGCACCCCAAATTATATCATAAAAGCATGCCTCGCATGCCTCGGTGCACTAGCAGAAGGCCAACTAAAATCTTTTCTTTTCAATGAAAGTTATCGTGTCGTGCATGCCTCATCTCAACAATGCTCACATGTTTGCATGCGTCGCAAATGCCAATGAATGACATGATCAATGAAACAATAATCATCACACTCCAATATCCACCAAGCAACATATGAACATCAAGGTTTCCATAATGCATTCATCAAGATACAAGAATCGCGTTTTAGTATCAATAAGATAGAAAATACTATGTTAAATGCATTGTAGTTGCAAATGAGTTTTCACTTACTTACCTGTTGCCCTTGATATTCTATTAAAAGCTAGATAATTGTCTTCCCCTTAATCATACATGTAAAACAACCCGTAACAATATAAAATATTAATATTCATTCTTGAATCGACAAGTTCTAAACGACCCTACATATTATAATTTTAAATTATTAAACTTAGAGTTGTACAATTTACACACAATCGATACTCTAACACATATCAATTTTTATTTAAGATATATTATAACCCATTTAAATGTGTCGTCGTGTGTGTTAACTTTCAAATGTTAAACATCTCTTCTATTGTTTTCCATAAATTTACATATAATCTAAATTCCTATTTTGAAATTAGAATTCATTACTTTAATATAGCCAAGCTGTCTCTGCGATCTACAATAACAAGGTCGGTATTTTCAATAATTTCCGTAAGTCAATCAAAATTTGACTAAGTGTATTATTTAACCTTTCCTTTCTGTTTGAATAACAATCCCAACCTTAATATATTTTGAATTTCTAATTTTGTCAACGAGGTTTCTGTTAATTAATTCTGTCATAAAAATACTTATAACTAGATAAGGTGTATAATTTATCCTACTTAAAAACCTGAACTCAAAATACGATTAGTTCAATTTTCATGATTAAGGTAAAGAAGATAATATGTTGGAGACTTACCGAATCTCTCCTCGTTTGCCTGCAATTTCACTCTTGCTACTTTACTTCTCTTAATTCTCGCTCGTCATCTAGCCGTGTGTAAAGTCAAGTTAATAATAGCCACATATATATGTCAATTATTATCTCAAAGTTATTATGGCGGTTGTGGGGGATAAAAGTATGATATTTGTATGAAATTTATAGTCTCGCATCAGGACGATCCTAACGGATCTAAACCCGTTAGACGGATCCCCAACATCTTAATTCGGATCTTTAAAATCTGATGAAATTTTTGCATTATAAAAGAGGTGTCCACCCTTTTTGCAAAAAAGTCAGCCTTTTACACTTGAGATTTTTACTGGCCATTTATTTCACACAAATTATAATATGAGGGTGCACACAGCATTATATATACTTGATAGGAATCTTGTTGCAGAAAAATTATGTCTCACCAATAGTCTTTACATGAACACAAACCATCCTTAAAAGTGAAAACGAACACGATCTCTGACAACAATTTCTCTATTGTATGCTTTTGAGACAAACTTAGTGAATGAGTGGCAATCTTTACACACTCTTAGGTTCTTCACAATCCGAAGACAAGTTCCTTCATCTGTTCGCAACAATCCTAGAGCTAACGCCAGCTTTTCGCTATGACACGAACCACTTCTCTCCTGAAATCGTTCGAACTCAGATTCATAAACTACATTCATCAAACTACTAATACATTTAAGAAAAACCTGGTATACTTTTTTTAGAAGAGCGTATCTTTTCGGAAGATTTGTTAATAGATTTTGGGAGAAAAAATAATTATATTCAAGGAACTACTAATACATTTTAGAAGAAGCTCGCTAATACTTTTTAGAAGGACGGCTAATACTTTTCGAAGACTTTGTTAATATATTTTGGGATAATAATTTAAATATATTTAAGGAAACAACTAATACATTTTAGAAGAACCGCTAATACTTTTTAGAAGGACGACTAATACATTTTGGGAGTATATTCATGAGAAAAATATTAAAAAAACTCTTGAGGAACTACTAATACATTTCGAAAAAATCATTAGTCTTTTTAGAAGGACGACTAATACTTTTCGAATGACTTTTAATAAATTTTGTGAGAAAAATTTAATTTATTTCGAGGAACTACTAATACTTTTTGATAAACTACTAATACTTTTTTTGAGGATTGCTAATACATTTCGTGAGTATATTCAGAGAAATACTAAAAAACTCTTGAGAAATTAATAATACATTTCGGAAGAATTCTAATCGTTTTAGAAGGGCGACTAATACATTTCGAAGGGTGATAATACATGTCTTTCCGAAAACTAATAAAACACCACTTGCTAATATTACGGAAATGCCACTTGGATCCGCGGTCGATCCATCTAAGTCAGTCGACAGTTAGACGGTCCGACAGAGTTTTTGTGTATTTGTATTTATCAAGACAAAATATTTTTAGGCTAATTGGGGGTTAAAAGGAATATAATATAAAAGTATCTATCCAGTGACTTCTTATTTCCAAGCTAAGCAAACTGCAAACCTTTCTTGATATCTAACTCTCATGCACGTATACCCATGTATATATATCAACCCTATATACTAAAAAGAAAAAAACAAGTTCTTGCATGTCTTCATCTCGAACATTTGGTACATGTGTCAACACTTTATTCTTCCAAATCAATGTGTCGCCTTCATATTTAGCCACGTGGCACACCATGCCACCACCTTATTCTTCCAATTATAAATTGATATATTTCCCTAAAAAATTGATTTACTATATCAATTTACTATCAATTTATCATCAACTTAATAATTAAATTTTCTATTTCTATATATAACTATTAAAATCCAATCAAGCATTTAATCAAAGAAATTAAATAATCCAAAAACTCAAGGATATAAAATTAGGAAGTTATTTTTGAGTTTGCAAATTAATTCCCCGATTTAAATATTATTATGATACAAAAACTAAGGATATAATTTTAATTATTATCTTTAATACTTATTATACTTTTAATTATGATTTAAATAATTTACGGGGGTATACAATTATATTAAATATCTTTCTAAACATGTCAAGGATTCATTATTTTTACCATAACTAATTTATTAGCTTTTATGCAAAAGCAAGCTACGACCAAGTATTTAAAATTAGCACAAATAAACAATTTTATAGAGATTTTTCCTCTTTCCAGGAAACATTCAAAGATTGAAATTGCATTCTTTCAACCATTTAAACCTAATACGGCTTGAAAATTCAATGTTGTGACGAGAATGTTACAATTTCAAATAGAACAAATAAAGTAGTTTACAAAGAAGTTTTTTAGAATTTAAAGTGAACGATTGTATGGAACTCTTCTAAATTTTAAATTTCTTTTTTAGTATTTTTAATTATTATTTTGGATCTCTTATAATTATCAGAATTTGCGACACAAATTTTATTTTTTGACAAATCCGTGTAACACACGGGTGTTGTTTTAGTATGTCATATAATTGTATTATACTTAATAATTTTACCGACTTGCTTAGAATACTTTAACATCTTTTTATTATAATTATTATTATTATTATTTTCATTTTAATATAACTATTAATCTCGGATAATCTATCTTCTTACTATTAGGTTCTCGATCATATATTACATTAATTGCGTTCCATCAATTTGCTCGCACTTTAGGTTTTCCAATACGCACATTGTTGCCACCTTTCATCTCTAATTTACCACGTGTAATCTTGTAATTATTTGAATAGCTACCACGTGTAACTTAATAGCTAACATCTAATAGTCCGACAACTAAATACTTTTCTTTTCCAACTACTTAAATTAGTAATCGACGACTAATCACAATAAGTGAATTCCACAATTATAAAACTAGTCATAACGTATAAATAATCAGATTATGCAAAAAAACACATAACCAACATGTAATGCATGAAATATATTGGCCAAAAGTGAGTAGTGAGAGGCTCGGGTATTACGGTTTAAAGTTAATATCTTGATGTAATTCATATATATTTGTGATGAGCCTATTGATTATTGTTGGTTGAATGATGTATAGTTGTATTTGGTGATGAAATTTTTGGCTTGGTTACATTTACAAGGGCTATATACATCTTCTTTGATATTTGAGCGCCCGCCAAGTGTTGTTACGATGAATTGTCTCAAAGAAAATTTCATATATTACATGATTATCTCGATTTCAAAAATCTTATATATTTATAGATCATGTTTTGCCAATTAAATGAGCTTTTTGCAAGTCAAATGATCGATTTTTCACTTTTACTTGGAATTTAAGCTATTATTCGAAAAGCTCGATAAATCGGTTCAAATGTGCACTTTGATATGATTATATGATGTTTTTATCGTGCTAACACTCTTTTTGATGATTCCAAAGGGAGAAAGCAGAAAATAAGCACTTTAACTCAAAGAAGCTAAAATAAGCTCGCAAAAAAAAGCTATAAGCTATGGCTAGTAAAAGCCAAAAGTTGTGTATCATACTTAGTCCATTTGATGTGCTATGGACTTTTGTACTTGTTTTATGATGTCTTTTTGACGAGGAGCTTCTAAGCTCATGATATTCAAGTTTCATTTGTAAAAGTTTGAGCTTTTAGCTTTTGTTTAATTGTTTCTCTATTTATCTTGTTGTGCATGTTGAAAGGGGAGCTTTTGCAAAATATTTTTGAAAAACTTTACTCTCATCCTTATGTCTATTATGCATGGATTGTTGTTGCTTAAAACGGATAGTTATTCTTTGACCTAGGAAAAATTGTTTTGTTTTCAAAATCGACCTCTTAAAATTATTTTGGTTCGTAATCATCAAAAAGGGGAGTTTGTTAGATAAATATTTTTATCATGATTTTGATGGTTTTGTTTAACGTTTTTTTACACTAAAACAATGTTTCTAAATATTTTTACTATTTTTTCTGAGTATTTCTTAAAGTTTATTTTTGACAAAAATTGGATAACACTTACATCTTATGTTAAATGGTGCCGCCCTATATGGCATCCCGTGTCCTCAAGTTGATTTTAGAAATAGAAACGGGACGAACACATTTTGACAGGAGGCCAACCGGTCGGCCTCTGGGTCGACCGATGGCGTTGACCTGGTTGACGTAGGTCGGCCAGGTGCACTGAAATTGCACAAAGTTTCTGTCTTCTCTGTATTGCATTTTTAAGGACCCCAATTGGTCAATAAGGGGTCGACCGGTCGGACCCCCCTCGACCCCCCCCGTGTATTTTTGTTCGAATATTTTTAAACCCTTGTTTCTATTCGATCGGTCGCTCTATATTTTTTACTGACAAACTATCCGTTGAGCTTGCGAACTGACTTTTCCTCATTTTAAGGGGTTAATTTCTAATTTATAATCTTAATTTTAATTGTATTTTATTGTAGAAATCAATCCAATACCTCCCCTATAAATAGAGGAAGCATTCAAGCAACAAGATACAACACAATGACATAAGCAAATACATACAAGCAAACACTTTGTTCTTCATTGTCATATTTCTTGTTGTAAAAGCCAAGCTCTTGCACTTGCACATTTTGAGGTTTAAGCTTTTATTCTTGATTAAACTTGCACTCAAAGTTGTATACATCATTGTTGAGTTGTAATCTTTAATTTGTGTCATCATTCAAACACAAGATATTCTTGTAAGTGTTCTTGTGGTAAGAACACACTTGGGTGATCTTAGGTCTCTTGAGAAGTATGATACTCTTCATAGGTGAAAAGTATGGTACTCTTCATAGGTGAAGGAAGATTGTGATAATCTCCTTGGTGATGTTGTAAGAAGAGTGTGGTACTCTTCAAGGTGAAGGTGTAATAGTTTTGGTGACTAGTAATAAAAAAATTTTTCCTTTTTGAAATCCACTTTGATATATCTTAGGGGTGGTAGTAGATTAGACCCTAGGTGGGTTGAACTACTATAAATCATCGAGTGTTGTTTATTTTCCCGCATTTATATTTTTGCTATCATCTTCACATTCGAAAAAGAGGGCGTAAATCAAAATATCGGCATAATCTATTCACCCCCTCTGATTATCGTAGCCACTTGGACTAACAACTTCATCTCGCTCAATAAGGATATATCTGTCAAAATTTAATATAACATAAAAAGCATTCACATAATTACAATAATAAATTCATTAAATATCTCTTTTTCCTATAATTGCGATTCTACATATAGCATCGCGGGTTCACCCCAAAAAATACGTTTGATCTCGGACCCCTTTCATGGCCCCTAACTTATATGAATTTATTTCCTCTTGACATATATTGCAATCAATGAAGTATAATCATGGAACATTAAATAAAGACAAATAATATAACAATCCCTACTTTAATAATCACATATATACGATGTATAAAATAAACGATAAAAGTCCTAGTCCCTCGATCCCTTCGTTTTCTATTGTAGAAAATTGAGAAAAATGTGAAAAAATTATGTGGGTTTATTCATGTATTTATAACCCTAATCTAACCCCTAAAATAACTCCTAAATTAACCCCTAAATTAATTGCGGTTATCACAAGAATTCCAAGACCTTGACATCTTATTGGGTATCACAGATTTTTGTGGGGAAAAAGATTCCAAAGAAAAATATTGATTGTTCGTTATTATAAAGAAAAAGAAGCAATAAATAAATAAAATTTGAGGAAATGACAATCTGTGTGGATGAGAAATATAGACATTTGTATATTCCTATAGGGCTATGGGGCTATAGTATTGGACTAGGGTCCCATTTAACATCTCTATCGTTGCCTCAAATCCTTCTTATGTTTTCTCCAGAAAAAATAAATATTTCAAACATTTTGTTATATCTTTTTCCCCTAATACAGATCAGTTTCTTTTCCTCATCAAATTCCTTGTACCAAACACATGGAACCCCAAAAATGCTAAGTAGGAGTAGGATCTTTCTTGTCTCCTATTTCAACAAACAAGAGCAAATGACAAGTTTCTTCTATAATTGAACATTTAAGTTTCATGATTCTTTGCCATAACAGTTCCAAAGGGTGCAAATAATGAGTTTCATTTTATAATTGAACATCAAGTTTCTTTTCATACATGAGATCATATTCCCTCCAACTAAAGATGTTAAATGGATCACAACCCTAAGCCAGGGTGATGGGCGGCCCATTTAAACCGATAAGGAGGTTGGGGCTAGGTGGTTGATCGATCGACTAGTAAATATATATATATATATATATTGTATTATTTTGTATTAATAAATATTTTATTCAAATTCACATGATGATATAAGTTTCCATGGCGTGAGCATATATTTTTTAATAAATTGTAATTCTTTATTCACTCATTTTAATTATACAACTCATTTGTAAAACTTTTATAATTTTATTTTTGGATGAAAAATTCAAGTGGGTCACAGATTACGGCGAGAATCTCCACCTGTGTATTAAGCTTGAGAATTTACATTTGAAAAATAATTTGATTTCAATAATATATACATAAAAATATTCATGTTATTAACGATTGGTTTTGTTATTTTATATATTTTAGGTGAAGAATAATTTGAAGATAATAAAATGAAAAAGAAGACCAAATGTGATTGAAGATGATGCTTGATTAATACTTATTTAATTGTGTACTTGAATCATATTTGTAGGATTTTATTTAGGAATTTTAAAGCTCGAGTGTTTGAATTTTAAGATTTTGTTTTATTTAATTAAACTATAAACCATGTAAGGTTTTATTAGTATAGATCATTTAGTCTTGTATATTTACTTTGAATGTTAATATTATGCATATGTTAATTTAAAATTTCGATCTAAACATCTATTTTTTTAATTTGTTTGGCTTGTAGCTCTTGTTCTAAAAATTCTCGATTAATCTCCGCTAAGGCGCTGCGGACTTCCATTGTCCGCTCACGTTTTTCTTGAATAAGCCCACCTAATCTCGCCAGGCTCGCATAAGTGCTATATCGCCCCGTTTGCCACTTTTCTAGTGACTAATGCATTTTAAAACACTGTTTGTAGCTAATAGTAGAGATGTCGAAGGATTGGGCCAAACGGCCCCATGTCGGCCCATCGGTACAAGATAAAAAGTTGGACCGGACCATTTTTTCTAGGAAATTGACAAAAATACCCACCTATTTAGTATCAAACCCTACAAAATACTCGACGTTTAATAATCATTACCTTATAATACGTTGACGGTTTCACATTCGGAAAAATAACAACCTCTCTCCTTCCCACACAATACTGCTGTAGATAAACCATCACCAAAAAAACAAAGCACCTACTACGGATCCAAAACGCGGCGTGGCAAATTCGATGCACAAATCATGCGAAGGAGAAAAACAAGGAGAAGACATTTGTTCGACCACAAAGGAAGAAGAATAAAACTGCAGATCACGAAGAAGAAGAAGAATAGGAGACAAAAAAAAAAGAAGGAGAACAACAAATAGAAGAAGAAAGTAGGAGAAAAAACAAGGTCGCAAAGCAACTCGATCCAAAACACAATGCTTATTTTATTCTACAAAAATATTTTTTAGATTATCACACATCATATTCTAGATGCCAAAATTTACGGATTTTTCTATGTTGTTGTTTCAATGTTATTTCGAACATGTTTCAAACATGTTTCTTTCAATAAAATTTCAATGAAAAAATAAATTTTGCCCCGTTAAATAATTCATTTTATACTCGAGTCTTATGAAAAATCAAGAAATATACACATAAAACAACACATATTAAAACCAAACAAATTAAAACTATTATAGAAAAAACATGAATAAAAAAAACACAATTCAATTTTTGATCCAATGCATGAAAACATAAAAAACATGGAAACAACCAGGAGACAATAGAAACAACAAAGAAACAACATAGAAATAACAAAGAAACAACATAGGAACAACAAAGGAACAACATAGAAACAACAAAGAAACAAATTTAAACAATATCGAAACAACTTATATAATATATAAAACAATGCGAACAAGAAAAAACAAGAAAAAAATAATCAAAAATATGCATGAGCGTAAAAAAAGGCAAAAACTTGTATAAGACCGTCTTTACGGGTCTCAATCCGTAAGACGAATCTTCTCGACCCACCCGACCAGCCGCATACCGCGACCGTCGAGAAAATGTATGTGTTTATGTTGCTTGAAATTGTGTTTCAAAAGTGTTAGTGTTACGTATATTTGTGGATGGTTCGCGAAATGCTGATACGTGGTAAAGGGAGGGGAATGGGAAGGAGAAGAAGCGGCGTGGGAGAAGGCACGGTAGGAGAAAGCCGAATAAAGAAGATGTTAGCCAAGGGGATCTTTGTGGACAAGCATTTGACAGATTTGAAACGTTTCTGAAGACATTGAAAAAAATTAGGATAAAGATGTTAGTCAGGGGATGCCATGGACAAGCATTTGGCGGACAAAGGAAACAACATTTGAAGGCATTGAAAAAAATGAGGATAAAGATGTTAGTTTTCATTTCTCGTTGTTTATGTTAATATGTTTTTAAAATAGTGTATTGATTTTCTATGTTCATGTTAAATTCTGGTGTTATTTGTAAATTTAAAGGGAACAATGATGTTTAAAAGTATCGAAAATTTGCATAAAAGTATCATAAATTTGTCCAAAAGTATCCGAAATTGCTTGAAAAGTATCGATAATTGAGTTTTTGATTTTTCTTTAAATTATGTGTGTTTTTGTTGATATATGTCTTAAAAGTATCGATATTTTGCATATTTGTAGGTGGGTCGGGAGAAATTGTTGATATGGAGGGGAGAGAAACGCAAAGGGGGAAGGGGAAGAAGGAGCCGGGAGAAGGCATGATAGGAGAAAGCCCAACGAAAGAAGATGTTAGTTGTCGTGATTTGGTTGCACAACTGGAAACATTGCGAATCCGGAAACGTTGCGAAAGAGATTGAAAAGGATGAAGATAAGGTTGTTGATGGTCAAGGGGATGTTGTCGAAAACCTTTGGAAGAAGGAAATGTTCTTGAAGAGACTCAAAAGTGAGGATAATGTTAATGTAGAGGAAGATATTGCGGCGAATGAAGTTCTCAAGACAAACCTGGAAAGCTTGATGTAGTTGAACCTCGAAAAAGCTACGCAAAGCGTAAATCTTTGGGTGAGAAAATTGGAAAGCGGGATTCTAAAAGTCCCCGAAAAGAACAAGTTGTCGAGAGGAAGATACTAAGAGGTTTGTGCACTTTTGTCTGTTTTCTTTTTAGTATCTAAACCATTCATTGTATTAGTCCATTTGGAATTGCCTTAAAAGTATCATTTTTATGCTTTTAAATATCGAAATGGCCTTAAAAGTATCGTTTTTTATCATGTTTTTATATCGGTACTAATATGGCATTATATTTCTATGCTTGAAAAAGTATCATTTATTTTTGAAAAAGTATTATGTTTCATTGTTTGATATTATTATTTACAATGCTAAAAAGTAACCCTTTTTAGCATAAAAGTATCCATTTTTAGCAAAAAAGTATTACTTTTTATATTGCGAAAGAATCGATCTAAAAACTGTCACTTTTTTCTTTCGGGGTGATCTAAAAGTATCATTTTTATGCTCAAAGTATCGAAATGGCCTTAAAAGTATCGGTTTTTATATCATGTTTTTATATTAGTACTAATATGGCGTTATATTTCTTGCAACGTTTCTCTCACGCAATGCGGACCTCAAGTCTTTTTGATATAGTTAATGATTTGACTGATAGACGAGTGAGGATATCGAGAGCATCGGTTTTGGGGACTATTGAAATTGTAGGTGAAACAACTTCCTACTCAAATGTTGTCGTGGCTCGTCAAGAGATTCAATGGGCGGCCGGATTCTCAGCGTTGACGATATGAGAAGGTTTGTCATAACTCCCGATGACATATGTGATGTCGTTTTTTCTGGGAACAATAAAGATGTAGTATTTTATAAGAAGGGTGAAACTTTGGATGAAGTTATCGAGTTTAAGAACAAAGTGGGTATTGATGGGAGTTCGACGGTTGGGTTTTGAAACAAAAATTGATGAAGGACTATAAAGAAGGGGTGATGATTTCAAAAGGCTATTTGTGTTATATATCCTATCTACACTTTTGACACCAAGTGCGAATCGCCTTTGTAGATGTTTCATGTTTTAAATCTTTAATTGATGTAGATGGAATCCGACATTTATTTGGTGTTCATTAGTGTTGGATAGGTTATGTAGATCCGTGGATAAGTTTAACAAGAAGTCCAAAACACACATAAGTGGCTGCCTTTTGGCATTGCAAATCATATATTTTCATCGTATTAAATGGCAAGGTAAATCTGGACCTTGAGGGTCGCTACTTGTTCAACATTGAATGACGGAGAAAATAAGAAAAAGAGTGAAAGATGAGAAAAAGGTCTGGCGATTTTGGTCGGGGTGATGTTGAAAACATCTATCCTATTTCTCGTGGGGTTAATTTGAAAAATATTGAGAAAGGTGATGTGGAGAAAGGTGGTGAGGGAAAGAATGTTGGAGAGAACCTTGATGATGGGAAAAGTTTGATCGCAAGCAAGAAAAAAAAGAGGGAGAGATCTGGACTGAAAAAACAAGGAAAGATGATCAATCTTCAAGGTTGATCCATTTGAAATACCCCGGGCTACCCAACCAATGCCGAGGTTGAAAGTCGAGGCAAAAGATGTAAGTATGTTCAAGTATCGTTTACTATTAAAAAGTATCATTTTTGTTTGAAAAAGTATCATTTATTTTTGAAAAGTATTATGTTTCATTGTTTGATATTATTATTTTCTATGCTAAAAAGTATCCCTTTTTAGTTAAAAAGTATCACTTTTTAGCGAAAAAGTATCACTTTTTATATTGCGACAAGTGATCTAAATCATCACTTTTTTCTTGCGGTGTTGATAAAGTATGTTGTTGCTCAAAGGGACATGGAAGTTATAACCCATTTCCACATGGAACAATTGCGTGCGGAAATGCGAGAACAAAGCGAGATCCTTCATCTTCACCGGACGATGAATTCTTCTCCAATGCCAAACTTCATGAGTATATTGATGAAGTTGTGAAGAACTTTCAAAAAATGAAAGAAGCGGAAGGATTCAATGCCAGGTTTGATCTGCGACGCCCGAGCCAAAGTCCCAAGAAGCGAATAATCGATGAACCGTTAGGTGACGATGCCCGATAACGAAATGTTTGAAAGTAAAGTTGAAGGTAATTCAAGTGATATATTAGAAGTATCGAGTTTTTCTTAGAAAAGTATCGATTTTCTTAGAAAAGTATCATTTTTCTTATAAAAGTGACATTTTGTTTTTCTTTTGTCTGTTTTTGGAACATATGATTGGCCAGTCAAGAAAACTGAATTTCATTGTGAATTTATGAAAAAAACAATCGCTACTTGACTGGAATGACACGAAAACAGAGAGATGTTGTTGACTTCTGTTTTTCCGATCATAGTTATGAAAGAGAGTAAGTAACAATAAGATTATAGATTGAAAAATTATTATTTCATTGATTTCTTATTACTCACATGCTATTATTATTTGCGTTTTCAAATAAAATGTTTTTGCCCATGGAGGGCATTCGTTTATTGCCTTTGGTGATGGAATTGATTCATTACATGATGCATATTTGATTTTTTCAAGTGTCATTAATTTATGGACACTTATTTTAAAAAAATCAGTTGGTCGAACAAAGAATTCGGACATTTTTATTTCAACACTCAACATTCTGTAAGTAATATTTTAATCAAATCTTTTTATGTTTATTTCGAGTTTTTTGATCTTTTTGTTTTTCTTGCAACTTGATTGTATCTTGAAGCTTGTTTTGATGGGAAAAACTCTGGAAGTGAACTTAGAGGTCATTTGGAGGGCGTGGTTGAGTACCTTGAACAAACCGGACTTGAACACTATTGACCGGGATGCGATTTTTTTAGTATTTGCTTTCAAAAGTATATCATTTTATTTGATAAGTTTATGATTTTGTTTGAAAATATGTTGCATCATTTGGCATGTTAATCTTTGTTGCTCAAAGTATCACAAATTGGATCAAAAATATCATAAATGATCCGAAAAGTATCGATTTTATGTTAACATTTGAAAATTTGTTTGCACTCTGCATGTTATATATCGATGCTCAAAGTATCGAAATTGCATCAAAAGTATCGGATATTATCACGGAAAGTATCGATTTTGTGTTAACAAAACTAATGAAATCTTATTTTAAAAATTTGTAGATCTTTGTACCATATTGCTACGAAGGCCATTATATTGCCACTTGTCATCAATTTTGTTGACAAGAAAGTGCAATACATCGACAATATGGTGCATGATGAAGAGGTTGTTGATCAGTATGTTGGTCTCTCGAAGCTGGTGGTAAAGCATCATATGTATTTGTAACTTTTTATTATGTTTAATAACAATTACAAATCTATGACATTATATTGTTACTTTTCACAAAGATAAGCAAATGTCTGTCTTCCTCGAAAAGGAAAATCATCCAAATGTTGGAGAAGTTAAATCATATATCCGGGAAAATATGCCATTCAAATGGGAAACAAATGAGACCAACATTGATTGTGGTGTTTTCCTCATGCATCATATGGAAAATTTTGTTGGGAAAGTTTACTCATCTCCGGATTTGTCAAAGGTATGAGAATTTTTTTGTTTTTATAGCTGTTTTTTATAATTATTTTATCCTTTTTATATCCGTGTTTTTTTAAGGCTGTGGAAAGACGCAAATTGAGAGCCAAATATTGTGCCGAAATCATTTTATCTGAGTTTAATGAATTGAGAGCGGAGATAGAGCAACAAGTGCTCAAATTCAAGGAAACGACCGCTGAACCTGTCAAAAAACCCTCCAAGAAAACCAGCAAGAAAGGCACGAAGAAACTGAAAAAATGATGAGATAGTATATTTCCGAAATTTGTAAATGTTGATGGTAGTCATTTTGTGATTACATGTTGAATAGTAGGCGATATTTTGTGAATGTTGGTGGTCATCTTGTTATTAGATCTTTGAATAGTAGATGATATTTTGTTAATGTTGGTAGTCGTTTTGTGATAGTACATTGATTTTTGCGGTCTGATGTTAGTTTTAAGCACTCGAGTCTTGAATTTATTAGAATGTGTGTAGGTGATGTGTTTTACGAATTTTTTTGATCATGTATACTTCTAAACAGGTTATAAGTATCGGTAATTATTTAAAAAGTATCGGTAATTACGAAAAGTATCGATTCTCGCATTTGGATTTTTAAATTTTGGTAATCTAATTCAATACTTCTAAAAAGCCAAAAAGTATTAGTAATTATGTAAAAGTATCGAGTAATTACGAAAAGTATTAGTATTCTGCATTTGCATTTTTAAATTTTGGAAACCTAATTGCATAATTCTAAACGGCCGAAAAGTACTAGTAATTATGTTAAAAGTATCGGTAATTATACAAAAGGTATCGTATCCGATAGATACTAAGAAGTGATAAATTTAAAACATTTAAAACATTGAAAACCGATAGATTTGAAAAAATATATCTAAAATCACAAGTGTATCAAAAATTGCATCATTACAATGATAATTTTAACTAAAATATATCTAAAATAACCGAGGATTCTGAGTCTTTGAACCAAACTCCTTTGCTTGAGAATAATCGGAGACGTCACTTATTTTCTTCTTGCTCTTTTCCAAACTTCCCTTTATTCTTTTTCTTCTCCCATTTGTTCGATCGTGTAGGATCTTGCAATGTGTTAGTCAGACTTGAAACAATGAGACGATTCGTTTTGCCCGATAGAATTTTGCACATTTGTCAAGGCACTAATAGCAAGAAAATCTCTTTCGTAACCTTCTTCAATGATTCTCCTTGCTTCTTCATTTCCTTGGCATTTCAACATAAGATCATAATATCTTGAGCCATTTCATGGCGCTTGAAATGCAATAATTAGGCTTGTCGAGGCTTCTCAACTCTCTTATTTAAGATGTCTCATACTTGAGATTTTGCCATTCTTGTCCATCTCTTAAGAATATATATTTCCGGTATCTTGACATGAGAATGAAGATGGAGGACCCGTAATGAATGGAAACACAAAATACCACATTCTTCAAATTTCTTACAAGTGCACGTTACCATGTTTCGCAATGGATCAAACATCACCTTACTTACACCTCCATCCCCATATGAGAAGAAACATCATAAACATTCAATATCTCATCATTATGAACTAGAGTGCAAGCACTAGAAATTGATGCGATAAACTCACTCTCAAAGTCTTTAAACATTGTTAGAGTGTATACCTCAGAAGCGTGCTTTAACAACCCAGTCAATGGTATGGAAGTCGATGGTATTGATCTTGATGATTGGAACTCATCATTTTGTTCTTTCATTCTCCAATTCTTCACTAGTTCCTTAAAAATTCCATAAAAATCAGTCAAACTTGTCGTCTTCTTTGCATTAAATCCCATGGCGTTGTTAGTACTTTCACTCCTTTGTGATGAAAGTATTCCAGAAAAAGAAATCTTTGCTCGAGTTGTGCACCATTTTTCCTTTATATCATACAATCTTTTAAACCATGTTTGATCCTCCAATTAAATGCGTTGAAATCATGTTACTCCAAGAGTTCTCAAAATCAACTTCATCCGTACAACCTGACAAGCATTTCCTAAATGCATTCTTAAAGGAATTGTTGCTTTTCAGTTGTCCAAACCTGGCTTATTGCATTCGGTAAAGATGCCATTGACATAGCCTATGTTTTGTCCCAGGGAATACCTGCATGAATAATTCACTATTAGAGTAACACTTTTTCGAGTAAAAGTATCTATTTTATGCGATAAAGTACCATTTGTTGAATTCATCCACAAAAAGGGGATCGATGAACTGGATGAAAAAGAAAAATAATATAGTCAAAGTATCGGTTTTGCAATTAAAAGTATCTATTTTATGTGATAAAGTACTATATTTTCAATTCGATTCGTACCTTTTCTATCGCGTTAGAAATCGCTTGGTCTTGGTCGAGTGAATATAGTTATTGGAAACTTTCCTCCCATGGCCTTTTTAAAAACCTCAAAAAGCCATTCGAATGTTTCGATCTTTTCATTTGATAAGAACGCACAATGATGGTTGATGCCAACTATTGGAGCACATATCAAATTATATCTGTTTTTGCGCGATATGTTGTGTCAAAAATGACAACATCCCCAAATATTTCACAATCTTCTCTCATTATCGAATCTCTCCAAAAAACATTGCTCAATTTGGCCATCTCATCCAGCTTAACTCTGAAATAGAAGTCCTCCTCATCAGATTATTGTTGGTACAACATTTCAACAAGTGTTTGTGCATCTCCACCTTCTATTTCTTTCAATTTCAGACGATTCACAAAATTTAGATGATCTTTTATAGTGTGTCCAACACTATAATCTCCTCCACTTCATGTGCCATATAACAATAAGAATCTATTGGTCTCATTCCCAAGAGACCATATCTTCTATCACTTTGCCCTTTTCACTTATAATCTTTCTCTCGAACGATGAAGGTGGTTCCACTCTTTTCTTGTAAATGGATGATTATGCTCGTGACATGGCTCAAGACTTCATAAAGACCTTCGTCATTTAATTTCACCATCAATGAAGCATTACATCCGACGTGTGATAGGGAAATTTTTCTCTTTTTCATTTTTGGAATTTATTTCCAAATTTCCCGATCTCCTAAATCCTTCACAAGAGCATAGAAAATATTTTTCTGTTTGCTTTACGAATGCTAAACACGAGTGCACGACTATGGTCCCTATACAAATTATGCATGTCATCAATTGTCTTCCTTTTCAACCCAACAAGGAAACCCGATACATCCACACATTCATTGGAGTAGTCTAGAAACATTTAAAAAAATCACAGGACAAATTAATAGATGTTGTTACTTTTGGAGAAAATAGTAATACTTATCTTTGTAAAATGTGATACCTTCCTCAATCTGCCTCTGTGTTTTGGTGCGTAGTATCTCTTGTTTCAGTTTTTCTCCTTCAACGACTTCTATATCATTTTCATCACTAGAAACAATAAGTATCTTGAATCCAAGTTTTCACCTATATGTATAAATGAAATAAATTATTACATCAAAATATCTAATTGAATAACATTTTTATTCAAGAAATATAAATTTATAAAATTTAAATTCCTATCGTAAAAATATCATTTTTTCCATAAACAATATCACTATTTTTAAAGAAAAGTATCATATATAATATCAATATTATCACTATTTCCAAAAAAAGTATCATAATTAAATACAAAAGTATTAGTATTTATAGCAAAAGTATCATATTTAAATACAAAAGTATCGATATTTCCAAAGAAAAAAGTCATTTTTTCAATGTATGAGTACATTACCTTCTTTCATCAATGAGATGTGTTCATCGTCATTCTCCATTGAAGATATTATCGAAAATCGCACAACAACAGGTCGAAAGTGCAATGTAAGGATGACAATGAAGCTTTTTGCTGCAGCAACAATGGAGATTCTTTCTTACAGATTTCAAATTTTTTGTAGAAAATAGTTGAATGTCGACTTACCAAAGGAGCTTTTGTTGTTAGGAGATGGTGGGGCGAGCTTTTGGAGCGGGAGATGGCGGTGAGTTTTTGAAGAAGGAGGTCTGTTCGATTCTCTGCGCACTGCGTGTTTTGTTTTCAAATTAGGTTTTTAATTTTTTATTTTATTTTGAGTTGGGTCATTGGACCACCCCAAAGGCGGATCATTGGGTCGATCTTGCGAATCGGATCATGAGGTGGGCGCGCGTGCGATTTTTTTTTTTAATTGACAGTGGGGTGGGTCGCGGTAGGATCCGTCTTACGGAATAGGATTAAATAAGACGGTCCTTTTGGGGGACCTTCTAAAAAAAAAAAAGGTACAAAAGGAAAAAAAAATAGGTACAAAAGTAATAAGAACGTATTTTGTGGTAAGTGTACAAAAAACAATATATTCCATATAATTTCCCCTTTTTTCTATAGACTAGTCCGACTCAACCCATGAAAATCCACTTGAAAAATTGGGCCAAATGGGACGGATGGTTTTTTTTCGGGCCTAAAAATACAACCGACTCAATCTTTTTACCCAACTAGTCGGCCCGAGCCAAAATTGTTAGCTCTATACAATAGTGATCTATTTAGTCTGAAACTAAGTAAATTAGTTCATTGATTGAGCATTTGTAAATCATGTTAATATGTTATTGATCTAAGATAAAATCCCAACAGTCTTACCCCTTCCACAATATCTTGTACTTTCAAAAAATTAAATGTTAAAAAAAAAAGTTCAAATCACGAACCAAAATAGAGAACCCACAAAAACAGAGAAGGGAATAAACCATCTAAAATGGCGGGAACTCAATAATTCCTCGCTCAATCTTCATTTTCGACTCTCGACTTCAATAGTTCAATATCGCATCTTTAATCTACATCTGTAGTGCGGCAGACGCACTTTGAAAGAGAAATGTATGGGACCAGCCAATTCGACGGCAACGCCGCCTTTTCCGGCGGCGGTTTCATGCCTTCTCAGGCTACCCAAACCGCCGACCCCGCATTCTCTCCGGCCAAGGTGCGTATATTGAGCGTCATAATTATATTATTCTTCGGCTCTTTGGATCTTTATTAAACCCTATATGCTTGGTTTCTAAAGCTTCTCTAAAACCCTAAACTGCGATTTTAGTGATGGGGTTCTAATCCTTTGGATTTCGAGATATCTGAACTACCGGAACAGTGATAAAGATGACCAGAAAAGGATATATACTTTCCATTAACCGTCATGCGTCCTACAATTTGCCTTTGATTTTGTTCAGTGAGCATGAAGATTGAGGAGTGATTTATGTGAATTTTGTTGTGGGGTTTTATGCAGAATCGTGACGCACAGGCTTTACTTCCATTAACTGTGAAGCAAATAAGTGAAGCCTTTCAAGCGAGTGATGACAAGGCGAATTTTCTAATTGATGGTGTTGATGTGAATAATGTTGGTATTTATTTTGGAAACGAAATTGTGATTGATATTTATGTAGATAATTGATGCGGTTTTGACACTTTGTTGTATTTAGGTGAAATTGGTTGGAATGTTGTTTGAGAAAACTGAAAGAGTGACCGATGTTTCATTTGTGCTTGATGATGGAACTGGTCGAATTGATTGCCATAGATGGTATGTTTTAGAGTATATTTCTTCAGTTGTTTGATTTGGATTAGAATGGTTGCTATTCTCATGATTAATTTATTTGTTAGAATTTGGGGGTGTTTCATTATGACTTATTTGCGCCTCTATGTATTGTAGGGTGAATGAAGCTGTTGATACAAAGGAAATGGAGCTACTATCGTAATACTTTTTCCAGATAGATATGCCTTCTGTTATGGACTTTATTCTACCCTACTTGTTCTAACTTGTTTTTCATGCACTACTTAATTAGGAATGGCATGTATGTAAAGGTTCATGGGCACTTGAAGGGATTTCAAGGAAAAAAACAATTGATGGTGTACTCTGTCCGGTATGGGTTATTTCAATTTGTTCATTGGAATTTTCTTATGCTTTAATCATGCCTGCTACCTGATATATGCTGAAAACACACATGGTTGATCTTGAGAACTAAAAGAAGACGGAATTTATATGAAATGGTAGTGGTTATGCACTACAATTATTGGCTGCAAATCTATTTGATGTCCATAAAACAATGTAGATAATGTCGAACTTGGGGTTTATTCTGCAGACTCTTTATGACACTCAATTATGCAGCTAAAACATATGTGCCATGATTGCCCTCTCTTGATACAACCTGAATATTCCCCATTGACGTAATGCCATTGCTACCAGTCAGCTTACATGCTGTAATATTGCCTGCACCTAAAACTCAAGTGCCTCCTGTCGGCTGCTTGAATCTCTGTCATGTTTCCAAGATTCTGTAGCTTTTACCTATAGCTTCAATATCTTCTGCGCTACAGAACAGTTAATTGGTATGAATGAACCTTCTATGCAGTGTTATTAGAGGCGAGAGGCGCGCTGAGGCGCAAAGGGGTCCGCAGCGCTTGAGGTGAGAGGCGCGCCTCTTGAACACGAGGCGCGAAAAATGAAAAATAAATATAAAAAATAATATAAGCTATTTAATTCAAAAAAAGAGAGGAAAAATAAATTAACACAAGCTGAAACTAAGGAAACACTGAAATTTAATTAGTAAATCAATGAAAAAGAGGGAAGAAAACAAAAAAAAAAGGACTTCCCGATGGCGAGAGGTAGCGTCCGGCAGCGAGAAGCGGCGAGCAGAATGCTGGAGTGCAGAATCTTGGAGAAGCAGGGGCTTTCATTTTTCTTTTCTCGAATGAAACCCTAGTTTTCTTTATTTTTGAGTTTTCTAGGTTATTTTCCATGTTAAAGTGTAATTTGTCATACCAAAGGTTAAAAGTGTATTCGTAGATGTTATTAAACTAGCAACTTTATAAAAAAACACCCTAAAAAAAGAATTGTGCAGGAGGCGCGCCCGAGGCGCGTCTCGACAGTGCCAGAGGCGTGTGCCTCCGAAACATGCATCGCCTCGGAGTTCCAGAGTCGTTTTTCTGTGAGCCTCTTGAGGGGGCTATGCTTCTATGTATTATCGCAAATGATCACTAAAGAGGGTAATTTTCGATGGATTTTTCCCTGACATGGGTCCACTCATATTTATCCTCACCATGCTCAATCTTTTCCTTTTATATATCTTCAGAAGAAATTCTTCTTATATAGTATAACATTCTGTATCTTTTCTATTTCCATGGACTTTTCTCTCACAAATGGGCTCACTCATATTTATCCACACCATGCTCAATCTTTCCTTTTTGTCTTCAGAGCAGACTGTTCTTATATAGTGTAGCATTTTCGTATCTCTTCATGAATTAAGAACTGATTGTACATGTGGCTCACTGGCTGTCCTCCATAGGCAGAATCAGATGCTCTTCTACCCGAAAAACAAACAAAACACACAAATAGGTGAATTTTCTATCTTTTGGCAAGTTTTTGCAGTTTGGAATTAATTGATCGAGCTCTCCATTGGATTAAGTTCCTGCAATGAAATTACAGTAATCAATCTAGCAAACTTGCATGCTTTGAAGAATTTGGCGAGGATGGCCTTAGATATTAATATTTTTGATAGAATTCCACTTTAAATAACATGAATGTGTGGTGCTTTGGTGGCCATTCAGCGGTTAAATTGACTATTGAAAATGTTCTGCATTAATTCCACGTTAATTATTATGTTGCTTTGAGTGACCTCATAGATTGTTATACTTGTTGGAGCCTAGAATGTCATCGCCTAATTGGAGATGTTCAGTATTAACTATTAAGCCCACTTTTATTTGTATGTTGCTTAGGGACCTCATGGCAAGATTGTCATACTTATTGGTAGCTTAGATATTTCTCACCTTTTCATGATTGTGAGCTATAATATTCCTGAAAATCACATTCCAAATTGGCTGATATTCCTGCCAGCGTGGACTTTGGCATTCGTAAGTTTGCTGTCAGCAGCTAGTCTAAAACAATATTTGATTGCATGGGTGAACCCCAATTACCTTGCTCGTCTACTGCCTGTGACTCACTAACAATCTGACAATTTTACTTACCAAAAGACTTCTTTTGCTGGTTTATCATGTTAATGGAATCAGTATTTACATTTTATGTGTGTCGGTTGTTCTATTCTTATATTTTTCTGATTCCATAATGAAACATGCTGTTACTATCAGGCCTCTTACAGACTATAATGAGATTGCAAACCACTTTGCTGATTGTATGTATGTCCACTGCTACAATACCAGAATACGGGTAATGATATAGACCGATTTAATTTATCATCTTATGCCTAGATATAGATGTTCAGTGTTCCACTATATTTAGGTTTTCTCCCACTGTCTCCTCTCTGCAGAAGCTGCAGGATGCTTCACAAATTCCAGGTCATATGCCGAATTCAGCTGTTAACACTCCTTCGAAGGGTTACCAACCTACCCCGTCAAATCATGTAAGTGTAAACTGATATTCTGCAATGAAGTTCGAAGTTTTTATCCTTCCCAGTCACATGAATTGATGGTTTGACTTTTCTTAATTTTCAGTTTTCTGTACAATATAACATGGACGGAGTCAAGGGCATCGATAAAAGTGTCTTAGGCTATTTGCAGCAGCCGTCATGCATGTAAGTCGTACAAACACTGATCCATCGCATATGCCTTTTCGTTTTTGTCTTCTCTGTCTTTTTAGAAATTCTCTTACACATGCTTGTGACGGTTTATGTTGTAATTGCACTCAAGCACACATTGGGATAATGGTTAGTACTAGAGAGTGGAAGCATGCATTACTGTCTCATTATAAACATTCAAACAGATGAATAATATTTTTTGGATTATATTTGCGTTTGATACTA
Source organism: Rehmannia glutinosa (assembly GCA_016081115.2). Classification (NCBI taxonomy): domain Eukaryota; kingdom Viridiplantae; phylum Streptophyta; class Magnoliopsida; order Lamiales; family Orobanchaceae; genus Rehmannia; species Rehmannia glutinosa. The sequence continues at coordinate 8,827,705 of CM071934.1, read as the reverse complement.
AATATCACGACATGTAGGGATTATTGATAATGATAAAGCCACGCTATAGTTTACAAGTTCTGTAAGCTTGATCAACTAATTTACAACAGATTCAGTCTCTGTGTGCTGCATTTTGCCATTCTCTGTTTCTGCTCTTGAGCACTCCTGCACATCCATCACATGAGTAGTTTAGTCCTGCAACTATCAAGAATGTATCACCACATAATTGGCAAGTCGGCAGAAGACGATTAAAAACTAGAATGGCATATATATAAACTTTACAGACAAGCTTCTGATAATAAACTAGCTAAAACAAAGTTTTACGCGATCAAGAAGTTCCCTTTATTTTCAGTTATTTTATTGCAAAATGGCATTTCTTTGACTTACCTCTTCATTGAACATCTGAGTCTGAAAAAGAGAGTAAATTGAGTGTGAATGAATTTGATTCTGTTACTTACTTATATGAGTATGAAAATAATGGTGCAACTGTTTCATTGCGCCTTTCTTGCTGATGGTAACTCCCCCCTCCCCTCCCCCTCACACACAACCTTAAAGATTTGATATTTTGATTCCCCAGGAGGAAACTGAATGTGTAGGTACTTTGTTAGGAGTTGATGTATGTGATGCATTCCATAACAATTTTGTTGAGTCTTGATCAAATAGTTAGTTTCTTTTGGTTTATTCAACAACTTTCCAGTCTCCGCTAGCAAGTTTTGTATTTTTTCCATCCATCTTAATAATATTTTGATTATGTTAGCTGGTTATATCTTGTGGCATGTACTTACATTTCGGTTGTGTGTGACTGATGAGTGTTGCAGATATACATGATGATTGTTGCAGATATACATACATGTCTAAAAGTGATGGGCTGTTATTTCTTTTACCTTCGTTATTAAGATTACACATCTTAGGATATGTCATAACAGGGAATAACTTTTTATGGCTGTACAATGTGCTATGTGCATCCTGCAGTCATTCTATTGCATGGATGACTAATTTTTTTTGTCTAGTTTTCAGTAACTATTCGGACAATCATTTGCATGTACTTTAAGAATAATTGAGCCTTAGACCTTATAAGTGAAGTCCTCTGAATGTTGCAGTGCACGAGAAAAAGGAGTCCATCGCAATGAACTTGCTCAACAACTAAATGTTCCTGAGAATAAGATCTTGTAAGTTGTAACCCTTCTCTCTCTGTACACACGGGCACGTGTTCTCTTACATTTACTCTCGCTTGAGGAATATATTCATTATTTTTTTTTTCTGGTGCATTGACAGAGAAGCTATTGAGTCTCTGGAATCAGAAGGTCTAGTTTATTCAACAATTGATGAGTACCATTACAAGTCCACTGCCAATGGTTGAAATGGAATTCAAGGGTAAATTTGATACCCATAACAGGTAAGATAAACTTATCTTTGTTGGTACCATATATCAAATACATCCCTATGACAATTTTCATTTTTTATAGTGTCGTAGACTCGTAGTAATCTACATTATTGAATGGTGGTCAAATTGAATCTATTAGGTTTGTATTTGAATGAACTCGAATTTGTTTTTTCCGAATTGAAAGACTTTACCATTGTACTTCCCTTATTTGTCCAATTCGAGATAGTCCGAAAGGATATTGGTCTACTGACAAATCCATGAAATATTTTTCCACCTAAGAATCTATTTCCACTTTATAGAAAAAACTAACAGTTATTATTTTCACCAACATTGTCATGATTTTATAATTACCATTTCTTTTGTAAAGTGAAATGGTGAATTAAACTTTTTGCACAGAAAAATAATTTATACGTTTTGAGTTCACGAAAAGTATAATTCGGCTTGAATAATTAATTAACAGGAATTTAATGTCAAAAAAATGAATAAATTACCTTTTATAAGACTTTCATAGTATTACAATTAAAGAATTAACGTAAAATTGGTGATACCCTAATTAAAAATAAAGATCCTGTAATTTCTTTTATACTGTGAAGGCCAAGTGTCTTTTAGTTCATAATTATATTGTTATATCTAAACAGTTTTACTGGAAAAAAGTCAAAAGGCTCTCTTCTGAGTGAAAATGTGGTCGAACGGGTTTCTGTTTGGATCCAAAATTAGTTTTTTAATACATATATATATATATATATAATTCGAAATTTTTAATTCTCGTATCAGAATGTGATATGAGGTCCAGACTTTATTAGGTTTATCCTCGTGTACGGCCTCATGCCGAATGAGAATCATTGTCTTGAATTGTTATACTCGTATAGTATCATTCACTCAACTATTTTTTCTGTGTAGTGATTCTCCTTTTATTCTTTACTGCCATTGGGAGTGTTTACAAAAACTTTTGGTTTTGGAAGTGATTTATTTTAGCTGAAGTAGTAAATAGTTGATAATCAAAAGTTGGTAGTGTTTGAAAATAAAATCAAAAGTTGAGAATTAAGTTGAGAGTGTTTGGTGAAAAGTTGTAAAAATCTTATTTATTTGTAAAAGTCAAACTAAAGAAAAGCGAAATTAAAAGCGAGTTATGACACTTGCAAACACAAAAAATGCTTTTTTAAGCCAAAATACGAAGATCCTTTTTAGTGATTGTAAACGCTCCCACTGCACTTTCCACTAAATATTTGGTTTTAAATTCGGGTGAATTTCATTATAGGATCCAAATTTAAAAAAATCTATCATTTTAAGACCCAAAATTTCAATATTCTCAAATCAAGATCTAATTTTTATTTTTTTTCTCAAACATGGCCCTTCCTTCCCCAAATTTTGGGTTCTCCTTCAAGTTTTAGAATTTAACAAAAAGAGAAATATTAGTGTAATCTATCACGTCAACCACAAAAATTATTTTTCTTCTTTTTTTCGTTTTTTCGCTTATTCTTTTTCACCTAATCTATACTTATTATCAATTTTGTTTAACATGTAGAAACCAAGATCTGTAAATATAAATGTATGTAGCTAAGAAGATGAAAAAAGTCGTAAAATATTTATCGGTTACTAAAAAAATAAGATATACCAAATTATGAATGAAAAAGCAGTAAAATATTTTTTAGTTACTAAAAAAAATAAGATATCCAAAGTATGATTGAATTTTACAGTTTAAAATAAGTATCGAATTCGATTGGGAAAAAAGGAATGAGGAAAAAAATAAAAAGAGAAAGAAAACTAATTTTTGTGGCCAGTGTGATATATTACATTAATATTTCTCTTTTTGTTAAATTTTATAACCTGAATTGAGAGCCCAAAATTTGGAGGAGGGCATGATTTGAGAAAAAAAATAAAAGTTGGGTTTTGATTTGAGAAGGTTGAAATTTTGGATCTTGAAGTGAGAACCCAAAATTTGAGGGAGAGCCTAATTTGACAAAAAAAATAAAAATTGGGTCTTGATATGAGAAGATTGAAATTGTGGGTCTTGAAATAATAAATTTTCTTAAATTTGGATCCTATTATGAAATTCTCCCTTTTAAATTCTCTCAACATTTTTATTTTTAGTTTATTCTCTCCATTATAGCTCATTTTTTTCCCCTGAAAATAATGTTCTTCATCATTTGATGCGCGCTCTCTATTGTTTTTTCAAAACATATTTACTCTGCTTTCATTTTTTTTATTTAGCAACCCAAAGAAAAAAAAAAAGTTCCCGTTTTTTTTTTTTGAGTAAAAAAAGTTCCCGTATTTGGTTTTATAAAGAAACATGAGAGAGAGAGAGAGTAATTCTGGTTCTGGAATCTGTCATCGAGAGAGAACGACAGTGTACTTAATTTCAGAAATAATATTTCATACGATTTAAAGATATAACTAAGCCCAGAAAGCAATCCCGATAGGTACATAATGCCGCCTTAATATGATATGCTTATCTTAAGTGCTTAATTAATTAAAGCCGGCTACTATAAATAAGTTACTTCTCTTGCTATATAGTGTTCCATTTTGTATTAATTACATATCACAGTTGCATATTATGTATAAATAATTAATTTCAAGTGTATATTTAGAAAATGTCTTATATAGTTTATGAATATGCAATAAAAATATAACACAATGAAAAAAATTCAACTGATATCGACGTACCTAATAGTATATAAAATTAATCAAATTAATGTACGGTAGTAATATTAATAATAACTACCCACTTACTTTTTCTAGGTCCCTCCATCACTGAAAAAGGAATCCCAAATTATGTGAGTGTTAGATAATATTCCATGTAGAAATTATTGCATTAGAATAACCACCATTTGCTAATGACGCCAAGATTTCTATCACCAATATATGATAAAAAATCATAAGAATAATAATAAAAATATTAAAGGAATTAAAACCCACTTCTACAAATTAGTGACTATCGCTATTACGTACATTGGACCAAAATCTCAACATGGTTTGATATGTGGTATTGTAATTTTAATAAAGCCAATAAATTAACAATATATAATTATAATTAAGAATTTTCCTGCTTAAAACACTTTTATTTTAAGTTTTGATTTCTTTAAAGATAATAAATAATTTTTCTATTTTACTTTATATAGCTCTCATTAATAAAGGAAGTATTGAGAACTTGGGCCTTGATAAATCCAAGATATCTGTGGTATGCCTTTACATAATCAATTGGATTAAGTTACATGTATATATATTAATTAACGTGATTAAGGACTATGAGATCATGGATGATGATATATCATTAATTAAAGATGTAATTCAATCTCTCCATATCTTTTTGGCTTGAAAAGGTTGAATGATCCACATGAATTAATGGTGATGTTTGCTCTGATCAAGTTAAAATTATCTGATGTGGAATGCAAATCAAGAAATTAGATAAACATATATTTCTGTTTTATCTCTGTTTAATTTGTTTTTTTTTTCCCTGAATATCCAAGTGAATTCCACTTTAGGTAGTGTTGGGCTCTCGACACGTGTCCACATGGCTAACCTATATAGTGGTTGATTGCTTTTGCATATTCAACATGAACAGCTGCTAAAAGAGGGGCATAAAGGGTCCGAAAAGCTAAAATCCGAAAACCAAAAGGAGCTAAAAAAAAAAAAAGATTTGAGAGTGACAAAGGAGTTGGACCACCAGAGTTTGCTTATTAGTAGAGGAGGCATTTTGGTCCCATGATGACATCATCAACATTTGAACGTAATATTATTATTGTGATGAGACAAAATATATAGAGGTAATTTTAATTTGTCCATAAAGTATGCGAGTTTTTCTACTGCTGTCTGCTTAACTTTGAATTGTTTTTACTTTCTCCATTTAACTTTACAAATTGTTGCACTTAGACTATAATTCCCAAATTTACCCCTTAACTTTTATGGTTACTTTATTTTGTGATATCTGAAAATGATATCATAGCCAAAATTCATTGATGAAATTTACTATTATCCGATACTATTTATATATTGACTAAAGATGAAGATACTTTTTGAGAAAATTGATTCATATAATTGTTTGGGATGTAATAGCTATAGACAGTTTACTAACAATGTGGAATAAATTTGGAAATTATAGGTTAAGTGAAACAATTTGCAAAGTTCGGGAGGTAAAATAGAAGAATTCAAAGTTAAGCGAGCAAGGTAGAAAAACACGCATAGTTTGGGGGCAAATCAGAATTACCTCAAATATGTATCAATTACAAAATTCGGTGTGTATATATTGCGAGAATTGCATTTTGTCCTTCAAACTTTCGTGAGTTTTGCACTTTCCGACTAAACTTTGAAAACTTCTCTTTTATTGTATGCTTATTTTTTGAGCATTTTGAACTTTAACTCTTTGGGAGCTGACTTTGGTCAGTTGGCATATGTTATTTTTGTTTGGTTTCTGAAGGTAAAGTGAAACAAGTCATATAGTTGGAGGGTAGAATATGTATTTTAAAGTTCAGTGAGCAAAGTGAAAAAAAAAAATGTTATAGTTTGGAGGAAAAATGCTATACTACAAGTCTTTTGGTACCACTTTGGTAAAAGTCAGACAAAAGCACAAGCAAATGCAAGGTTTAGTGCAGAAATTGACTAATGAACTTTTTAGCAGCTGAGGCTGTAACATTTAATAAAGTATATAAATCTTAATTTGGATAACTTTCTCTTTAAAGTGACTCTAAAGTCATCACACCATGCAAACTTTGGCAAAAAAAGATAAAAGCAGAATAAAATTTAATAGTCGACAATTTTTCTTTCCCAAAAAGATTTTCAAGAAAAACATCAAAATCAACCATCTAACTTTTATCCCATCATTTAATTAAAGGGTTGAAGATAATCCAAAATGTATGTGGATTAGTTTAATTAAGTAGGAACAGTGGTTTGATGTTTAAGTAGAACCTGGATTCCAGCTGGTTTGGAGCCAATGTATGTGATAAGACAATGAACATTGTCCATCCCCAGTCATGTTATTCAATTCAATTCAATCCAATCCAATACCTACCACATATGGGACAAAAGTTAAAAAATCAGGTTTTTTTCTTATTAAGTACTTATAATTGATTACAATGGTTAATTACAAAAACTATCATTGGGTTTTAGCTTAACTACATACAAGAAAATCCAGTTATATATCTTTCAAAATTACAAATAACTCTTGATGTTTGTTTCTATTTTACAATTTGTACCATCAAAAGAGGCAGAGGGTGTTTGTTAGGTAAATACAAACATCAAAGGGTTATTTGTTGCACTTTAAGGGAAAGTTTGTAATTTTGAAAAATAACTGGAGTTTTGTGTAATAATTAGGCTAAATCTCATGACAGTCTTTGTAAATATTTAAAGGAAATTGAAGTGTAGTCTAGCTAGTAGTATATGTTATTTTTTCTCAAACAATTAGTTAGAAAACCATATATGGAATAACGAATAGTGGAGCATATACAAGTGAAATATTTTTATTTTTGGCACGGGATGACTCGCATCCACCCAAGAGGTATTGTCTGGCTTCAATTCAGAGTTTTGTATTGGAGAAGATGCATCTTGGAGGAGAGGTGCCCAACATAAGCAATGATGTGGCACCGGATGACTCATGTCCGCCCAAGGCCCCAAGAGGTTGTTAGGCTACCAACCACACAAACAATGTTAATGGGATGTGCCAAACTTTGCCAAACAATTTGGCACCGTCCTTGTCCAAGATGTCAAGAAAGGAGTCTTTGGTTTTTAGTTTTCTTATGTCTTTTCTCTCTATAAATAGAGGGGTTGTGATGAGAATGAATCATGGCAAGTAGGTTAATTTGCTTGGCCATCCAACCGGGTCAGAGGGAAAATGAGTGTACACACTTGGGAGATCAATTTGGGTAGATCAAATTGTGATAGGTGCGGGAAACACTCGGGGTATTTTTCTCTCGGGTAACACAAAGGGGTTGGGGAGAGTGTTCTTTGATAGCTAGTAAAGTGGTTGTACGAGAGGCTTTTATTCTTGGGTTTGGTCCATAAAACTCGAGGATGTATTTTCTTGTCGGGAAATTCTTTATTAGTAAGGAACGGAAACTCGTGGACGTAGGCCGATTTTGCCGAACCACGTAAAATCACCTGTGTTCATTTTATTTTACGCCGGTGTCATTTATTTTTGTCATCATCTTGTTGGTGTGATTTGTCGGGTATTCCGGATAAATCAAATCTCGGACCACGACACGCCTCATTGCGCCCAACAAGTGGTATCAAAGCTACTTGGTAACTCGGGCAAGGTAGAAAATTGAGATTTGAATTTTTCCGGTGGACACGTGGCGATGACAAATCCATTCAAGTGCAACAATTTGACTACAGGGAATTTCACTCCTTGGCAATAAAGGGTGAAGGATCTCCTAGTTCAACAGGGCCTGGCAATGGCGTTGAAAGGAAAGGGGAAAATTGTGGATATAAAAAGGTGCACAATGGGGCAAATCGGATCAATCGGGAAAGTTGATGAAAAGGTTGAGGAAGAAGATAAAGCCCTTTTACTTCTTGCCTCTATCCCTCCGGATTCATATGATAGTCACGGTGACGCGTTGCCGTGCGGAAAGACACACTGGCTGGACTTGGAGCATATATAAAAGCACCGGTGTTGTCCCATAAAAAAAAAAGGGCAAACCAGGAGGAGGGACATGGATATGCTTTGGTTGCTCGGAAATGAATCGTAACGGGAGGGATTCAGTGGTGGATCTGTGTCAGCAGTCGATTCAAGGACCCGAGGGAAAGGGTGTTGTATCTTATCGTTATCACGAGGAGGGTCACTTTAAAAGAATTGTCCTCGGAGAAAGAAGGATGATACCTGGTGATGGTGGCGGTGGTGATAGGCTGCGGAAGTTGGAGATATCTCACAGTCTCCACAAGGATTGATACTTCTTCTCGAGATTGATGGATTTTAGATTCGGGATGCATAATGCATGTGTACTCCAGGAGAAATTATTTTGATTTACTTCAATTGCAGAGGGCAGGAATTTTGTTCTCTGGTGATGGTTCTATTTGTAGAATCATGGGATTGGAGTGGTAAAAATCAAAATGGGTGATGGAGTGGACCGTACTTTGGGTGGTGTGGCCTATGTCCCAAAGATGCGGGTGAATCTAATTTCCTGGTGCCAAGTGGATTCCAACAGCTGCGATATTCAGCTGGAGGTGGAGTCTTGAAAGTCACACATGGCGGAAGGGTCCTAAGGGTAAGAGAGAAGTATCGGAATTTGTATCGTCTGGTGACCTCAAGGATTACTGGAAGTGGTAGCGCGCCAGAAGGCTTCCAGGGAACAGACGGGTGTGAGGAAAATCCTGTTGGGCGAGAGGATGGATTGGGGTCGTCACTCTCGGCAGTCAACTAGTGGTGTTGACTGGACTGCACGTGTGTATTGGCCGATTGAATCAGGTGGAGTTAGGACCTTACTGATTCGACATGTGCAGAGTATTAAAGGTCAATGGTGTTTTGATGTTCTGGTTTGTGATTGAAATTGTTTTGTGGTTGAGGTGGAGATTGTTAGGCTACCAACCACACAAACAATGTTAATGGGATGTGCCAAACTTTGCCAAACAATTTGGCACCGTCCTTGTCCAAGATGTCAAGAAAGTCTTTGGTTTTTAGTTTTCTTATGTCTTTTCTCTCTATAAATAGAGGGGTTGTGATGAGAATGAATCATGGCAAGTAGGTTAATTTGCTTGGCCATCCAACCGGTCAGAGGAAAATGAGTGTACACACTGGGGGAGATCAATTTGGGTAGATCAAATTGTGATAGGTCTGCGAAAACACTCGGGGTATTTTTCTCCGGGTAACCAAAAGGGGTTGGGGAGAGTGTTCTTTGATAGCTAGTAAAGTGGTTGTACGAGAGGCTTTTATTCTTGGGTTTGGTCCATAAAACTCAAGGGATGTATTTTCTTGTCACGGAAATTCTTTATTAGTAAGGAACGGAAACTCTCGTGGACGTAGGCCGATTTTGCCGAACCACGTAAAATCACTGTGTTCATTTTATTTTCTGTCGGTGTCATTTATTTTTGTCATCATCTTGTTGGTGTGATTTGTCGGGTATTCCGGATAAATCAAATCTCGGACCACGACACGCCTCCATTGCCCAACAAGAGGGTATTGTCCGCTTTGGCACGAGCCTCATAAATTTATCCCCGAAAGATGTCTCTTGGAAGAGAGGAGTTTGGCCGTCGCTTTTAGCGAGTCCACCCCGCATGCTCACTCGAGTTGGGATGATTAATCCCTCCAAGATGTCATAAGGCCATACCTTTAAAACGTAATTATCATCCATGAATAATGTCACATTTTGCAGATAATGATCAAGGCACCCATCAAATTCATCGATTAAAATTACGCTAGTGGAAAATTCATTTTCACCTGAATTGCACATCATGATGATGTATGCTAGCTAGCAAATTGCATTATAGCTGTCCAAAATGTTTAATTATTAGGTAAATCACTTTACAGATTTCGATTCGTGTTCAAAAAATCCTACCCGTTATTAATATACAATTATATATATTTATGTATTTGTGTGTGTATATATGTACGTAGGTATTGGTAAGGAAATATCTAGATGTAATTAATTGCATACCACAGTAATTAACGTTGGAGCATCCTTAAATCCGACAGTGACAGTGACCATCCAAACTAGGGAAATAAGATCGATATAGCCGCCCTCACGTTACATTCCACGAAAAGGACCATATATATATTTATATTTATCGGGACACTAATAACGAAATAATTATGTTATTGTATGTGATTATATTTAATATAATAAAGAAGAATCAAATACACAGGTTATACATACATAATCCTAAAATTAAACACAGAACAAAATTCTCATGTGACGAGAATGCTATTAAGAGATCTCCAAAAACTTGTACGGATCGCCTATTGCTTACAATATTTCATCGTATGTTATAATAATCGACGCAGTGAATCTTATGTGTATAAGATTATGTTATTGTCACTTAAAAAAAATTTCAAATTTTCCAACATAAATGTTTTTGTCACTATATTTTATAGTTACCTACAAAATAACGACAAAATAAAAAAAAATATTATGTTCCTCCAAACTATAGCGACCAATTACCGACAAAAATATTACAGGTATATAGTTTTAGATTTTATTAGTAAATATTTACCTAAAATAATTTTACCTACATTTTATAGTTATCTTAATGTTTACGCGTATATAATTTTTTCCAAAAATATTGCAGGTATATATAAATTTTTCTGTAAATAAACTTTTCTTTTCTTGTTGTGTACTGCATACGTCACATTTACGTGGTATATTGATATTGATGGGAACGGGTCCAGACTAAAAAAAACTTATATGACACGAATGAGCAGAAAAATTATGATAAATATATGTATATATATTAATTTCTCTAGGAAAGTCCAAGAAATGGCGAACACATCAATGTACGTAGGAACGGATTTGCCAAACACAAACGCCAAACAAAATTAAATTATATACTTTTCTTTATGGTGAATTTAATGAAAATCCTAACTCAAAAATTTAATCCACATGATCGGTGTCATGTTAATATTGTTGTACACATTGGAAGACTAATTGAAGTAAGTGGTTCGAATAATATTATTGCCAATGTTCATTTACAGAGACAGTGGAATCCAATATATTACTGTTGTACCAAACAAACTTTAATTGCACAGATATAGGTAAGCAGGTAAGTAGGTAATACTTCCCATAAAAATGGGGACCAATCTCTTTCAGGACAGTAGATCCCATTTTGTGACTCCACTTGTACTCCACTTTGCCCAAGTTTTAAACAGTTGGCAGTTACAAGATTCCCAACTTTTGCTTTCCCCCAATCTCTCTTTATAACTCAGCTTAGTAATTTGATTATGCAATAGAACAATAGTTCTGGCTCCCTCATTGCTACCACCAAAATAAACTGCGGATGTGTATGGACTGATCAGTGTTGTGGTGGGTTATGCTGACGTATAACCAGGTCCTCCCAGATAAAAAAACAAGTATATTGGATCCCCAAATCTAATAATAGTCTTCTCCCAATCGAACCTACATGAATGTTATTCAGAGTACCTACCAAATTTTACTTTGCTTCTTTTGCCATTCTTTTTTTTTTTTTTGGTGTGTGTATGAAGGAAATGTGAATTATTGTATTTGTGGGACAGTGTGGTTAGATTTGTAAAAATAATATAGTTATTCACTAGGAGTGATTTGTTAGGTAACTTAGCACTACCTCGTCTCTATCTAGTTACAAACTATCAAGGCGATTGTTTTATTTGTTTGTTCACATGGTTGTAGGCCTGCGATACTGTTGTCGGGTTAATTATTGTTTTCTAAAGTTTTAATAGATAGACATTAGTTTTTGATAAGCAGTGACACGAAAAATTAAATGCTCCAAACTTGTACTAGATATAAATAAGTTCCACGTACCACTTAAAAGTTATACAAAAAACTTGTATGTGAAAATATACTAGTAAAAATTATCAAACTTTTATTTAGAAAATCAATTAACGATCTATGGAAGTTTTATGAAATTTTGAATGAAGCTTCAGATATTTTAGTCAACGTCGAGGATGTTTGGTTAAACTTATTTAAAAGATGCATAAACTCCTACATATAACATATTTTTATTGCTTATAAGATAGTGGATTTATTTTGAAAATAAGTTTTTGAAATGTTTGGATAAAAAAAAAAAATGATATAGGTTTAAGATGTTAGTAATGACAATTTTGTAATTAAAATGATCAAAACTAAAGAAAATTGTTAAAATAAGATTTTATTTCGAAAAAAATTTGGAATTCCTCACTCTTTTTAAAAACACCTTATAAACTCCTAACACCTTAAAATGATCAAAACTAAAGATCTTTTTTTGAAAGTTTACGGTTTACCAAGCACCTCTAGAGCTTATAAAATCTTAAATATATTTTTTCTCTTTTGACAAAGAAGAAGTTACATTCAATAAACTGCAACATCAATACATAATACAATTATCTTTTTTCAACATAAAACATCCTCACAAAAAAATAGAAAAAAGTGGATGAAGATATAGAACATTAAAAAGTCTCAGATCCAACTCGAATAGTTATAAAATTTTCATGGAGTGACTGCTTGCACGACTAATAGATAAATGAATGACCAAGAATTCAAATTCTCTCCAAATCTGCAGATCTGACAAAGAAAATCTAAACTCATCTAAAACAAACCAAATAACCTTTATATGATCGGAAAAAGTGACTCCACAATAGAGGAGCGAGGAAACTTCCACTCACAATGAGGGAAGATGCCTACTTTCAAAATAGGAAAGAACCCATACTCTCATAAGAAGGAAAAACATAAAAACAAAAAAATATTATCCCCATCCTCTAATAGAGGATGGGAACGAAAGCGATGATGGTTTATTGTAAAGAATGTTTTTGACTTTGACAACACTCTAATCTCTCTTACCCCAAAAATCTCTTAAACATCTTCAATTCTACACTAAAATTTTATTAAATTATATAATATATATTACAATGCCCAAATTTTTTAGCCATTCATCACACCCTAAAATATTTTTTAGCCATTTTTTAAAACACATGTTTTTTCCTATTTTAACACGCGAAAATCCCAAATTTCCTCTTAAGCCATTTTACACCATTTTGAGTCACACACACACACTCATAACTCGACAGAAGTAACTTGGGACCAAAAATTAATTCCGACGGCTAGCAAACATGGGTTCGACGATGACAATATCAACAGTGCAACATGTAATTATCAACACTTCATTCAATTCGTTTAATTTCATATTTTCTTGTTGATTTAGTTAGTTTATAGTTGTTTACGTGTTGTTAGATTAATTGTAGAATTTGTAGATTTAGTCAATTTATGTTTAGTTTGAAAAGCTTGATACTTCGTCAATGGTGGTTGTGGGTGAATGAGAAAGACGACGAGGATTTTAGTCGCTTAACTCGATATCCAACTGCGTAACTCGATCGAGTTACTTGACTAGATATCTAGTTCTGTTTGTTTGTGTCCAGGCTTTAGACAGACTGTCTGTTGTATATCCACCAATATGTAATAGATCCTTTTGTTCATTTTTGGCAGACCCGAGAATATTGTAACTATGTACATAAATATTATAACTCAATCCAAAAATAGTTTTGATACTGAAATTTCTAAAAGGATGAACTAGAGATAGGATACAATATTTATATTTTTTCAAAATTTCGTCGAATTGTCGTTCATATGGGCCAACCGGAAAATTTTAAAAAATTAAAGGAGAGAACAAGATAGATATAAGAGAAAGATAAATGAAGGAGAGAAAGAGAGAGAGATAACTCAACAATTCAAAATAATATAATAGAAGGGTATGATGTCATTTGCTTTGTCAAAATGGCTAAAAAAATATTTATTTTCAAAAGATGATTAGTTTTTATTTTATTCTTATATAAATGGTGGTTTTGGCCCATTTCAACTATATATTATGCACATTCTGTAAATTCGAACTTATCGGTTCATATAAGAACCAACACTATCATCATGCATTAATATGTACATGATTTCACGTGTATAAGATAATATCATTATTGTTCATATATATAAGATAATGTCATTATTGTACATATAATATGAACTTAATATAGTAAAATGTCATGCTTTTTTTTTTAAAGGAAGAAAAATATCATATAAAATACCATAAGGAATAGTAAATCCCGAATTTACTCGGTTCAATATATAAAATAACTCCATCATGCATTAATATTTGAACATGATTCATAACCAATTCAATCTTTTCAAATTTAAACTAAATAGTGGACCAGTCACTGCTACACTAACAAACGTCTACTTTTTTTTTTTTATATAACGATATTCAAATAAATATATCTAATTATTGAAAAAATAAAATACCATATATTAATTCTGTGTGGAAGAAGGGCGAGTATTATTTTATTTTTTTCCAAATATTTGTCTGCTTGTGACAGTTGTCCTTTTGTTACCCCTCTCTGTTTTCTATTTTAGATCAAGTAATTGGGAATGAGTAGAGAAAGCAACAAAATGGTCCAAACAAATACTAAAATAAGAAAAGATGAGAATTTAAAATAATATTCACATAAATCAAAGTGAATTGCATGAATGTCACATTTGATTGGTCCTTCTTTTGGAGTTCTCATTATACATATATTATATACTCCTTCTGCACCTGTCTCTCTCCTCCCCTCTCTCTCTTTCTCTCTCCCCCTCTCTCTGTCTCTCTGGCCTGCTGTTTGATATTGTACCGACATCTTTGGTGCTTGTTTTCCTTGTTCAGGTGACCTGCTAATTTGCTAAATTTGTATGTTACTCTCTATTCTCTTTAATTCCTCTCTTTTCCTTAATATTTTATTTCTGTTTATTTTTATTTATTATTTTTTTGTTGGTGTTGATCTTTAGCAAAAACATGTATATATGCTACAGTAAGAGTACACATGACCTTAGATTTATATTTCTATTTTTGATTACTCTGTATATGTGTGATATATGAGTAATTTAAAAATTAATTGATTACCATATTATTGCTGTGACACATATTTTTTTTAAAAAAAAAAATTTACATAGAACCTTGTTTGTATCTATATCACTATGGGAGTCTAAGTCTGTAAAATTATGAGGAAGCCCCAGCTGTTTAAGTGATTGGATAAGGTGCCCACTTTTATTTTGATGTTTTTTTGTTATCTTCATGGGATATTATTTATATATTCTACTTTATTCTTTCTTCAATTATTGTCCTTTTTACAGGTTTTATATTTATTTTTCTTTTTGTTCCCAGGCTTTTCAAGATAAGTTTTCCTGAAAAGAGTTTATTTATAATGTCAAAGTTTAATAACATTTATATAATATGAAGTTTCTTTTGAAAAAAAAAAGGAATAGAAAACAGTGCTAGGGTTTGTAGATGCATCAAATTAATTACTTAAAGCAGCAAGAATGAGTGAAGATCTAATAAAAGGTGCATTTCTGATTTGTAGCTGAAAAATAATGACCATGCACACTGTATTTTTCAAAGAACATCAAGGTATCCTCCAAAATTCCAGCAACCGGCCACCGACGGCGGTGCCGCTGTGGAGTGGGCTGGGATCTCAGCTGCCGACGGTGGCTTACGGCGGCGAACCTTATGCCCAGTCAAAACTCGCATCCCTAGAACTTTCAGCTGGTGGAAATGGACAATTTAATATTGGTGCTAAAGAAGCTGAAGATGAACAAGGTGGGCTGGGAAAGGGAAATACCACTAATACTCACTTCACTCTTTTCTCTGGTAATTTTTTCTATTCATTTCATCCCCATAGATCTAGTTTTTCATTTTCCACTCTATCTTTCTCTCTCTATATATTTATGAGGTGGTTTTAGGTGAGACGGTTTCATTGACTTAAATTCATGAGACGGATCCTATGGTTTGAGTTTGGGTTAATTAGAATTCTAGTTAGATGTAGGATCCGTCTCATGAACAATCCTACGAAACCGTCTCATATAAGTTTTTGCCTATATTTATTTATATACCGGTAGTTTTACATATGATTTGATGTTCTGATTAGCTACTTCATTTCTTAGAGAAAAAAGGATTCAGAATTGAATTACTAGGAAATACCACCGGCTTAATTAAATTAATTATCAAAAACATTTTTACATTAATTGATTCTACTAATTAGGCACTCATGCATATAGTTATTTGCAATACTCTGAGAGAGTGAATTAATTTGTCATAAGATTTTAATGTAGATATTGGTTTGAAAGTGCTGATTTAGAGTTTCATTAATTAATGTTCTGATCAAATTAATGTCAGTGGAAGGGCAAGACCAACTGTATTCATGCACACATTAGAAAGGTACAATCAGTTAGGTTTGTGTTTAGAAGTTGAATTAATTGATTAGAGATGGTGAAACAGTAATTAAGTAAGATATTTCATGCCTCATTTGAGGTTTATCCAAGTTACAGTCGCCCTTGAGGTTTGTTAAAGTACAATTACCATTCTTGGAAATTTCTTATTTTACCTAGACACCATGATGTGACCTATTATCCGACGAAAATGTATGATATATCCACTTAAAGATATTCTAATCATACACAAATCGCAAATTAAGAAGCAGTAATAGATTAATCATGCAAAGGATGTATTGCCCTTTGCCTTGCAAAATTAGGGTCGAATATTTGTGAGAGGAATTAAGGAGAATTAAGGATGGAGAACCAACCTTAATTAGCGGATGGGATTTTCTATTCCAAAATCGTGTTTCATCTCCTATTTCAACCGTGTGGATGATTGACACGTGTATTACACTTACCATATTAGAACCCTACAATTTTTGCTTGATTTATGCTTGAAAATTAACATGGTAAGTGTAATACGCATGTCAATCATCCACACGGTTGGAATAGGAGATGAAATTTCTGCTTGATTGACACGTGTATTACACTTACCATTCTCAACAAAACCCGTTCTGATTAGTACATAGAGGTGTAGCGAATTGGGTAAAGTCGAACTTTGTTCTGTTCAAATTCGTTTGAATTTTTTATTAAGCTTCAAAGATTATATTTGAGTTTTAGTTAGATTATTAATCAAATTGCGCTTGAATGAGGTGGAGCTGAACATGAACCAAGCTCGAGTAGTTTGATGTATTTACACATATTTTATCTTATTATTATTAATCGAGTCGAACTTGACTTGAGCTACCGAACGAAAAATGTGTTCAAGTTGGGTTCATTTTGTTAATGAACCGAACTCAAACGAGTTTTTAACGATTGATCTCGAGTCGAGTATCGAATAGTTTGTTTTGATTTTCTGCTTTATTAGTATTTTTTGAATATAAGATAAATTGACAAATATATATATATATATATATATATACAGTACAAGAGATATATGTGTGTTATTAGTTTTTAAAATTTGAATATTTATTATTATAAATATGTCAAAATGCATTAGTTTTAGTGTAGGCCATTTTTAGATTTTATGATAAGCTAACAATATTAAATTTCAGATGAATTTTGTGTAAGTTGGATAAATTAATCATTTATGTATATTTGAACAAATTTCAAGGAATGTTTCTGTAAATTGGACAAAACTTTGGGGGATTAAAAACTTATCATTTCTGCAAATAAATGTATCATGGGTTTTAGGATCTATATTAAATTTCTGAACTACGTACCGACATCACATTTTTCCGTTGTGGAGATTAACATGTTAGATGATAACATATGAAAAGAGAGGTGGATAAAATTTCACATACTGGAGAAGTTCCATATTGTGAGGATTTTATAACTCAACCGTGGTTAAAGAAACATGAATGCCAGCGGTATAAGATGTCGGTAGCAATATTAAAGTTGTCATTATACAGGTATCACTGATTGCCAATGTTGACAACTTAAGTTAAAACTATTAATATAGTTTTAAATTTGTGGTAATACATATCACTTCAACTTTTACATATTGTTTTTTTTTTTTTTTTGAGGAATATTGTTGTTGGTTTTAGTGTTTGGTTTTGTTGAAAATCGGACAAGATAACAAGACACATATTTTTTTTTTTTGAGAAAAACAGGACACATTCAAGCGAGTAAATTGTGAAAAATACTCATTTGGGATAGGATAAAGGCTTTTATAACATGTGAGATAAAAAACTAAGTTTTCTACCAACTTTTGAATACAAAAGCAAAAGTAGGTGGGATCATATTTTTCTCTCACTTAAATATACTTTCTTTATTTTCAGATTTTTAACACAAGTTTTAGTTTTTTTAAAAAAATCATATTTTATAAAATTGTTTAGTATAAAAAACACTTTTTGAAAATAATTTTGAGTTTTTATCATTTTATAATTTTAAGATATTTTAAATAAATGGAAAATATTTTTAAAAAAAAATGTATAGTTTTTTTTAAAACAATTTCATATTTAATTTTTTGATTTTAATATAACTTCGATTCTTTTTTTATTTTTAAAAAAATTATCGTGTTTTTATATTTTAATATTTGGAATTTAAAATAAATTTATGAATTTTTTAACATTCTTTAAATTTTATTGAAATAATTTTCAAAATTATTAGACAAATTTTCAGATTTTTCAAATAGTTGTTTTATGTGGTTTTTGTTTAGTTTTTGGATAAATGCAGTTTTTGGACCAAAAATGCAATTTCATCTATGTATATGTATTGTTGTATTCCTCTTGTATATGTATATATACATAGAGGTTGGCACGATATAGCACGATTTGGGCACCATATGTATATGTATATGTACAAAGGGGTTGACACGATATACACGATATGACACAATATGTGGTTGACACGATATGCACGATATGGCATAATATGTGCACGATTTGGCACGATATGTATATGTATTTATACATGGGGGTTGTCACGATATGGACACGATATGAGTACACGATTTTATGCATAGGGGTGTGTGTATTTGGGGAGTAGTGTACACGATATTCAATGAAAAGATTAATTACATTAGTGTCAAAATTCAAAATCTTTAATTAAAGAAGGGGCATTTTGGTCAAATTAGGTAGAAAATAGTTTTTTTATGTTGATGGGTGGAAAATAGTACTCACTATCCATAGTGGGTACTTAAAAAATCTTAAAAGATCTCCTTATCCAAGTCGTCGAAGCAAGAATTAGATTTTATATCCGTAAGACAAAATTGTCCTACAAATGCATTAACGATTCTCAACAATCGTCTATAAAATACAACGATTTTTCCAATTCGACTTAGCAATACTTGCAAAAGTCGAACTTACAAATGAACTAAAAGGGTTTCAAAATTTACAGAAGAATGATATAAGACAATATGTTGTCTATAAGATATAATGACTTTCCGAGGTTCGACTTAGCAACACTTGCAAAGATCGAGCTTACAACGAACTAAAAGGGTTTCAAAATTTGCAGAAGAATGATATAAGACAATAGCTGAGCTATTGAATGGTGTGAAAGAAATGAATTCCGGCCCTATTTATATAGAAATTCGGATGCCCTTTCGCAATGCAGTGCATCCGCTGGTGCGATCAAAAATCGATCAAAAAATTGACTTACACCACTAGGGTGTACCATAAGAGCTCAACATGATTACTCTTTATTATTAGTGCAGTTCTATATAAACAATTCTAACATTCGAAATGGTTTCCATGTGATATGTAACTTTTCACATTCACACTCTTTCATATTTCTATATATAAAAGATTTTTAAGTGGCTTACTTTATACATTAATATCTCATTCATCCAAAATTGATTTTGAGAAATACAAAATGCTAAATTCATCTACCCGCAATTATATTATTTCTTTTTCATAACTAATAAATGACACCATTTAAATTAATTGATCAAAATTGGGTCAAAACCCATTTTTAATAAACCAATTTCAACAACTGTCACTAATATATTAAGAGTTCCTTGAAAGGCATATGCATCCTCAAACTTTTTTTTAAGATACATTCATAAGTTAAGATATACAATCATTCTATACCACACTTTAATAGTAGCTATGATGGAAATAAATGCTAGTATAAAATATCATTTGCCCCACAAGAGATGAAAGTTCAACTAGCTAGTATTATAATTCTCTTGAGATTTTACTCTAACAAACACATTTTATTAATTACTATAAAAAGATGATGATATAATAGGTTGCAGAACTGCTGAAAATGGAGAGAAAACTCCACTGCAGCCTGTCCAAGCTGCTACCATGGACTATCGAGGGCCTTTCGAGCTTGGATTTGGCCAACCACTGGTAAACTCTATCTCTAAAAATGGAGTCATTTATACGTTTCATCGAAGAATTAATATAATTGATTGATATGTCCTTGTAGTTTTAAAACAAGATCTAAATGAAATCACATCTGTATCTTGAAACATGGCAGATTTGCGCGAAATATCCTTATGCAGAGCAGTGCTATGGGGTGTACTCAACTTATGGAACTCAAATTGCGGTTAGTTCATGTCTGTCTTGTTCTACTTAACCGTATTAATGATAAGTATACAATAAAACAAGTTATTTAAAAATGATCTCTTGATCTCGATGCTGATTAATATCGATCCAGGGTCGTGTCATGTTGCCATTGAGCATGACTACCGATGGAGGGCCGATTTTTGTAAACGCTAAGCAGTACAGTGGAATCATGAGGCGCAGAAAGAAGCGTGCTGCGGCCGAAATGGAGAACAAAGTTCTCAAAAACCGCAAGGTAAAATCTCTTTCAGAAAGCATACCAGTACTTCATTTTTCGAATGAGGTGATTTACTATAGCGAAGCGGAAAGTATGTTAGAATCAATAGTTGGTAGTATTTGCAAACTGTCACAAAAAGTTGAATAAATTTGTGTGTAAAAGTCGAACCAGAATCGAGAAATCTGAAGTACCTCTCCGTTGATTTTTAGATACTGATTAATCTTGCAAATTAGAAACATAATTAACATTCCGAACACTGAAAACTGCTTTTTTTCTTTTCCAGCCAAAAGCTGATGATAACTTTTTTTTATAAATAAATGGAAATATGTAAAAAAAAAAAAAAAAGTAAAATGTCCATCCATCATGTAATAATTGCTTAAACTAACTTCCATTATATACACACCAGCCATATCTGCACCTGTCCCGCCATCTCCATGCATTGCGCCGTGCAAGAGGAAACGGTGGCCGCTTTCTCAACACAAAAATCTCTAACAGCACCACCACCGAAAAGCCGCCCGGCCCGAAAAAGGCTGCTCGAGGAAAAAGCTCCCACAGCCCACTGGATCTCAGATATTTGAAGCCCTGCAATCGCATGGAGGGATAAATTCAAACGTGAAAGCAGGTCCACTAGTCCAGGTTCAGAGGTCACTAGTGATCACCTGTTTTCCAGCGCCACCAGTGTTAATCCGTTCCATTTCAATCATCTCCACCCTTCGTTTCATCCATTTCCAGATGTGGCGGCAAATACAGGGCTTGGGATCGCCATGGCTTCTGGTAATAATTACCTCAAAGTCTGACGACGATGGTGACAGGAGAAATTAATGGTGGGGATGGAGTCCTACTGGTATTGGACCGTTCCCATCTGGTGATTTGTTCGATTGGGCAACTCATTCTTGGCTATCTCCAGTTTGGAGAAAATTAATGACTCAAAATATATAATGTAAAATGTAGTATGAATAAAGTGTTGTGAAAAGGCCTCTGAGAGTCAGTCAATCCGTGTGGATTGTGGATGGCAGTGGCCTTATTTGGAACCTTTTTGTTTAAATTATTAGGTTTGTTTTTCGTTTGTTTTTCTGTTTGTGTATTTCCTAATAAGAGCAGATTGGGGCTGCTCTTTGGAGTTTGGTGATATGTTGTGGTTGTAGTATTTGTATAAATAAGGACACTTTGGTGTGGTTGTGACATATCTTGTGAATGATGAATTGAATAGTGTGTGGGCTTGCATATATGTCTACTTGGTAGTTGGTAATGTGCACTATCTGTGATGTTCAATTGATCATGCCGAAGTTTGTAGAATTTTGATGATAATTTGTATATGTGGCGATTTGTTTTGTTAGGGGGGTCTACTTGTCTTAACACGTGTGATGTTGTAGCTTGATCATTGTTCTTTTTTTTTTTGATCGGTTGCTTGATCATTGTTCTTGATTTCATTAGTGACAGCAGATGTTCAGTTTTTACATTTTGAATCATGTGTGAAATTGTAAATTGATCAATTGTTCTGATTTTACTAGTGTAAAGTATATATGTTGAGTTTTTTCCCCCCATTTTGAATCATGTGTTTCAATTTGTATTTCTTTTCGCATTGAATTATAACATGAATCAAAAGTAACACACTAATTTATACGAGAGAATTTTAATTGCAGCACCATAACAATTAGATTTTTACTATTTTCCAAAAAAAAAAAAATAACTTGTTCAACTTGCACACTCTCATATGGTGAAAAGAAAGGATTCATTGTGATCTTGAGTTTGAGCCCCTACACATCTAAATTAGTTGACCAATTACCGTTGTAGACTTGCTTCCAGCGGTAAGTTGGGGGTTCGAATCTCACTAGGAACTTCTTATGGGAGGCTAGAAGAGGACAATATGCGGGATCTTTGCGCGTAGAAGTGTATAGGTCTTAGTTGGAACTTAGGGCTACTTGAGGAACATATCGCGATTCATATTCTTTTCCTGATCTAGGGACAAGTATTCTATGCGTTGGAAATTGGTTTGAGAAGTAATGGTTTGATACCTAACTTTGACCAATTTTTTAGTGACTAATTATTTAATTTCGGAGAAACTAAATATTAAAATAATATTCTACGTTTCGAGTAGATGAGTGTGGTATATTTAACTTCTCAAAACCATTTTGTGGTGAGTGAGAAATAAAATCCACAAGTTAGTCACTTAGAAATGAGATAATGGATGATGAGAGGTGAAAAGACACCATCCCACATGGAATAAAATGTTAATTTTATTCAATATATAAGTAAGTGGGTTTGTAAGAGTGTGCAAGATGAAATAACTATACACATGCGAGGTGTGGTTGGGCCAAGGCCACACCTTGAGCCCGCCCCGCCGGGGCCGAGGGTCGAGCCCGTGTCCCGACGGGATCGGGCCTAGTTTTGCACAAAAATATTTATTTTTAATTTTTTAAAGAATAAAAATGAGACCGATTGCAAGTTAAAAGTGAAACTATGACTTTTAAAGTGAAACAACACAACTCTCCCACTACTTGGAAGTTACAAAGTGGAGTGACCACTACTGGAGGTTACTGAAGATAGTGGAGTGCCCACTACCCGTAAGTTACTGACCATTATCTCTGGTTCTTGCCTGCATAAAAGTCCCAAGGCTTGGTTGGAAGTCCTATAAATAGGAGCATTGTTGTTGTTCGAGATTACACTTTTTCATACACATTTTCTTTCTTGTACTTGCATAAAGTGTACTCGCCATATTCTAGTTCGAAAGGTGCCTTGAAATTTCGATCTTTGCTATTTCAAGGACGAAGCTATTGTATTTTGGGGATAACACGCCTGTTAAAATCGACCTTTATATGGGGCGTGTTTATCATGCAATTTTTCTATAATAGATAGGTTTCCTTGTAATCCGGTTTACGAAAATAAACACCGAGAAGTTTTCAAAAACGCAAGATAAAATATTCATTTACGTAAACAATGGCGTCTACTTCAAGGGTGAATGTTCCTCTTTCTCCTGCTTTCTTCTTGAGAAGCCGTAAAACTTTTATGGTACTAATTTCAAGAGATGACAATCCAAGATCTTTGTTTTTATCGACTACGCCCGAGCACCATTAAGTTCCTGAAGGAGGATCCACCAAATGGTGGAAGAAAAATGAAACCAACAATGAAAAATGTGTTGCTTTGATGCTTGGGGCCAGGGTGACTTCTGTGCGCAACTACGTCCTAAATGGATGTTTGATTCGCTATACAATGTGTATAGTGAAGTGAAATCTTGCAAAGAGCTCGGGATTCCTTGGAAAAGAAATACCGAATCGAGGACGCCAGTTCCAAGAAGTTCGTGGTTGGCGACTTTCTAGATTTCAAGATGGTGGATTCTAGAATCATGGATTAAGCTCAAGAATTGCGATTAATTATGCGATATTAAATGCGGAAGGAATGCAATTGGATGAATCTTTCAAGTGGCGTGCATGATTGAAAAATTGCCGCCTGGATGGAAAGACTTCAAAAATTATTTGAAGCACAAGCGAAAAGAAATAAATCTTGAAGGTCTAATTATGCGTTTACGAATTGAGGAAGGTACTCGCAAATTAGATTCAAGGTTTGAAAAGGGTCTTTGATGCAAAGGCGAATTTGCTAGAACATGACGATTCTAGTAACATCAACAAAAGGAAACGTGACAATAACAACAACTACAAGGAAAGAAGCCTCGTAAACAAAAAGCCATTTACAGAAATTGTCACAATTGTGGAAAGCCCAACCACATGGCTAAGCTGTCGGTTTCCTAAAAACCAAAATATAGACAACCTAATGCTAATGTGGTTGAGCACGATGGTATGATCCAAGAGTGATGATATGGATCTATCTGCAGGTTTTCGAGGCGAACCTTGTGGATAATCCAAGAGAGTGGTATATTGACACGGGGGACACTCGACATGTCCTGTTTCGACAAGGATCGTTCTCTACCTACACCCCTTGTACGGGTAGAAAACTTAATATGGGTAATTCTTCCTCTTCTCGATGTTGCGGGTTTTGGCAACGTGGTTCAAGCTCACTTTTGAAAAAGAGTCGCTTCCGAAGGATGTTCTCCATGTCCCAAAAATCCGGAAGAATCTAGTGTCGGGATCTCTTCTTGTAAACCATGGTTTTAGATTTATGTTTGAGTCTGAAAAGTTTATTTTAACTAAGTTTGGACAGTTCTAGAAATGGTTATCTATAATGGACTATTCAAAATGAATGTAATGGCGATTCGTAACCGATTCAAGCAAAGAATAAAAAATTGAGCCTAATTCTATATGCTTGAGTATTCGATTTGTGGCATGTTAGATTAGGGCATGTTAATCTAAATTCTATAAAAGATTAATGAACTTGGAATTACTTCCAACTTCAAAGATTGATTCTCAAAAGATATGTGAAATTTGTATTGAAGCTAAAATGGCTAAGTTACCTTTTCATTCAAAGTGGAAAGAAATACAGACCTCTAGAATTGATACATACTTGATATATGTGATCCAAATTTTTGCAAACTAGAGGTGGTAAAAATATTTCATCACTTTTATTGATGATTGCACAAGATTTTGCTACTTATATTTATTAAGAAGCAAAGATGAAGCGTTGAAGCCTTCAAAAATTATAAAAATGAGGTTGAAAATCAACTTGGCAGCGGATTAAACTAATTCGGAGTGTTATAAGTGGAGAATATGTTGCACCTTTTGAAGAATTATGTAACCAGTGGGAATAATTCATCAAACTATCGCACCATATTCACCACAATCTAATGGCATTACTAAACGTAAAAATCGAACTTTAAAAGAAATGATGAATGTCGTGTTGATTAGTTAAGGGCTACCTCTCGAACATGTGGGGAAGCTGTTTTAACAAGAAACCACATTTTAAATAAAATCCCACTTAAAGGAAAAAATAAGACACCTTATGAATTGTGGAAAAATCATAAGCCATTTTATAAATACCTTAAAGTGTGGGGGTGTTTGGCTAAGGTATCAATACGATCCTAAACAAGTCAAAATTGGCCCAAAGACGGTTGATCGTATTTTTATAGGATATGCATACAACAAGAGTGCATATCGGTTCTTAGTACACAAGTCGAAAAATCCGAAAATTTACGAAGGTACCATAATTGAATCCAAAAATGCAATATTTCTTGAAAATGTATATCCTTGTAAAGAAAGGGTTGAAATAAGTTCTAATAAAAGAACTTATGAGAAATCAAGTAGTTCTTCACAAGAGAGTGAAGAACAAGACGAAGTAAAAGGACTAAAACTCAAGCTACACCATTTGGTCCCGATTTTGTCACTTACTTGTTAGATGGTGAGCCAAGTACGATTAAAGAGGCTCTGTCTAGTCCGGATGCTCCACTGGAAAGAAGCCATCAATAGTGAAATAGAATCCATTTTACAAAATCATACCTGAGTTGGTTGATCTCCCCGCGGAGTAGTAAACCTTTAGGGTGTAAATGGATATTAAAAAAGAAATATAAGGCAAATGGGACTATTGATAAATATAAAGCCAGGTTAGTGGCTAAAGGCTTCAAACAAAAGAAGGAAGTGATTTCTTCGACACATATTCACATGTAACCAGAATTGCATCCATTCGAGTGCTTGTTGCGATTGATGCTTTGCAAAATCTCGAGATTCACCAAATGGATGTAAAAACTGCGTTTTTAAATGGTGAATTGGAAGAAGAAATATATATGGAACAACCTCAAGGATTTGTAGCACCTGGTCAAGAGAAAAAGGTGTGCAAATTGATAAGATCGTTGTATGGACTTAAACAAGCTCCAAAACACTCTTGGCATCTTAAATTTGACACAACGATGTTGTCAAATGGCTTTAAAATTAACGAATGTGACAAGTGTGTTTATGTTAAAGACGTGTCAAATGCATTTGTCATAGTTTGCCTATCGTAGACGATATGTTAATAATGGGTAGTAGTCATGATATAATCATGGACACTAAGAAAATGTTAAAAAGAAATTTTGACATGAAAGACATGGGAATTCTTGATATAATTCTCGGAATCAAAATTGGCAAAACATCCGAAGGAATTAGCTTGACATAATCCCACTATGTAGAGAAAATGCTCAAGAAGTTCAATGCTTTTGATGGTGCACCATGCAAAATGCCCATTGATCCGAGCATAACAGTAGTAAATAAAGATGAACCAAGAGCTCGGTTGGAATACTCGAAGGTCATAGGAAGTTTGATGTACATTACAAATTGTACACGTCCGGATCTTGCCTATCCTGTTAACAAGTTGAGTAGGTATACAAGCAATCCAAGTCAAGAGCATTGGAAAACACTAACTAGGGTACTAAGATATATAAAATACACCCCGAGTTATGGAATACACTACTCAAATACCCTCAAGTACTTGAAGGGTATAGTGATGCTAATGGATTTGATTCAAAGGACTCCTACTCCACTAGTGGATATATATTTACTATTGGAGGAGGAGCAGATCTTGGAAATCCACTAAGCGGACTTGTATAGCTAGATCCACCATGGAATGCGAGTTTATAGCTTTTGATAAAGGGCGGCGAAGAAGGCTTCGTAAATTTCTTAGAAGATATTCCATGTTGGAAAAGCCAATGCCTCATGTGATGATTCACCGTGATAGTCAAGCTACTATAGGGAGAGCACAAAGTAATATGTATAACGGTAAGTCTTGATACATCCGTCGTAGACATAATACCGTAAGACAATTGATCTCTAATGGTGTTATATCAATTGTCTATGTAAAGTCAAAAGATAACATAGCGGATCCACTCACGAAAGGGGGCTTAACAGAGCAATTGAGTAAATTGCTAGAGGGAATGGGATTAAAATCCACAATTTAAAGAACGATTAAAGTGGTAACCCAACCTTGGTGATTGGAGATCCAAAGAACTTGGTTCAATGGGAAAACTAAACTTTAAAAGTTCGATTAAGCACTTGTAAATCAAGATACCAATCCCTAAAAGGCAAAACAAGTGCAATAAGCTTGTTGGTTGTGGTAAGGTTAAGTCATAAGGACTTTTAATGATAAATTGACTCTATCAAGAGAGATCACCTATATAAGTGAGAAGTGAGGGCCGCTTCAATGTAACACTTATGAATCCAAAGATGTTGTCCATGGTCGTAGGTCCCAAGGGGTGTGGGTGTAAGGTTTAGAAGGGGGGTTGAATAAACCTTACAAACTTTTTCTATTTAGTCCTTTTTTAAATTTCGAGTTGATGTTACTCACCAGTTTGTCCTTGGTGGACAGCCAATTTAGTTAATCGGAGAGTTAGTCTCTCAACGACTCAATGAAATGTTGATGGAATAACTCAACCGTTAAGACTAAATTAACTCAACTATAGTTTGTTTTCAGCGGAAGACTTAACACCCTTAAGTTTGGTTAAGTAGAGATTTAAAGTTTGATTTAGTACTTAGAAATTATCTAATGGATAGCAAATATGTCGTGAGAATTAAGCAAATATAGTGCGGGAATTTAAGTCTTTGAAATGTAAATGACACGAGAGGTTTTTATAGAGGTTCGAAGATGGGGTAATTCTTCTACTCCTCTCTTTCTCCAACTCTGGAGGAATCCACTAGGTATTGATCAAGATATACAAAGTGGTAACAGTCCGTATACAAGTCTTGATCACACAACCGACTTGTTCCTTTGGGACTCGATCGAGAGACGCCTTGATCACTCGGCTAGCTTCTCGTGCGACTCTTCTTCTTCACAGGGCAAACGCGCTTGTTACTACAAACTCACTTGCTCAAGCTCTTTGGATTTGATCACAAAGCCCTCCAAAAGCTCAAGACTTGGTTCAACCTTGAACCTTCCTACAATCCTTCGTGGAATGTAGATCCCTTGATTCTTCAAGATAATTTCCTCTTCAACTCGATTGAAGTTATCTTTCCTTCACAGTGAGTGTTGGATAGATGTTCTTCGTAATGTAGGCTTGAGGATTGAGCGTTTAATAACTTGAGAATGTTTCAGTTACAAAATGTTTCTTTCTTGCTTGTATTGTCAAGGTAACCTGTGTAACTTTCGTAACATTTTCTCGAGTTATTCCTCGGCCTTTTATAGTGTTCTTTCAAAAATCTGCCTTGAAGAGATAGGCTTATTTTTGAAAGTCACTGTGGACGTTGGCTTGTCTTGTTGCGATCCTTGAATTTGCCACTTCCTCGTATAAGATGTTCTTGACTTTTCGAGTTCGACACGGTGTAGTGCTTCCCATTGGTTTATTCCTCTTGCACGCTTCCTCGGGGATCGAGCACTTCAAGAAAGGTAGCATGGAGATATTACTTGTTTAAGTAATTCTCTTGATTTACGTGCAACGGATCTCTTTCGATTATCTCGACTTGACGCATTTCCTTGTTTTCCCAGGTGACTTAGAGTCGACTTCAATCATGGATGACTCTCTCTGTCACTTTGACTTGAGACTTGGTCAGTATTTGGTGACTTGATCGATACTTTCATTCACCGATCTCACCGCTCCTTCCTTGATCAGTCCCCTGTCTTCTCTTCTTTTTGCCATACTCACTTTGTCTTACAACGGAGTCTTCCTTCTAGCCTTCGTTGTCTTCTTGCATGTTTAGTCATAGCCGACTTAACTCGGCTTGACCAACCCTACTTATTACAATGCGCGGTTTACAACAAGGAATGGGGTGCCAACTTCCTATTCTAAGTTTTACATGGCATTCATCAAAATCTAAACAATAAATTTCCCAACAATTTCCCCCTTTTTGATGATGCCAAAACTTAAAACATTTAAAATATAAATAGCAAAGATACATACGAGATAGTGCATTTACATAGAATGTATGCGTAGAATCAATCCATTTATTGATCACAACATTCTTGTACTTTTACACAATCACAAGGTGTATGAGAGCAAACATTTGTCTACACAAAACTAGAGAGTTTACAATTGTTTGTGACAGAGGACTTACATAAAGTGTATTTACAAGGTAAAATACATGAAGGGGTGGGCGAACACTTAATCTCCTCCGCCATTGTCTCATTCTTTCATCTTCTTCAAAGATCTTCTCGCTCTTCTTCTCTTCTTCTCATCTCCAGCCGCCTTTTTTTCTTTTCATATGCCTTCCGGGCAGCTTCGTCTCTTCTTAGTCTCTCTTGTCTCTCCTCCCAAAGCCGAGTTTGTCTTTTATTTTCTTCTTCGATTCTTTTCACATACTCGGATTGTTTTTAGCCACTTGCGTTGGCTACTTGGTCAAGAACCACCCAAAGAGATCCCTCCTTTCTTGCCGGATCTATGTACTCAATATTTTTGGGCGGGTCTGTGTCCAAGCCTCTTCCTTCATCACCGCTTCTTTTCTACCTCTCCTCTCCTGGGCGTGTATTGTCTTGGGTCTTCTTCTTCCCACCGAGTGACTAGCGGAGTGACCAAAGCAGAGCGACCGCTGTCGGTAGTCTCGCTCACGGAGTTCTTCACATAGCGTGAGACCCTTTTCCCAAGACAAGTCCCAAGCTTGAGCCATGGACATGTTTGCAAAGTATCCTTCGGATGCGGCGTTTTAAATTCATCAACCGATCTTGGCTTCGGTTCCAAAGATCTCGAGATGGCATAAGTGTCTGTCACTCTTGGAATGCCTCCATGTTGTTTCAAGATATTCATAACTCGCATTCATCCTTCCTTCCACTTCCTCCATCCCCGCTTCAATTGTTTTTCTCTTTTCACCATAGATATAGCGAGTGTTGGAGTGGCGAGTCACTGGGAGTTTGTCTTTGCGATAATATCACCGTGACAAGACCTTGTTGGGGAGTTTTTGCAATCATCAAGGTCACATTTTTCGATCCTTCCCCCTCAACAGACTTTCCTTTCTTTTGTTTAGACACTTCCTCACTTGTCTTTCCCTTCACAAACCGCTCTCCCTTCTTTTTCACTTCGAGATCTCTTTAGCGCTTTAAGGTATTCCTCTTCCCCTTTTTGGCATCATCAAAGGAGAGAGAACCCTGAAACATATCTTGGCAAGCGGAAAGTCGAGCCTGGCGATAGTCGAGTTCTCGCTTGAGTCTGCTGCGGAGTATGCGGCAAAAATTCGGAGCGAGTAGCGTTGGACTCTCTTGAAATTAGCTTCATCTCAGCCATGAGAAAGCTGAATTTTCTATCCATATTTTCTTCCAGACGCAGGAGATCACTCTTATTTTGCTCACGCAATGACTTTATCTCAAAGAAGTGAGCTTCATGCATGTGCTCAATGTGTTCTCTCATTTTCGTCTTTGCATCAACATTCTCATTTCGCCATACCAACACTTGTTGAACAATGTCCTGAAGTATCTAGCTTGTTCCACACGCATTGTTTCTTCTTTGTTGCCACCATTCCCGATTCTCGAAAGTTATGCCTCTCAAGTCACCGTAAGGTTGGCATCTCTGTTGTCGATCTCATGTCCATAGAGGCCTGGTGCCTCTCCATCCTTTCTCTTTCAAAAATAATGCCTTGAACACCTCGCGAACTTCAAATTGTTTCTTCCGTTGCGGTGATGGCCATGGCCACGCACGTCAAAGTCATAGTCACCGAACGATGGTACCGATGAAATGACAGAGCTGGTCTATGAAAGCGCTTAGTTCGTTCTCGACTCTTCAGGGAGGTCGGGTACCTCCGGGAGAAAGGAAATGATTCTACAAAGGATTCATCACCGCCAACCGGGATTTGTTCAATGATGAGCGGTGCGCGTGAAGTTCCTTTTGGAGTCGAACTGCTGCAGCTTGGGAGCCTTCGCATGGACTGTTTCGATTGGGATCTTTTGTGAAGTGGACCCAGCTTTGCCGAGCCTCACTTGTCTCAACAGCCGTTGGTCTCACTGGTTTCTCCAATTGAGTAGACCGGTCCTCGGCATTATCGAGCGTCGTTGGACGATGATGAGATTTCCATTGGTGGCTCATCATAAAAATTAAAGGTTTGACGAGTAGTCTTGGGATCGACTTGCTCGTGCTTGGAACATCCGCACTGAGTCTTTTGGATCTGTCACGGGGGATGACTCGGCTTCTTCTTCGCCTTCGATCCCGGAAAGGTTACATCGGATTATCCTGGGAATCATGAAGTGCACTTATCTCCTTTTCGGATGGATCAATGATAGCGGGGGGATGTTCTCTACTTCACTCACGTTACCCCGGAAGTCTCAACCTCCCGTTGGCCTTCATTACCTCCCGCAGCCTCAACTGCAATGAGGCTCTGGACCTCCCTTTCGGCAAGTGTCACTGTCTTAGGGTCTTCTGTGGTGGCATCCATTGGAGTCTCAACCCCATGGATTGCACTTTCATCGCCAGTGTTAACTCCCGGGCATTCCATCCTCAGGCCTCGATCGCATCGCCGCGTCATTAGCCTTCGGAGCGGTTGGCACCTCACCGAGACAGTCTCAATTGTCCGAGCTTCGTTGATGGCAACTTGATGTTCTTCTTGTGTTTGTATTTTCTCTACTTCGCCTCCTAGATTCGTTGTGGAGTCATCTGCAAAGATCCTCCGACCTTGCCGCAGTGGAGGGAGTTCCCCACCGGGCGCACCACCGAGTGACTTGGAATGGGATCACTCGTCTCCAAACTCCCGGCTATATTTACTTGAGTGTTCACCGTTGGGGCGGTGGTAAAACACCTTCAATAGGGGTTGGCTCGATCAGGGTCCCCACTATCCCGGTTTCATCGCCATTTCTCTCATTTCCTTCTTCGATTGAGTCAAGTGGTAAGCAGAACAACGGTGGCGATTTGCTTTGAACCACTCCCATTGGATCGATTTCTAGTGTTTTGGAGGACTCTCCTGGTCCCTCCATCATGCTCTTCTCATGAATAATCCTGGACTCATGCATTGCTTGCTGCATTTGCAACTCTTCAGAGAGGCGAAAGGGGGTCCAAATCGTCATCACTTTCTCGATAAAATATCGAAGTGAGAATGTGTATGTTCTGTGGTGCGGTGAGAGGCGATGATCGGCCTTCTCTCGTGCCTCGCCTTCCTTCCTCTGCCGATCTCTCCTTTTCCTTATCCTTGAAGATCTGCAGGATATCTTTGCGATTTTCTTCATCCGTAGAGCCGGATCACAGAGGTCGACCCGAGAAAGTTCAGCGATTCCTCTTCTTCTTCGATGAACTCGGGCCGTTGGAACTGTTCCCCGGATCGACCCAACTTCCACGTCCTCCACTCGCAGACGATTTTGAATGTCCGGATAAAGTGGGGATAGGATCACCACATCACTATCATCTCCATCGCCTTCTTCTTGTGTCTCACCGTGTGAACTACAATGTGTCTTCAGTTGCCTCTGCTGATCGCCTTGGCAGACTTAGCGCTTCATCAATAACATCCGAGATTCTACTTCTCCAATAGTCTGATATCTGCTCCACCGAGTGACTGACTCACCGGTTTCTCAAGCTCGGAGTGCTTGATGATTCGTCGTCGTCTCTTAGTTTGTACCGGAGGAATTCTGGTTCGAGAGATAATGTCTTCTCGAGTCTTGGCGGCGGGGCGTCTTGGTGTTTTCTTCCTCGAGGAGTTGGCCGTCTTGGCTTATCGATTCTCCTCTTTTTGACGATCGGATAAGGTATTTGTGAGTCCTTCTCGACGACTATCACTTCTGGAGGCGGGAGACACGGCTATGGGGGGGTGACTTACTGCGGGGCGGGAGCGGGTTTGTTTTTCTTTCTTTGCAGAGCAACAGTCTTCTTTAGCAAACATAGGGGGCAGGGGCTTTCTTCTTTGGTGGAGAGGAAACAATTTGTATCTTGGGGTCACCGATTCCCCTCACTCGTGTCGGCTCTCTTGGCGTAGGCTCTCTTCTCGTGCGCCCGGAGGGTTTGATCTGAACATCCTCTTGTTTACATGGAAAGCCTTTCCATGTCTAAGAGGACTCCTTTCACCTCCATCACCGCAATCACCGGGCCATATCCTAGGATCCTCCAAATGCACCATCTTCCTTGAAGGATTTGTTCCCTACGTTCGCGAGTCTGCAAACAAACAAACTCACCAGATTTATTTTCCTTTCTTGCCAAATTTGATGTCTATGCATTTGGCAACTATGTCCAACAGTTTGTGATAGTCCTCCTTCAAGACCTCTTGTTTGTCAGTGTAAGCTATTTTATCAAAGATAGTCGGGCTTGGCTATTTCCTTCCAAGCAACGGCCCGTGGTTTACATCAACCGTTGATTTACGATGCTCCTTCCGCTCGGTAGTGGCGGTGTTCACCAAGTCCTTGCGAGAGATGGTGAACTTCTTTCCGTGAACAGATGACTTTATCCCTTCATCGTGAATCTCGGTGTTCACGTAGAATTGTGCGACCTCCTCCACATAGGTCATTGGATATTCCAACGTCGAAAATGGTTTCGGCCGGACGTTTCAAGCTTTTCAACGATTTTTCTTTATGAGGCGTCATTGGATCCCCTGTTTGACCATGCCCTCGAAATCCACGATGCGACCACTGTGTGGATTTGTTTTCCTAGCTTGACAAAGTCATAGGTTGACGCCATTTTTCAGATTTCACTTAAAAGAAACCGAGAAATTTGATTTTGAATCTTGAGAGGGTTTTGAGAGAGTTTCGCTTTGCTTCGAGATGGAAATGAACCGTTTTGGTGATATGTGAGAGAAGACAGACGAAAATGGGGTAAGTATGGTTTACGAAAGGACGTGCGGGTGGTTTTTGAAATGTGATCGAAATCAACGGCTTAGATTTTGCACGCCGATTTAGCATTTAATTTCTCTTATTTAATGCGGCAAAGATTTATATCCAATCATAAGCTTGGTGTGCAACTTTTTGTCCGTACACATCATCATTATCTTTGACGTCATTCTTAAAAACATTCCCGCTTAGTAAAAACGATTTGCGTTTTTGTCACTTTGCTCATAAATGACTCAAAGTGACTCAAATTGACTCGTTTGATAGGTATATTTTTTTTTTCGACTGGTGATTTAGTTAGCTGATTTGTGAGTTCAGACTCCCTTTTTTTTTGTGTGTTTCATTTCTTTTCTTGAGTCTTCCGAGTGTTAACTCAACTCAATTAACCCTAACTCATGCTTGAGTTCTTCAAATCTTGACTCACATAATGGTTTTGTGAAGATGTCGGCAATTGTTTATCGGTTGAGATATATTCTAAGATGATGTCCTTCTTTTCAACATGATCTCTTATGAAGTGATATCGACATCGATATGCTTTGTTCTTGAGTGCAACACAGGATTTTGAGTGATTGCAATTGCACTTGTGTTATCACACATGATTGGAATTTCCTTTTCCTCAACTTCATAGTCTCTCAAATTGTCTCATCCATAGAACTTGAGCACAAATTTGCCCAGCAGACTATGTATTCTTCACCGTGGAGGTGGCTATTGAATTTTGCTTCTTGCTAAACCAGAAATCAGCTGTTTCCAAGCATTTGACATGTGCCGAGGTGTTTTTCCCTGTCAACTCGCATCCAAAGATAGTCAGAGTCGAATAGCCAATTAGCTTGAATCCACCTTCCTTTGGATACCATAAGCCAACTTCTTGGCTTCCTTTCAAGTATCTCAAGATTTTCTTAGTCATTTGTCATATGGCTCTCTTTTGGAGCAGATTGAAATCTTGCACATATATCTACAAAGAAAGGTGATATCCGCTCGCTTTGCTTTGTGAGATAGAGCAATGATCCAATAAGTGCTCGTATCTTGTTTGATCTACAGACTTGCCATCCGCATCCACGTCCATTTTGATCGATGCATTCATTGGTATTTTTACGTAAGACTTCTCCTCCATACCAAACTTCTTCATTAAGTCTTTGGTATATTTTGTTTGACTTATGAAGGTTCCATCCTTCACCGTGTTTCACTTGGAGTCCAAGGGAAAAATGTCGACTCTCCCCATCATGCTCATTTCAAATTTGCTTTGCATGAGGTTTGAAAATTTTTCACATAGCTCTTTGTTTGTGGATCCAAAAATGATGTCATCAACATATATTTGAACAAGCGTATACTCTTCTTGTCTTGAATTAAAGAAGAGTGTTCTATCTACTTTTCCTTTTGTGAATCCATTTTTCGATTAGGAATTGTGACAAAGTATCATACCATGCTCTCGGGTGCCTGTTTCAATCCATATAGAGCTTTCTTGAGTTTGTATACCTTATCTCCAAGAGTCTTCTGCTCAAATCCTGGAGGTTGTTCAACATACACTTCTTCTTCCAATAAACCATTTAGGAATGCACTTTTTACATCCATTTGATATACAATGAAATTCTTGTGAGTCTGCATAGGCAAGAAACATCCTTATAGCTTCCAATCTTGCTACGGGGCAAATGTTTCATCAAAATCTATCCCTTCTTCTTGGCGTATCCTTTGGCTACTAATCTTGCTTTGTTTCTTACCACGAACCTTTCTCGTTCATCTTATTTCAACACCCATTTGGTACCAATAACATTTTGATGTGTGGGTCTTTGAACTAATTCCCATACTTTATTTCTTTCAAATTGATTCAGATTCTTGCATAGCTTGAATCCAATGTGTGTCATCTAATGCTTGTGACACATCTTTGGGCTCTATTTGTGAGATGAAGCATGTGAACATAGCTTCATGTTGGGTTCGGATCTTGTTTTTACACCTTCTCTTATATCTCCAATGACAAGTTCGGTGGATGGTCTCTCGGCATCTTACATCAGTTGGAGTAGGTTAGCCGGATTGATCGTCTTGCGGTGAGTTCTTTGTGATCGGATCTCTCTCGTAATCACTTAGCCGCAAA
This sequence comes from Rehmannia glutinosa, assembly GCA_016081115.2. Classification (NCBI taxonomy): domain Eukaryota; kingdom Viridiplantae; phylum Streptophyta; class Magnoliopsida; order Lamiales; family Orobanchaceae; genus Rehmannia; species Rehmannia glutinosa. Next base: position 8,791,542 of record CM071934.1, on the reverse strand, counting down.
TTTTCCAAATTGTTTTTGAGATTCAACTATCTCATCTTCTTCCGAGTTTACAATTCCGATTTCGAACTTGAAAGATAGGGACTCTTCTCGCATGGTTGGTTGATTTGGCTTGTCGATTGATTCTTCTATGTTTCCTCCATTAACATTTGATTCATCGAACACCACATGGATGGATTCCTCTGTAACCATAGTCCTCTTGTTGAGTATTCTGGGCTTTGCTTTCGGTTGAGTATCCCAAGAAAATACCTTCATTAACTTTAGCGTCAAACGCCTTTAGATTATCTTTGCCATTGTTGTGGATGAAGCATTTACATCCGAATATTCTCAAATATGCAATATTTGGTTTTCTACCATCCAAATCTCATAGGAGTCTTTGTCACCGTCTGTTTATCATACATCTTGTTTTTGAGTGTAGCAAGTCGTGTTGATCGCTTCAGACCCAAAATCTTCTTGGTAACTCTGCTTGACTAACATGGTCCTTCTGCCTCTTTGAGAGTTCTATTCCTTCTTTCTCGCAACTCCATTTCTTTGTGGAGTCCTTGTCAGATAGTTCGTGACCAATACCATTTTCAATACAATATTGAGTTATTATTCCATTGACAAACTCGATTCCTCTGCATGCGATCTTATTTTGATGATGGTTTGGTTCTTCTCATTTTGAATTCTCTTTATCAACTGCGTGGTAGTTTCGTAGAGTTTCTTTCTTCTTACACATGAATATAGTCCAAGTATATCCGAGTAGTCATCTACTACCACCAAGGTGTATTTCTTTCCACTTATGCTAGCTTTGGTTCCATTTGGGCCAAATAGATCCATATGTAGCGGATCTGCAATATTCTTGTTGAAGATGGGCATGTCTTTTCTTTGAATGATGATTTGATTTGTTTTCCTTCGACATGCGTCGCATATACTCTCCTTTTTGTATACTAAGTCTGGAAGTCCTTCCACAAGACTACTTCTAGCAAGCTTGTTAATCGTTTTGAAATTTAGGTGACTCGACTTTTTGTGCCACATCCAACTTGATTCAAATTGTGCTTTTTGCTAATAGACAAGTCTTTGGGTGTTGCGGTTGACCAATCCACGACATACATGTTCTTCTCTGCGCATCCTTGCAACACAACCTCATTCGATTCAAAGATCCTTGATTTGGCATATACCCATGTTAAATCCAACATTATAACCCTTGTCACAAAGTGTTGGTGATGCTTAGCAAATTGAAGTTGAGTCCTTCAACATATGCAACGCCTGTGATTTCTAATCCATTTTTCTTGATGGATCCAATGCCTCTTATTTCTCCCCTGAGCTTCATTTCCTCCAAATATGACTTTTGCTCCTTTGACTTCCTTGAATTTCGACTGATTTTTCTTGTTTCATCATGTCATGTGTCCGGAATGTACCACTATCCATATACCAGGTTCCTTGGCATCAAATGTTCTCAACCCGCAATCAAGGAATTTAAGTTTTAGGTACCCATACTTGCCTGGGTCCTGAGGAGTTAGAATTGTAAGATGATCCAATCAACTTATAGCCAAATGATTTGACTCTAAGGGGTTGCCATCTATCAGTGCCATAATCATAATTAATCTTGACAAATTGCTTGGGAATTCTAGGTTCATACAGCTGTCCCTTTTGTCTGTATGCTTGTATATGTGTTCTAGCAATTGCTTTCTTTGGGTATTTGTGATATTTCTGAGTGTAGTGCCTAGGTGCATATGTGTGCTGATGAAAGCTCTTAGACCTTTGGAATGGCCTCTGCTGAGGTCTGGGCCTTTGCCATTTGGGCGTGTATTCCATAGGTTTTTGCTGATAGTTCACATCATTCCAATCAGCTTGACTTGGATATTTTCTACCATTCCCATCATATGGTTTTTTCTTATAGATTTCTGGGGTTTTTGGTAGCTCTGTTTCTTCTTTACAGAGTACTTTCTGTTTGGAGTTTGCTGAGGAACTCGACTGAATTTCTTCACAAATTTGTCCTTTCGTAAGACTTGACCGGTCATTTTCCTTTTCCTTTATAACCAAGGCCAGTTTGCTTGTGATTGTGCTTTTGATTGAGTGTGTGTGCATCATTTAGAGTTTTGGATTTTGAGACACTTCATTGCTTGAAGATCCCTTTTCCAAGTTCCTTCTTGGAGCCCGACATAGCATAGTGGAATTAAATCCTAAGCCGGTCTTGTCTCCACATTCTCTTTGACTCATAATAAGATCATCCAATGATTTAGATGCCTTAGTAAATGAGGCAATCACATTTTTGAGATCATTTTCCCTCTTTTCTATAGCAGCTATTTCTCGCTAATAACTTTGCATTTTCGATCTTTAAACTTCCATTCTCATCACTATTTGACTTAGAGTACTCAACTCCTTAGTCACCAAGTTTTTGCTCTTGAGTAGACTGTTTTCCTCATTTAGTAGTGTGTGTCGAGATTTAATGTGTTCAAAATCTTTCATCATTTTGCCTAATGAATCATAAAGATCGAGTGGGTGATGAAGTGTGTGTGTCGCATCACTATCACTAGAATCGAGTTTGATGAGTTGAAGTGTACCTCATCTTCTTGGTCAGGTTGATCTTGTTCCTTGGCCATCAAACAGTTAGGGCTTCTTCTTCGAGTCACTTGAGTAGTCGCCACTGCTCTCTGAATCACAGTGTCTCTCTTGACTTGGTGTCTCAGCAGTCTCTGCAGCCAACATTGCCTTTTTCTTTTCTTGTCTTCTTTCTCTCAAGACCTTTCTTTCTTCTTCATTCCTGTATTTGTTGACTACGAGGATATGGGCAATCAATGGCGTAGTGACCTGGTTACTGCGGTTCCAGCAAAGATAGATACTCAACCTTTTGATCACCTCTTTCCATTCTTGGATTGTCACCCTTTGATATTCAGCTTTTTGATGATCTGTCTTCTTGTTTGGCCTATCTTCCCTTGACTTGGAAGGAGCTGAGTGTCTTCTCGGAGGATTCGCCCTTACCTCTCTTGTAGTTCTTATTGAAGAACTTGTTGAACCTTTTTACTAGTAGGGCTATTTCTTCTTACGGGTCAATAACTTCTTTGACCTCGACTCTCTTCCCATCTTTAACAATTAGAGCAACTATTTTGGGTACAAATTGTCTCTTCCTCGATCTCTTCTTCTCACTCAAACTCATAGGCTTTGAGATCTGAGAATAATTCATGGTTGGATGTTTTTGATAGGTCCATGGAATGTCTTAGTGCCATGACCTTCATTTCCCATTCAGCTGGAAGACTTTTTAGGATCTTCATACACATTTCCTTCTGTGTATATTCTTTTCCAAGTCTTTGATACTCGTTGGTGATTTACGTGAATCGAGCATCCAATTGATCTAGGTTCTCTCCCGAGATCATTTTGAAGTTCTCAAATTTACGTACAACCACCGATAATTTATTTTCTTTGATTTGCTCGAGCCTTCACAAATTAATGTTAGCTTGTCCCAAATTTCTTTAGCCGTTTTGCATGATTTGACTTTGTTGAACATGGCTTTGTCCAGGGTTTTGTAAAGAATGTCCTTGGCCACATTGTCCAAGTTATATCTTTTTCTCATCATTTGTCCATTCACTCTTGGTTTTTCGATCATAGCCTGTCCGGGAGCTATATCCTCTTCACCTTCACCGCAGCTCTTCTTACTACGATTGTGTTCACCTTTAAGATTTGCGGTGGCCCATCCTCTATCACTATCCACATCTCATCATGTAATGCTTGATAGATGAGCACGCATACGAATTTTCCAATCATCAAATTCTTCAATTGTGAACATAGGGATGCGTGTCAAATTTGCTTCCATGATAATAAATTTTAATGATAAAAAAGTTTTGAAAAATTAAGTACTAAAGCGGACTTTGAAAAATTTGGAGATCTAGTTCATAACTGATCGGAAGGCTCAATGAACCAACCGCTCGATACCACTTGTAGGTCCCAAGGGGTGTGGGTGTAAGGTTTAGAAGGGGTTGAATAAACCTTACAAACTTTTTTCTATTTAGTCCTTTTTTAAATTTCGAGTTGATGTTACTCACCGTGTCCTTGGTGGACAACCAATTTAGTTAATCAAGAGAGTTAGTCTCTCAACGGACTCAACTGAGTTGATGGAATAACTCAGCTGTTAAGACTAAATTAACTCAACTGTAGTTTGTTTTCAGCGGAAGACTTAACACCCTTAAGTTTGGTTAAGTAGAGATTTAAAGCTTGATTTAGTACTTAGAAATTATCTAATGGATAGCAAATATGTCACAGAATTAAGCAAATATATGTTTGATACATGTTTTTATCTTAATTTTGATGATTTTATTTTATCACCAAAACAATGTTTTTAAAGGTTGTCCAAATACTCCTAAATGATTTAAAATGGTTTTAATATTTTCCGGAGTATTTCCTCAAGTTTATTTTTGATAATAATGGACAACACTTTTAATGATTTTATATCAATGGGTTTTTACTCCTATAACAAGATTTCCAAATGTTGTCTAAATACTCCCAATTGGATTAAAATGTTTTTACTGAATTTTCGGAGTATTTCTTGAGTTTTATTTTTGACAAAAATTGGACAACATTTCTGTCTCGTGGTCGACCGGCCGCATCCCTATAGGGCAACCCGTGCTGAAGATATTTTTAGAAACAGAAAAATGAGACGGAGGTAAAAATAGGCGGTCGATCGGCCGCCTCGCCGCCTGATGGTCGGCCAGGTACACTGCATGTTTCGTTTTGAAACAGAACAAAACCTCTTCGTTTTTTTAATTAGGAGACCGGTTGAGACAGGTCGGCCGACCGGTCGAAGCCTATGTCGACCGGCATCGCCTGTTGAAATTTTCAAAGTGTTCTTATTTCTCTTATTTACGTGCGACCGTCGCCTGTGTATTGACAAAAAAATATGACCGTTTGACAATGAGACACATTTCCTTAAATTGTGGGATTGATTTCTAACACTATATTCTTGATTTTAATTGTATTTTTCTCAGAGATTTTCAATCCCCAAGAGGAGCCTATGCTTGATCAATCATCTCCTATAAATAGAGGAAGGTTTGGAGCAACCATGACAACAATTGAGATACAACACAACAGGATACACTTCAAGCATATACTTGGTCTTTCATTGTTATTATTCTTGTTGTAAATTTGCCTAGCTTATCACTTTCACATCCTTGAGGTCTAGGCTATTCTTGATTACACCTTGCACTCAAATTGTATTATTCATTATTGAGTTGTAATCTTGATTTTTGGTTATCATTCAAACACAAGATATCCTTGTGAGTGTTCTTGTGGTAAGAACACACTTGGATGATCTAGGTGATAGGTGAAGAAGATTTTGGTGATCTTCTTATTGAGGTGTTGAAGAATTTGGTATTCTTCAAGGTTGAAGATTGTGGTAATCTTCACGAGGTGCCGTTGAAGGAAGATTGTGGTAATCTTCAAAGGAGATTGTGGTAATCTCCAAAGGTGGTGTTGAAGAAGAGCGTGGTGCTCTTCAAGGTGTTGTAAGTTGAATTTGTATTAATTTTGGTAATTAATAAAATTCTTTTTCTTTTGAAATCCATCCCGGATATACTGGGGTGGTAGAGGATTAGGCCCTAGGTGGGTTGAACCTCTTTAAATAGAAGTGTGTTGTTTACATTCCGCACCTTTATTATTGTGTTTGAGCATTCGGTTATAAAAAGAGGGCGAAATCGAAAAGATGGAGATAATCTATTCACCCCCTCTAGATTATCGTAGCCGCTGGACTTACAAGTGGTATCAAAGCCAAACTCTTTGGCAAGCTCGTTTCACATCGCGAGTGAAGAGAAACGATCGTTGGCTACTAAATGAAGCTCATCTATCCCACCTCGACCACCAAGCCACCACTATTTGATTCCAAAAATTTTATTTTTTGGAAAGAAAGAATGGAATGCTACTTACAAGGTTGCGGGTTCGACATTTGGAACACCGTCATAAACGGAGAATCCATTCCGATGAAAGATACACCACACACCTCAAAAGGCTTCAAAAAGCTCAATGATGAAGAGAAAAAATCATCTCCTTAAACGGTAAAGCTCTCAATATTTTGTATTGTTCATTTACTAACTTAGAATATGAACATATTGTAGGAATAAAGTCGGCACATGAAGTATGGCAAAAATTAGAAGCCATCTATGGAGTATTTGCAAATGAAAGAAGCCAAACAAATGCATCTACTTCTCAAAGGGATACAAGGAACAAGCCTCTTTACAACTTCCAATTATGAAGAAGTTGAATATTGCTTTATGGGCATCAATGAAGAAAATGAGGTATGTTTTAAACCCTCTACTTCCTATGATATTGTCATTCAAAATGATTATAGTGATTTGCAAAATGTTTATGATGAACTTCAAAATGAATTCCAAAGCTTACTTGTTAAATACAAAAATTTGAAAAAGGAATTCAATGTTTTGAAAAATGATAAGGATAGTTTATTTACTTCCTATGAATCACTATCATGTGCTCACACCACCACACTTGACAAGGTTAGAAACCTTGAAAAAGAAAATAGTACTCTTGTTGAGGATATAAATTTCTTGAAAAATGAATTTTCTAAATCCAACTTGAGTACCGATAATATGACCAAAATTGTTGATTGTTCGAAACTAGAACTTGATCATAAGTCTAAGGATGTCAATCACATGAAAAAGAATCAAGTCTCTAAGCACGTTGGTCATTATGCTCCTATAATTATTACATGTTTCTATTGCGGTAAAAAGGGTCATACGGCTAATTTTTGTCGAGTTAGAAATAGCTCTAATTATCATTGAAGACCTAAAAGTCTCAAGACTAATCCCAAAGGACCCAAACACATGAGGGTACCACAAAATAATGTCATATTAGGTACCCAACGAAATAATGATCGAAGAAAATTCATACCGCTAAGAAGACATCAAATGACCGTTTCATTTGATCAAAGAAGGAGAAACTATTCTCAACAAAGCCAATTTCAAGAAAAGGATATAATCAAAATTGGGAAGAACATAATCCTTGAAATGGCAAAGACATCATCAACAAGATGATTTTCAAAGAAGAAGAGACTATCAACAAAGCGAAGGTAACAAACCTTGGAAATGGAGTAATCAAAAAAGTCATCATCAACAAAGTGACTTCTCAATGGGAAGATATCATCAACAATGGGAAAGACACAACCCATGGAAACGGCGTAATTGTTAAACCGTGTCTCTCCATTTATATATGCATTTTATCTTAATTATATGCATGTTTTTATTTATGTCTTTATTGCAAAATAAGTTTTCATGCAATTATTTTTTAATTTAGGTCTTTAATATATTTGTGAGTTTCAAAATATTTTTAAAAAGAAGACCTTGCATGATTTTCTAAAACTCTTGTGCATTTAATTAGACTTATGTGGCTTATTATCTCTTATGAAATATCATAGCATAAGCTCTTTCTTTATATCTCATATTACTTGCCTACACTTGTGTTTTCGTGCAAATTTTGTCTAAGAATCGTGTAGGATACATATCTCATACTCATTGGTTTTTACGTCATCAAGGTTCTTAAACTATCGAGGTAATCGTTCACTCGTATTTTTCTTAGAACTCGATATTATGCTTATGCACATATCTTTCAAGATATTTCATTTTAACCCCTTAAGTACCCCTAAATGATTTTGCAAATATTCTCTTTAAAAAGGCACTACTTGTTAAGTCTCGATTTTCTCGAATATATGTTTTCCCAAAACCCATATTTGTTGGATATAGTCCAAGATTATCTTCTTGCAAAGTTTTAAAACTTTTGGGGTGAAAAATCGAATTTTGGAAAACTGGGAAAAGAAAAAATTACCGGGGCGGTGCAAGCGGGCGACGGTCATCCGCACGCGACCGTCGCACCATACCTCGACCGGTCGCCCAGGCCATTTGTACAACTTAAACAACATTCTCGTCTCGCTTTTTAAAAGACGAAGAAAACTCCCAAACCCTTATAGCAGGCGAATATTCATCCCTTTCTTCTACAATCTTCAATTCTTCATCATTTTTCACGATTCTTGTTGCTAATCTTCTTATTTTCACAAGAATCTTACATATATGGCTCCCCGAAAGAATTCCACCGTCGAAATCCCATCTCCCAAGCGTAGAAGGGGCGGAGAGGGTTAAAGAAATCGGCAAGAGAAAGCCGAACAAAGGGATATTCGAGCCGCTCAAAGAAACGTGGCTCAAGAAGGTGATGATGTTCAAAATCCCATTCTCTCTCGGGCCCAAATTACCGAAGCTACGCGGAACAATTTCGCTCCAAAATTGTCGTTGGGCGAAAGGTAAAAATCCTTTGTTACTCAGCCCCTAATTCCCACAATGTTCTTAATTTCATCAATAAATATGCGGAATGGTACTATGAGGACTCGGGAATGGGAGGAAAGTCTATTGCTCGGACTAAAATGTGTCGTTTTAGTTCATTTACAAATGAGTATCCTACTATTAGAGGATTTTTGAGGAGCAAGGTTGGATGTATTTATGGGAACATGCTTATGTTTTGTATGATGATGATATTATCCAACTCTTTTATGCCAATATGTGGGTCGAATATGATGTTGAAAGGAAGCTAGTAGTAAATTCACTTATAAGGGGTCGTCATTTTAGATGGACTCCCAATGATATTTGCCGGTTTTTACGTGTTAGAGAAGGTGGTTGGGATTATTTCTCTTGTGGGACTTGGAATGATGAAATGTTGGGGGTGTCAATGAAAGAAGTGAAGACGTATTTGGGAGTATGGCCAAAGTATTCTTTGTTGGCAATGACACTTGAGCATCGTATTTTGTCGGTCATTGTCTCATATTGCATTTGTGGTAAGTCGGGAAAGATGCCTAGCAACATGGATTACTTTTTGACTTATAAGATTGCTAGGAGGGAACCACTTAACTTTGGTGCCATACTTATTCAATATCTAATCGAGTCCATCACTCAAGGTAATAGAAGTTAGTTATGGGAAATTGGATTTGTAAACTTCTTATTCAATCGGGACTACCTTCGTCGGAGTGTAACTCGGAAGTATTTCAAAATGACTTCGACATTGATAACATCTCCCAAATGGTCACGATGCACAAGAATATGGACATCCGACCAACCAAAATGGCTAGAGGAAGAGGTCAAGAGTCCCCGATCCTAATGACTACTTTGATGACGCCGAGGCCGCACGATTGGCGGAAGAGGGCGAACCGAGCAATCCGGAGGGTAATCTGGTGCTCAACCGCCTAGAGGTATACTCAAGCTGAATTTGATGAGATGAGGGCTTTTCATGAGACGAGATATGAGGCTTTGGAGCAAAAGACCTCCAAAATGCAAAAGTCTATCGGCAAATTGAAGAAATTCATCAAGGACCTTATTCCTTTAACTTGCTTCTCCTCGGATGAGGAATGATGTCCCCACCCCCTTTACTTTCTAGCATTTTCATTCATGTTGCTTTGCATTTTGATGAACTTTTGTAAAACTCTTTTGTACTAATGATATTTGCTTATTTTCTTAAAAGGGTTAAAATTGCAAGTTGATAATGACTTGTGGATGATCATGATTTGGATGGAGTATTTGATGGTAAAAATACTCTTATATGGCATGGTTTGAATATTGGCATGAAGTACTTGATGGTAAAAGTGCTTCTCTTAATGCTTTGATATTTATGCTTAGTTGGATATGTTGGGACATTTGATACATGTATTGTTTAAAGCATGACCTATTACTTGATAGATGTTCTAATTTTTGGCATTTGTAATGCCTTGATCATTCTTAGCTTATCTCAATTGGGTTGAACCCTTGAGAACCTACTTTGAGCTTCTTATTTGATGAACAAATGTTGCATATGGTGCATATGATCTTTTTGAGCTTTGGAATGAGGTTGATTGATGATATGAAAATTTTTGGCTTGAAACCTTTACAAGGACTATATGCAACCTCTTTTTATTTTTAACGCACACAAGGTGTTTGTTGAAATGTCGCAATGAAACTTTCAACTTCTACATAATTCTCTTGCTTCAAAATATCTTAAAATCTTTTTGAAATCATGTTTTTAGCTAACTAATGAGCTTATGGATCTCTTATGTTACAATTCTCCCATCCTCCTTGGACTTTATGTATAATTTGCTCGATGGTTGTTAAGCCGTCTCGTTTGCGCACTTTGATATATTTATAAAGTTTTTATCATCCTAACATTCTTTTTGATGATTCCAAAGGGGAGAAACAGGATATTGGCTCATTAGCTCAAAGAAGCTAATAAAAGCTTGTCATAAAAGCTATAAGCTATGGCTCATAAAAGTCATAAGTTGTGATTCGTTTTTAGTCCAATTGTTGCTTGATGGACTTTTATAATTGTTTAATGATGCTTGTTGACAGGGGAGCTTATAAGCTCTTGAACAATTTGTAAAAGCTAAAGCTTTTAGCTTATGAAAAATTGCTTTTACATTATTCTTGATATGCTTGTTGATAGGGGAGCTTGTGCTTATTATTGAAAATATTTACTCCTACTTGGTTGCTTTAATATTTTTGGAAATTTTGGTTGCTTCCAAAAGGTCAAATGTTTTTACCGGAAAATCATTTCTAAAATCGCTCTCTTAGTTGGTGTAAAAATTGTTTTGGTTTGTAATCATCAAAAAGGGGAGATTGTTTGATACATGTTTTTATCTTAATTTTGATGATTTTATTTTATCACCAAAACAATGTTTTTAAAGGTTGTCCAAATACTCCTAAATGATTTAAAATGGTTTTAATATTTTCCTGGAGTATTTCCTCAAGTTTATTTTTGATAATAATGGACAACACTTTTAATGATTTTATATCAATGAGTTTTTACTCCTATAACAAGATTTCCAAATGTTGTCTAAATACTCCCAATTGGATTAAAATGTTTTTACTTGAATTTTCGAGTATTTCTTGAGTTTTATTTTCGACAAAAATTGGACAACATTTGCTCTCTCGTGGTCGACCGACGCCCTATAGGGCAACCCGTACAAAGATGTTTTTAGAAAGCAAAAATGAGACGGAGGTAAAAACAGTGTCGGCGACCGGTGCCGCCCGGGCATCGACCGATCTGTCGGCCGGCCGCCAGCCGGTGGTCGACCGACTGCTGCATGTTTCGTTTTGAAAGCAGAACAAAACCTCTTCATTTTTTTAATTAGGGAGACCTGTTGAGACAGGGGGTCGACCGGTCGAAGCCTATGTCGACCGGCCGCCTGTGAAATTTTCAAAGTGTTCTTATTTCTCTTATTTACGTGCGGCCGTCCTACAGTAATATTGACAAAGAAAAATATGACCGTTTGACAAACAGACACATTTCCTTAAATTGTGGGATTGATTTCTAACAGCTATATTCTTGATTTTAATTGTATTTTTCTCAGATTTTCAATCCCCAAGAGGAGCCTATGCTTGATCAATCATCTCCTATAAATAGAGGAAGGTTTGGAGCAACCATGACAACAATTGAGATACAACACAACAAGATACACTTCAAGCATATACTTGGTCTTTCATTGTTATTATTCTTGTTGTAAATTTGCCTAGCTTATCACTTTCACATCCTTGAGGTCTAGGCTATTCTTGATTACACCTTGCACTCAAATTGTATTATTCATTATTGAGTTGTAATCTTGATTTTTGGTTATCATTCAAACACAAGATATCCTTGTGAGTGTTCTTGTGGTAAGAACACACTTGGATGATCTAGGTGATAGGTGAAGAAGATTTTGGTGATCTTCTTATTGAGGTGTTGAAGAATTTGGTATTCTTCAAGGTTGAAGATTGTGGTAATCTTCACGAGGTGCCGTTGAAGGAAGATTGTGGTAATCTTCAAAGGGAGATTGTGGTAATCTCCAAAGGTGGTGTTGAAGAAGAGTGTGGTTCTCTTCAAGGTGTTGTAAGTTGAATTTGTATTAATTTTGGTAATTAATAAAATTCTTTTTCTTTTTGAAATCCATCCCTGATATCTTTGGGTGGTAGAGGATTAGGCCCTAGGTGGGTTGAACCTCTTTAAATCGACGTGTGTTGTTTACATTCCGCACCTTTATTATTGTGTTTGAGCATTCGGTTATAAAAAGAGGGCGAAATCGAAAAGATGGAGATAATCTATTCACCCCCTCTAGATTATCGTAGCCGCTGGACTTACAATATAGTGCAAGAATTTAAGTCTTTGAAATGTAAATGACACGAAGGTTTTATAGAGGTTCGAAGATGGGGTAATTCTTCTACTCCTCTCTTCTCCAACTTCTCGGAGGAATCCACTAGGTATTGATCGAGATATAAAGTGGTAACAGTCCGATACAAGTCTTGATCACACAAAGTGACTTGTTCCTTTGGGACTCGGTCGGGAGACGCCTTGATCACTCGGTGGCTTCTCGTGCGACTCGAACTTCTTCACAGGGCGTTGCGCTTGTTACTACAAAACTCACTTGCTCAAGCTCTTTGGATTTGATCACAAAGCCCTCCAAAAGCTCAAGACTTGGTTCAACCTTGAACCTTCCTACAATCCTTCGTGGAATGTAGACCCCTTGATTCTTCATAAATTTCCTCTTCAACCGATTGAAGTTATCTTTCCTTCACAGTGAGTGTTGGATTGATGTTCTTCGTAATGTAGGCTTCGAGGATTGAGCGTTTAATAACTTGAGAATGTTTCAGTTACAAAATGTTTCTTTCTTGCTTGTATTGTCAAGGTAACCTTGTGTAACTTTCGTAACATTTTCTCGAGTTATTCCTCGGCCTTTTATAGTGTTCTTTCAAAAATCACCCGTTGAAGAGATAGGCTTATTTTTGAAAGTCACTTGTGGACGTTGGCTTGTCTTGTTGCGATCCTTGAATTTGCCACTTCCTCGTATAAGATGTTCTTGACTTTTCGAGTTCGACACGGTGTAGTGCTTCCCATTGGTTTATTCCTCTTGCACGCTTCGGGACTGAGAGCACTTCAAGAAAGGTAGCATGGAGATATTACTTGTTTAAGTAATTCTCTTGATTTATGTGCAACGGATCTCTTTCAGTTATCTCGACTTGACTGCATTTCCTTGTTTTCCCCAGGTGACTTAGAGTCAGCTTCCAATCATTGGATGACTCTCCTGTCACTTTGACTTGAGACTTGGCTATATTTGGTGACTTGATCGATACTTCATTCACCGATCTCACTCGCTCCTTCATCGAGTCCTTGTCTTCTCTTCTTTGCCATACTCAAATTGTCTTTACAACGGAGTCTTCCTTCTAGCCTTGATTGTCTTCTTGCATGTTTAGTCATAGTGACTTAACTCAAACTTGACCCTCTACTTATTACAATGCGATTTACAACAAGGAATGGGGTGCCAACTTCCTATTCTAAGTTTTACATGGCATTCATCAAAATCTAAACAATAAATTTCCCAACAATGGCCAAAAAGACACAATCAAGAACGGAATGTGACAAAAGTCATATTGTGTAAATGTCATTGACTAGGTGTACACGAATGAGGAATAGTTCAAGGCATTGCGTTCACTAGGCCCCGGTATATCCGATGATATTAATAAAATAAGGTTCAAAGTCGCAAACTACCTCCGATACAATATGGTTTCAACTAAACTCGAGTATAAGAGTCTGCATTTTCATGTGCATTTGATTTCCATTCATGTGGGGGATTGTTGGAAATTGGTTTGAGAAGTAATGGATTGATACCTAATTTTGACCATTTTTTTAGTGACTAATTATTTAATTTCGGAGGAATTAAATATTAGAATAATATTCTACGTTTCGAGTAGATGAGCGTGGTATATTTAACTTCTCAAAACCATTTTGTGGTGAGTGAGAAATAAAATCCACAAGTTAGTCACTTAGAAATGAGACAATGGATGATGGGAAGGTGAAAAGACACCATCCCACAAGGGAATAAAATGTTAATTTTAATCAATATATAAGTAAGTGGGTTTGTAAGAGTGTGCAAGATGAAATAACTATACGCATGTGAGGTGTGGTTGGCAAGGCTATACGCGCGCATTATCGATTGCAAGTTAAAAGCTGAAACTGCAGCTTTTAAAGTGAAACAACACAACTCTCCCACTACTTGGAAGTTACAGCATAGTGGAGTGACCACTACTTGGAGGTTACAGCATAGTGGAGTGCCCACTACCTGGAAGTTACAACCATTATCTCGAAGTCTACGCCTGCCCGAAGAAAGAGTCCCAATGCCTAGTTGGAAGTCCTATAAATAGGAGCATTATTGTTGTTCATGATTACACTTTTTCATACACATTTTCTTTCTTGTACTTGCATAAAGTGTACTCGGTTTTCATATTCTAGTTCGAAAGGTGCCTTGAAATTTGCGGTCTTTTATTTCAAGGAGGCAAATTGTATTTTTTGGGGATAACACGTGCATTAAAATCGGCACTATACGGGACGTGTTTATCTTGCGGATAGAGTTTTAACTCGCCTCAGCTTTTCTCGCAATTTTTCTATTCTCTGTAATAGATAGGTTTCCTTGTAATCCGGTTTACGAAATAAACACCAGAAATTTTCAACACTATGGCCTAAGATTAATCCGGTGAAACCGGAACATGAGAAGCCAAAGAAAGAAAAAAGGATTCATTGTTATTCTAATGTTATTATTATACGATTAAACATCTATAAATTAATAACCTTGGGCCTACAACAATCTATTAATTTAGCGATATATTAAATAATCGATAAATTAATAATCTATTAATTTATAGAAATATGGCTTGTAGAAAAATATTTTTGCTTGTAGATTATTGTCTTGTCATCTATAATTATTTGAGGGCTCATTGCTACTTGAAGTCAAGTTTGTTAAGCGATAGGAAGCTCTTCTTCACCGAGTTAAGCGACGGAGTTTTAGGCTTGGGCTTATCACCATATCCAACCCGGTTTACGCTTAGGTCTAGTCTTCTAAAGCTTGCTCCAAAGATGAAAGTCGATCTATTACGACCAGCTTTCGCCACATGGATAGTTCAATGTACTCATCGGCGCTCCTCAAGACAACAAAGCCATCATTGTGGGGATAGTTGACCATGGCCATAGCATCGTGCCCATTGAGCAGCTTCCTTTACATACATCACAAGGTTCCAATTATTATTTTTTCTTGTCACCAAACAAAACATCAAAATATTCAACCTTGTGATGAGAGTATTATAAAATGTAAATATGTTAAAATCGTAGAGTTTTTGAGAGCGACGTATGAATTGTGAAGTTGAAAGTAACAATTTTATTGTAGACCCCCTTCTCAAAATAAAGCTCAATAGCCATGACATTAAATAATTTTTTGTTGATCTCACGAGAAATCAATCTAAAAATCCGTACTACCATAACAAAATCGGATATGAGATTCAAGGTGACATCAATTTCAACAAGAAAAATAATAGTTGAGTCATTTTTATGAAGCTCTCATAGATTAATCGTAAATATAATACATATTAAAGAATTATTAATCTAAATATTGCATGGGACCTATGAATTCTCAAATATGTATTATCTTATAAATTTAGAGAATTATTAATTCAGCATATTGTCTCTAATCTTGAGTTGAGACTGAAAAAATATTATTTAAGCGAGTTTATTGATTAATCAAGTATTAAATTATCAAGGTTCCAGTGTAAGTTGATAGGGCTAAAATAAATCTCGGGACTAAGAGGACCTTGTAGCAATATTTATAGAGTAAGTTTGATCAAACTCATAAAGCCACCCATCTTTTTCTGGGTAAATATGTAATTCATGGGCTTTCCCAACCTTTTTCGTCTAAAAACCCCAATTTTGTAAATAATTTGTTTGTAATATAAATATTTATTTCTATTATTGGATCAAATTTGACTATTTGAGTGGTTCTGTAATTAATCCTTCAATATATAAAATAGATATCAAACTCAATTACAATAGCTTTGAACAAAATCAAAATAATTTAAACGGTTTTAAACGTTTAAAGAAGATTATTCAACATAACAATGAGTTTCTCTCTTGTCTGATGACAAGTATGGTTTGTCTTGCTATGCCTTAGCAAGTTTTTTTTTCTTCTGCGTTTATTTTTAACTGTCTTCCTATTTTGTTCCTCTTTTTTCATTGTTTAAAGATTGTCTCTTTTGTTTGTTCGATATGTCTGAAAACAATCATACACTTGATGAACTTTGTGGTCGTATGCGATTGGAGGAGGAGGAAGAAGGAGGTTTGCTTATTGATGATGTAGATGATGGGGCTAATATTCAGGATTTACGATGGTGCTTAGTGGGCCGTTTCTTATCCGATCGTCAAGTGAATTTCATGGCTATGAAAAATATGATGGCTTCAATTTGGCGTCCAGTGAAGGGAGTCTTTATGAAAGAGTTAGGCCCAAATCTATTTCTATTCCAATTTTTTCATGAATTGGATATTTCGCGAGTGCAATCGAGTGGACCTTGGACGTTTGATAATCTTCTACTAATCACTAAACGGCTGTATATTGGTGAACAACCATCGAAGGTTCCTCTATTCCATGTGGAATTGTGGGTTCAAGTATATGATCTCCCGTTCGGTTTTATGACGGAGAAAGTGTAAGTCAGTGGCTACGATAATCTAGAGGGGTGAATAGATTATCTTCATCTTTTCGATTTCGCCCTCTTTTTAAAACCGAATGCTCAAAGACAATAATAAAGGTGCGAAATGTAAACAACACGCGTCGATTTATAGTAGTTCAACCCACCTAGGGCCTAATCTACTACCACCCCAAAGATATCCGGGATGGATTTCAAAAAGAAAAAGAATTTTATTAATTACCAAAATTAATACAAATTCAACTTACAACACCTTGAAGAGCACCACACTCTTCTTCAACACCACCTTTGGAGATTACCACAATCTCCCTTTGAAGATTACCACAATCTTCCTTCAACGGCACCTTGTGAAGATTACCACAATCTTCAACCTTGAAGAATACCAAATTCTTCAACACCTCAATAAGAAGATCACCACAATCTTCTTGCACCTATCACCTAGATCATCCAAGTGTGTTCTTACCACAAGAACACTCACAAGGATATCTTGTGTTTGAATGATAACCAAAAATCAAGATTACAACTCAATAATGAATATTACAATTTGAGTGCAAAGTGTAATCAAGAGTAGCCTAGACCTCAAGCATGTGAAAGTGATAAGCTAGGCAAAATTACAACAAGAATAATAACAATGAAGAACAAATATTTGCTTGAAGTGTATCTTGTTGTGTTGTATCTCAATTGTTGTATAGATTGCTCCAAAACTTCCTCTATTTATAGGAGATGATTGATCAAGGATAGGCTTCTATTGGGGATTGAAAATCTCTGAAAAAATACAATTAAAATCAAGAATATAGTCATTTAGAAATCAATCCCACATTTTAAGGAAATTTGTTTCTTTGTCAAAACGGTCATATTTTTTTGTCAAAGCACGCAGGCGGCCATTCGCACGAAATAAAAGTTTGAAACGAAACACATCAATTTTTACATAGGGTGACCGGTCGACGTGTACCTCGACCGGTCGTCCCTATCATCAACCGTCCCCTTAATGGTTTTAGAGAAAATCAAGTTCTGCTTCAAAACCAAACTTGCAATCTGCGGTCGACCCAGGCGGCCGACGGCCGACCGATCGGCGACGCCGAGCGGGGTCGATCTGCTTGATTTTTCTTCCGTCTTATTTTCTCGTTTCAAAAATCATCTTGGTGCGGGTTGCCCTATAGAGGCGGCCGACGAAAGAGACAAAATGTTGTCCAATTTTTATCGAAAATAAAACTCAAGAAATACTCCAAAAATATAGTAAAAACATTTTAAACCGATCGGGAGTATTTAAACAACATTTAGGAACCTTGTTTAGAAGTGAAATCTTATGAACATAAAATCATTAAAAGTGTTGTCCAATTTTATCTAAAATAAACTTGAAGAAATACTCCGGAAAATATAAAAACCATTTTAAATTATTTAGGAGTATTTGGACAACAATTTAAAACATTGTTTTGGTGTAAAAATAAAATCATCAAAATTAAGATAAAAACATGTATCAAACAATCTCCCCTTTTTGATGATTACAAAACCAAAACAATTTTAACGAGGTCGATTTTGAAAACAAAACAATTTTACCTTAAAAGGAACTATCCGTTGTGAGCGACAACATTCCACGCAATATAATCACAAGGATGGGAGTAGAGATATTAAACATATGTAGTAAAAGCTCCCTATCAATATGAACAACAAGAGTAATGTAAAAGCAATCATCCACAAGCTAAAAGCTTAAGAATCATCCACAAGCTAAAAACTTAGCTTTTACATATTGGTCTTAAGTACAAGAGCTTATAAGCTCCCCTGTCAACAAAACATCATTAGACAAGTATATAAGTCCATAATACAACAAATGGACTAAATATAATCCACAACTTATGGCTTTTAATAGCCACAACTTATAGCTTCTTTCTCGAGCTTTTATTAGCTTATATGAGCTAATAAACATAACTTGTTTCTTCCCTTTGGAATCATCAAAAGAATGTTAGCACGATAAAAACATCATATAATCATATCAAAGTGCGCAACTAAACCGATGTATCGAGCTATTTTAAACATTGAAGCTTATAGATCAAATAGGAGGAAAAAGTCGATCATACGACTTGTAGAAACTTATGAAAACTCATTTGATTTGCAAAACATGATCTCTATAAATATATAAGACATTTGGAAACTAGAGAATCATGTAGGTGATGAATTTTTCATTGAAACGTTTTATCGAACATTTTGTGGGCGTAAAAATTAAAAGAAGTTGTATAGAGCCCTTGTAAATGAATCAAGCCAAAATTTTCATCACCAATTCACATCAAACATCATACAATACAACATAACAACTAAGCTCATCATGATCATAAGATAATTTCGTCAAGAAAAATATACAAGAAAACCACAAGCTCAAGGGTTCAACCCAATTGAGCAAAGAAAGGAAAATTCTTACCATTTGATCGGTAAAGATGAGCGATGATGATGATAAACATGTTATATAAGGTCCAAGATATGAATTGAATGCATGAAAACAAATTTTGAGTGAAATTTGTGTGAATTTGGCAAAGGGGGAAAATAGAGTTGAAAGGGCCAAAATGCCAAAGTCGGAAACAAACAATTTTACCAAAAAATCTCCAAGGGCGACCAGTCCGGGCATGGGCGACCGGCCGGCCCTCCCTGGCGCAGCCATTTTTTGATTCTGTTTTGAAATCAAAATTTGATCCAAAAATCTGATTTTTCGCCCTAAGTTTTAAAAACGTGCAAAATGCAAACGTAGACCTCATTCAAGATATACATTATGTCATAATCAAGCTCGAAATGAGGTAAAATACTCAGCGATTAATGATTAAAAAGTCCGCGAGTTATCCTTGAGACGGAATTAAACACATCTCAAGTTTTTGTTAAAAACTCAATCCCTTTTTTTTAAATATCCGATCTCAATATGTTTAGTTTGATTATGACGAACTATATTTTGAATACTGAAAACCGTATAATAAATACCGGACTTGTTATCCCGAAGACTAAGAACGTTTTATAACTATGGATATACAAGTCATAAGAAGAAGTGCCTTTCAAATATTTGAAAATTTCTTTTAACGGTACTTTAATGAGATTCGTTGAGATAGTTTTTTGAATTCGAGCATATAGACATAAGGCATATGGAATGTCGAGTCTATAGGAATAATACAAGAAAACATACCTCGAATTTATTTGTCGGCCGATATGCCTTTCTCAACCTTTGTCAAACTTTAGCCATAGAGGTTGAGATGGTTCTTCTTTTCTTCAATGCTTAACTCTTTCAAGAGTTCTTTTGAAATATAACCATCTTCTTGGCATTGAGTAATTTGAATTCCAATGATCAAATTTGAGTTTCCCTCATCATGATCATCTTAGGTTCACCTTGCATTGACTTGGAAAAATATCTTGCACAAATATTTATTAGTAGCACCATAATATTATCAACATAAATTTGCACAAGTAAACAACCTTGCCTTTTTCAAAACAAGAAGTGTAGTATCAACTTTACCTTTTGTAAAATCATTTTGCAAAAATAGCTAAGCCTATCAACCGTGAAGGCCTTTTATAAAAATCATTTGGCCTAAAATTTTAAACTCCGATAGACTTATATTTGAATAAAATCATTTAGAAAGTTGGATTTAACATCCATTTGGTAAAGCTTGAAATTTTCTTAAAACAAGAATGGGCAAGTAAAATGCAAATAGCTACTAAATGTGTTATGAGTGCAAATGTTACAACAAAATTAATTACATTCTTTTTGAAAATACCTTCGAGCTACTAACCTCGCCTTAGTTCGACCAATGTTGCCTTGGTCATTGAGTTTGTTCCTAATACCCTTTTTGTCTTCTTCATCACTATCATCATAGGGCATCCAATTGATCTAAGGTGTTCATAATAGAATATTTACATCCAAATATTTTGAGGTAACTAATATTTGGAGTACTTCATTTCTCATCTACAAACTTAATAAACTCATTAATGGCATCGCTTATATAAGCAAGAAAAAAATAGCCCAAGTGTAAAAACATGCCTCAATCATCAATCACAAACTATCTTGCATAAGAGCATAGTAGAAATAGACACTATATATATGAAGCAAGAAACACATACTATGCATCAAGAGTCTAATAAATCATGCAAGTTCAAATAAGCTTAAGAGAGCTACAAAGGTCTCTTTTGAAATTTGAGAATTCGATAGCATATAGTTGAGACCTCATTTAAAAGAAGTATTTGAACAAGAGTTGACAAAGCAAATATGTGCAATCAAATATCGAATAGTGCCTTTCAAAGAATCTAAAAATCCTCTTAATGGCACTTGTAAGAAATACTATGAAAAACAAGCACATAGGCACATGGCAATACATATATCGAGTCTATAAGAGTAAGAATAACACAAGTAAACGTGCCTCGATAATTTATGCCTTTCTTGACAAATAATGACGTAAATGGTCATTTGTGAAAATATGTAAATCTACACAATTCTTAAAACAAATCTAGCACAAAATCATAATGATAAAAGTGTAGGCTAAGAGATATCACAAGTAAGCTCATGCCATAAAAATCCATAAAAGATTATAACACACTTTAGTCTACAAAAATGCACAAGAGTTTTAAAAACATCATATAAGGTCTTCTTTTTCAAAAATATTTTAAAAGCACAAATATATATTGAAGGCCTTAATTAAAAAATAAATACTTGAAAACTCATTTTGCAATTAAGACATGTTCGCCTTATTTTTAGCTTCACCGCAAGTGTACGGTGTAGTTTATAGAATAGGGTAAGCAAGGTCGTATCCACAGAGACTAATAAATTTATGTGCTAAGTATTGAACTAAGATAGTCTTATTTTTATTTAGACGATCGAAATTTGATAATTGTAGTAGAAGTAAAGACAAGATTAACCACAAAAACACAATATACTAAGAATAATGGAATTATCAAGGGAATGAAATGGATTCCCGGGTTATGGTTTCAATTAATATTTCTCTTATTGTCCGATTTAATCAAAGTCAAAGTTATTATTAATATACCTATAAGACGATCACAACGGTATTTTATCCTCCATCTTGAGATGTATATAAAGTGTAGATTGAAATATCTATGCTAGCATCTCTACTCAACATAAGATACACAACTCCCAAATGCACAAAAGATCAAATATCCTCACAAATATTCACAAACCTCTCGATTATGTAAATATTCATGTCAAGTACTCAAGATCTAATATTGAAACTCATCTCTCGAATTATGAATCAATATATCAAACAAGTTAAATCATTGGCCAAATGATAAAACAAGAATAAGAACAAAGTACTCAAATAGGCTTCAAGACAATAACTTCAACTAAGATTAAAACATTCAACAAGAGTTCAATTAATCTACTTCCAAAACCCGGAAATCACAAGAAGTTTAGCTACTCATTACAAATAAACAACTCATAGACAAATTGTTCATATTCATGACAAGCTAAAATGAAAGATTAAAGCACAAAGAATGAGAAAACTTAGGGAAATGGATAATCTCTCGATTAATCTTCAATCCTCAAGCTCCGATTTGACCCGATTCTTCCCTTGGTTCTTCCTTGATGAAGTTGATGTATTTTTGTGTTCTTGGGTGTATTCCCAGCCTTTCCTTCATACCCTAGATCAAGCCTCCCATGTATGTATTTATAGCCCCTCAAAAGTTCAAGAAATAGGTGGAAGAACTTAGGAATTTCCGTCCAGGGGCGCTGCGGCGCCCGGGACGGGCGCTGCAGCGCCCGACCGAGTTTTTCACCCATCAAATGTTGGAATTTGCTTTTGAGCCCTTCTTCAAAGTTGTAGCCCTATCTCTTAGCTTTACATAGCCACTTGAATCATATCAATATCAATTTTGTAGAGAGAGTTATGGCCAAAATACAAAACGCTGCCAGTGATGGAAATTTCAGACGCGTTTGGACGTTTCTTCAAATCAATCTCTCGTTGTTTGCTCGTTTGTACTTCTTTTGATACACGATTCATTACTATGACTATAAACTCAATATAATTGGCTCTCAACATGGCTTGGCTACTCAAATGACTCAAAATACTCAAAAACAACACAAAACTCAAGTCTAGGAAGCCCAAATCATTGGTATAAAACCAAGTGAACAAATACCCCCAAACTTAAACTGTTGGCCGTCCCGGTCAACACTTTTAAAAACAAGATAAAACATGACTAGGAGTAATGAAAAGTAGAACGCACAATAACTCCATAAAATTCGTATTGTTCATCATAGGTGTCAAGCAATGAATTAACCAAGCCTCAAACATCTAACATAGAGCACATATTAAAGAAACCATGGTAAATGCTAAGAATTACACCTCACAAAGATCAAGTGTATACTCTCATCTCGAATGAATATAGGGCGTGTTTACGCTCAATTCAATTCAATATTGCGAATTACCATAGACTTGCAAATCGTCTCATATCTCCGCCACTAGGATGTATGCAAAATTGTGAATCAAAAAGGACTTTTTCCTTTGGTTGTAATGAAGGCTCTTTGGTTGGGGTAGGAAAATATGGATAGAGTGACTCAAACTCGAGCGTATAGACCGGTGAGCATATAATTCATCTACATTAAAGCTCAATATGCTACTCAAATCACCTCTCATTTTCACCAACTCTTCTTATCTCCATCCCCTTTATTTTGTAAACTCAACCATTCACATTACAATTTTTAACCTCCAAGTTCATTCAAAGAAAACTCATTCATCGATCTATTTTTTTTTTAACTCTTATATGAGTTTTCAACATTTCATATCTCCTTTTTCTTTCTCTTTTGTTCTCATCAACCAACTATAACATCACCTTCTAACATTTTGATTTCACCCATTCACCCTTATTCAATTCCTTTACTCAATGCTTTACGCTCAAGTGTTGGGTAAAAGATTTATCAAGTTAAAGGCTTGAACTCGTGGCTATTAAAAATTAGGCAATAGGCTCAAGTTGGCTAACTAGGGATTTCAATATCATCATTAGGTAAGCAAAAGGCTTGAAGGGCTAACAAAATGGCCTTTGATCATTTTCACACCGCATACAACATGTGACCTTGACGAGAGATGCGAGCAAGTTCTAGAATTCTAACAACATGAATGATACACTCAAATTACAAACAAGATCGCACAAAATAGAAGCGAGTAAAGGCTCAAAATCTCACAAGCTTGTAAATACGTAATTCAAAGCATCATACCACGTTCTCAATATCCATATGCTTAAAGTCATCTATTCATGGCTCAATCAACTCATACTCGACACCCAATCCAAACAATACAAAATTTTCAAAAATAAAGCACGAGAATCTCAATATCGGTCAACTCACTCTCTAAACTCTATGAAAGCAATAAACGTGCTAAAGATGTAAACGTGTTTCTAATGCAATACAACCTAAAATGCTCTACATGCAACTATATGAAAACACACAAAAATGCAAATTTTGTTTTTTTAATCCACACATTTCATATCAAAATAACTATCTCCCCCAAACTTAAATGAAATTATATCGCACGTAAGAGAAGATAGAATTTCAATATAAAACTATGTGGATTTACCTCGATTCATTGTGCGGGTGGTGGCCCTCCTCGCATCTCCTCATATCGCTAAGACTTCTTCCTTCAACCATCACTTCAAATTTTGTACCTTAATATTATCTCACCAAGGGCCTTGCGACGGTCGTCGTGTGCCTTGCGCCGCGGGCTGCCCGTGCTTCATGCCGAAGCCACATTATTCCTCCTCCCGGCATGCACATGCGCCTTAGCACACAGTCACCCGTGCGTGATGCCGTACAACAACACTCGGTTTTTTTTTTTTTTACAAAAGAAAACAAACAAAAACAAAAATCACACACAAACCGTTGGGTTGCCTCCCAACAAGCGCTATATTTAACGTCTTTAGCTTGGCGCTTATTTATTTGATTCGTACCACCTTTGAATGCATATATTAGCTGTTTTGGATCGTGGTCAAGAACCGTTTTTGCTCTATTTGCATCTAGTAATGCATACTTAGGCTTTCCAAGCAAGTATTGGAGTCCTGATGTTGGAACACTTTGATTTGAATTATGCTCATGTTGTCCATGCGTGTACGCATATTCCGTGCTTGTCTCATTATGGAATAGTTTTCTTATATCTTGCACGCAATGCACGGGCGTACACACATGGTTCGTGTGTTCCTTGTCCTGTTTTTGCTCCTTTTCGGTACCACACACGGGTTGAAAGTGCATAAACACACAATCCGTATTTGGTTCCGAACTTTCTTGCTTTTCCAGGATCTTCATCTTCTCGTATTCGGTACCACTCATTTGATGAATGGCACTAGATTGTTCCTTCGAGTTGGCTTCAGTGGTGCTTAAAAATTGGCTCTTTTGATGTTGCCCACCAACAATTGTAACTAATTGGCCCATTTGAGTCTCGAGATTTTTCAATTGTGAATCCATAGTATTGCCAATCGATTGTGTCAATTCGCATTGCAACTCATCTTGTCCATCTTTGCTTCGTTTTTGGTAAGGCTATTTCCCATTTCCCTCATGAATAAATTTATTTGACTCATAAATGAAGTCGTTTGATTCATGAATGAAATGAGGGCGTCTTCCAAAGATGGTTTCGCCTCTTCCATCCGAACGGGTGCACCTATACCAATTCAAAGAAACAAATCAAGCATTGTAGAAGTAGAATTTACAAAAGAAAAATGAAAAAAATAAAAAAATGTCTAAATTAAGAATAATTCTATCTATCGCAATATTAGCACCAAAAATTGTATTAGTCCCCGGCAACGGCGCCAAAAACTTGTTCGCCTTATTTTTAGCTTCACCGCAAGTGTACGGTGTAGTTTATAGAATAGGGTAAGCAAGGTCGTATCCACAGAGACTAATAAATTTATGTGCTAAGTATTGAACTAAGATAGTCTTATTTTTATTTAGACGATCGAAATTTGATAATTGTAGTAGAAGTAAAGACAAGATTAACCACAAAAACACAAGATACTAAGAATAATGGAATTATCAAGGGAATGAAATGGATTCCCGGGTTATGGTTTCAATTAATATTTCTCTTATTGTCCGATTTAATCAAAGTCAAAGTTATTATCAATATACCTATAAGACGATCACAACGGTATTTTATCCTCCCTCTTGAGATGTATATAAAGTGTAGATTGAAATATCTATGCTAGCATCTCTACTCAACATAAGATACACAACTCCCAAATGCACAAAAGATCAAATATCCTCACAAATATTCACAAACCTCTCGATTATGTAAATATTCATGTCAAGTACTCAAGATCTAATATTGAAACTCATCTCTCGAATTATGAATCAATATATCAAACAAGTTAAATCATTGGCCAAATGATAAAACAAGAATAAGAACAAAGTACTCAAATAGGCTTCAAGACAATAACTTCAACTAAGATTAAAACATTCAACAAGAGTTCAATTAATCTACTTCCAAACCCTGAAATCACAAGAAGTTTAGCTACTCATTACAAATAAACAACTCATAGACAAATTGTTCATATTCATGACAAGCTAAAATGAAAGATTAAAGCACAAAGAATGAGAAAACTTAGGGAAATGGATAATCTCTCGATTAATCTTCAATCCTCAAGCTCCGATTTGACCCGATTCTTCCCTTGGTTCTTCCTTGATGAAGTTGATGTATTTTTGTGTTCTTGGGTGTATTCCCAGCCTTTCCTTCATACCCTAGATCAAGCCTCCCATGTATGTATTTATAGCCCCTCAAAAGTTCAAGAAATAGGTGGAAGAACTTAGGAATTTCCGTCCCGGGCGCTGGCGGCCGGGACGGGCGCTGCAGCGCCCGACCGAGTTTTTCACCCATCAAATGTTGGAATTTGCTTTTGAGCCCTTCTTCAAAGTTGTAACCCTATCTCTTAGCTTTACATAGCCACTTGAATCATCTCAATATCAATTTTGTAGAGAGAGTTATGGCCAAAATACTAAACGCTGCCAGTGATGGAAATTTCGAGACGCGTTTGGACGTTTCTTCAAATCAATCTCTCGTTGTTTGCTCGTTTGTACTTCTTTTGATACACGATTCATTACTATGACTATAAACTCAATATAATTGGCTCTCAACATAGCTTGGCTACTCAAATGACTCAAAATACTCAAAAACAACACAAAACTCAAGTCTAGGAAGCCCAAATCATTGGTATAAAACCAAGTGAACAAGACACAAATAAAAGCATGCATAATAACAAAATAAAATGCATATTTAACTAGGGAGATACGGGTTACCAATTTCGCTATTTCCATGGGTTGTGCCGTTCCCATTGTTGATAGTATCTTCCCCTCGAGAGGTCACTTTGTTGATGATGGCTCCTTTGATTACTCCATTTCCAAGATTTTTGTCCTTCCCATTGTTGATAGTCTCTTCTTCTTTGAAAATCATCTTGTTGATGATGTTTTTGCCATTTCCAAGGATTTTGTTCTTCCCATTTTTGATTATATCCTCTTCTTGGAAATTGGCTTTGTTGAAAATGTTTTCTCCTTTGATCAAATGAATTGATCATTTGATGTCTTCTTGGCGGTATGAATTTTCTCCGATTATTATTTCGCCGGGTACCTAATACAACATTATTTTGTGGTACCCTCAAGTGCTTGGGTCCTTTAGGATTAGCTTTGAGACTTTTAGGTCTCCAAAAATGATTAGAGCTATTTCTAGCCCGACAAGTATTAGCCATATGACCCTTTTTACCGCAATAAAAGAATGTAATAATTCTAGGAGCATAATGACCAACGTTCTTAGAGACTTGATTCTTTTTCATGTGATTGACACCCTTAGGCTTATGATCAAGTTCTAGTTTCGAATTATCACAACAATCAACAATATTGGTCATTCTATCGGTACTCAAGTTGGATTTAGATAAGTCATTTTTCAAGCAATTTATATCCTCAACAAGAGTACTATTTTCTTTCTCAAGGTTTCTAACCTTGTCAAGAGTGGTGGTGTGAGCACATGATAGTGATTCATAGGAAGTAAATAAACTATCCTTTTCATTTTTCAAAACATTGAATTCCTTTTTCAAATTTTTGTACTTAACAAGTAAATTTTGGAATTCATTTTGTAGTTCATCAAAATCATTTTGCAAATCACTATAATCATTTTGTATAACAATATCATAGGAAGTAGAGGTTTAAGACATACCTCGTTTTCTTCTTCGATGCCCATGAGGCATTGTTCAACTTCTTCATCATGGAAGGTTGTAGAAGGCTCATCCCATGTTGTTGGATTTGATGTTGTAACCATTTGTGAGGTAGATGCTTTTGAGTTGCTCCTTTCATTTGCATATACTTCATAGATGGCTTCTAATTTTGTCATACTTCATGTGCCGATCGAATACCTACAACATGATCAAATTCCAAAGTAGTAAGTGAACAATACAAAATATTAAGAGCTTTACCATTTAAGGAGATGATTCTCTTCTCTTCATCATTGAGCTCTTTGAAGCCTTTAGAGGTGTGTGGTGTATTCTTCGTCGGAATGGATTCTCCATTGATGACGGTGTTCCAAATATCGAACCCGCAACTTTGTAAATAGCATTCCATTCTTTCTTTCCAAAATGTAAAATTTTTGGAATCAAATAGTGGTGGCTTGGTGGTGGAGGTGCCGGTAAGATGAGCTTCGTTCGTAGCCGACGATCGTTCCTCTTCACTCGCGATGTGAAACGAGCTTGCCAAAGAGTTTGGCTTTGATACCACTTGTAAGTCCAAGCGGCTACGATAATTTAGAGATGGGTGAATAGATTATCTCCATCTTTTCGATTTCGCCTCTTTTTTTAAAACCGAATGCTCAAAGACAATAATAAAAAGGTGCGGAATGTAAACAACACGCGTCGATTTATAGTAGTTCAACCCACCTAGGGCCTAATCTACTACCACCCCAAAGATATCCGGGATGGATTTCAAAAAGAAAAAGAATTTTATTAATTACCAAAATTAATACAAATTCAACTTACAACACCATGAAGAGCACCACACTCTTCTTTAACACCACCTTTGGAGATTACCACAATCTCCCTTTGAAGATTACCACAATCTTCCTTCAACGGCACCTTGTGAAGATTACCACAATCTTCAACCTTGAAGAATACCGAATTCTTCAACACCTCAATAAGAAGATCACCACAATCTTCTTGCACCTATCACCTAGATCATCCAAGTGTGTTCTTACCATAAGAACACTCACAAGGATATCTTGTGTTTGAATGATAACCAAAAATCAAGATTACAACTCAATAATGAAAATTACAATTTGAGTGCAAAGTGTAATCAAGAGTAGCCTAGACCTCAAGCATGTGAAAGTGATAAGCTAGGCAAAATTACAACAAGAATAATAATAATGAAGAACAAATATTTGCTTGAAGTGTATCTTGTTGTGTTGTATCTCAATTGTTGTATAGGTTGCTCCAAAACTTCCTCTATTTATAGGAGATGATTGATCAAGCATAGGCTCCTCTTGGGATTGAAAATCTACTGAGAAAAATACAATTAAAATCAAGAATATAGTTGTTAGAAATCAATCTCACATTTTAAGGAAATTTGTCTGTTTGTCAAACGGTCATATTTTTGTCTTTATCAAGCACAGGCGGCCGGTCGCACGAAATAGAAGTTTGAAACGAAACACGGCAATTTTTACATAGGGCGGCCGGTCGGCGTGTACCTCGATCGGTCGTCCTATCATCAACCGTCCCCTTAATGGTTTTAGAGAAAATCAAGTTACGTTTCAAAAATCAAACTTGCAGTGCGGGCGACCCACGGGCGGCCGTCGGCCGGGACCGGTTGACGCCCGGCGGCACGGTCGACCTGCTGATTTTTATTCCTTCTCATTTTCCTCTGTTTGAAAATCATCTTCGAGTGCGGGTTGCCTATATGATGCCGTCGACCAAGAGAAAAATGTTGTCCAATTTTTATCGAAAATAAAACTCAAGAAATACTCCGAAAATATAGTAAAAACATTTTAAACCGATCGGGAGTACTTAAACAACATTTAGGAACCTTGTTTAGAAGTGAAATCTTATGAACATAAAATCATTAAAAGTGTTGTCCAATTTTATCTAAAATAAAACTTGAAGAAATACTCCTAAAATATAAAAACCATTTTAAATTATTTAGGAGTATTTGGACAACAATTAAAAACATTGTGTTGGTGTAAAAATAAAATCATCAAAATTAAGATAAAAACATGTATCAAAATGAGAAGTTGGGAAAAACATTGGAAATTTCATTGGCGCATATGTGGAAGCGGATCAACACAGTTTCTCGGGGGTATGGCAAAACTATATGCGTATCCGAGTAGCGTTTGATGTTCGCACGCCTCTTAAGCGAAGAATGAAGTTACAAAAATCTGGTGGGGAATGTCTCTGGATTCATTTCAAGTATGAACGGCTACCTACGTTTTGTTTCTATTGTGGATTGCTCGGACATTCAGACAAATTTTGTGCTAGCTTATTCAATAATCCCAATGTCACTGCGGATCGTGCGTATGGTTCATGGTTACGAGCTCCGAATCGGAAGAAACAGAGTCATACAGGTGGACAATGGCTGCGTTCAGCCACTCCGGGGCAGGATTCCGACCAGCATCCTGACGGAGGGGGTGGTTACAATCAGGATAACGTTAGCGAAAATCTGGGGCCAAAATTTCAGGAAACGACTGTAACCGACGCTAGCAGTTACGAGCATTATGGGGCGGTTTCCAAGGATTCTGTGGGATCAGCACACTTGACAGTTAAATATGGTAAGGAATTAATTCCATCCATGCCATTAAGTGTTATTTCGAATATTCCTAAAGCGGGAAAAGGTAAGGAGGTACTAACTACTGATAATAAAAGAAGGAGAATTCAAGAGGAGGCTTCTGAGGCTAGTCCTGGGGCTGTTATGGACCGTCAGGTTTGTGAACTGGAGATTTCAAAAGGAGTAATCTTTGGGCTTACTGATTCAGTTGGGCCAGATGTACAGAACCAAAAAAACGTGATAGCGGTGGGCTCTGGTCGCCAGGCCCACCGAGACCAATGAGTACCATTAGTTGGAACTGCCGTGGGCTTGGCAACTCACGGACAGTTCAAGTTTTATTGGACCTAGTCCAGCTAAAAAAGCCATCTTTCATATTTCTTATTGAAACCATGATTCATAAAGATAAACTTGAACCACTTAGAATTAAATTGGGTTTTGAAGGCTTACTTGCGGTTAGTTGCGTGGGGCATGGAGGAGGTCTTGCATTATTGTGGAGAAAAAAAGGAAATGGCCCATTTAATTAGTTTCTCTTCTAATCACATTGATGTCTCGGTTCACTTGGAGAATTCGCCTGTGTTTCGATTAACTGGTTTTTATGGATTTCCTGAACGAAGTAGAAGAAATCTCTCATGGAATTTTTTGCGACAACTTTCGTCTCAATCCAACCTCCCATGGTGTTGTATTGGAGATTTTAATGACATTGTCTCTGCTTCCGAAAAATGGGGTACAGTGCCACACCCCCTGGGCCTTTTTTGGGATTTCGAGCTTCTATTGATGATTGTGGATTAATAGACTTGGGCATGATTGGTTATCCGTTCACGTGGGAAATAGGTAGGGGCACGGTTAATTGGGTTGAAGAGAGATTGGACAGATGTTTAGCGACTCAAAGTTGGTATAATCTGTTTCCAAATTGTAAAGTTTGGAATCTCGAAGCCTCTATGTCGGATCACTCTCCCATTTTTCTGGAATTGGGATTACAATTTCGTATTAAAAGAGTGAAAAGATTTCGTTTTGAAAACTCTTGGCTAAGAGAAGGGGAGTGTCGCAATATCGTGTCAAATGGTTGGAACAAGGGTGTGACAGAAAGCCTTCAAGGAAAAATAGCGACGTGCGGGGAAGAGCTTTTTAAATGGGGCGAAATGCTAAAAAATTCTTTTAATCAGCGTATTAAAGAGGCCCGGAGAAGGATGAATTTATTCCGTAGTGGTCGTGATGAATACTCGATAGGTGAGTTTAAAAAAGCCCAGCGTGAGTATAATTTGCTCTTAGCTCAGCGGGAAGATTTCTGGAAACAACGAGCAAAATTATTTTGGCTCAAAGGCGGGGATGCTAATACTAGATATTTTCATACGGTTGCTTCTACCCGTAAGAGGCATAATACGATCACAAGGCTCAAGAATCAGGCGGGTACGTGGATAACATGGGACAGTGGCTTGGGCAGCCATATGGTCAACTATTTTGTGGATATTTATTCTTCTACTAGGTGTGATCTTGATCCTATTCTTCAGTGTGTTGAGCAAAAGGTAAGTTTGCAGCAGAATGAAGCTTTACAGGAACCTTTTACTGAGCTGGAAATAAAAGAAGCCTTATTTGCAATGTTCCCTGATAAGTCCCCAGGCCCAGACGGGATGAATCCAGCATTTTTTCAGAAATTTTGGGATATTACGGGCCGAGACTTGGTCTCTTCGTGTCTTCGTTTTATGAATTCTTGCGCCTTTCCGGAGGGTTTTAATGATACTATGTTGGTGCTTATTCCAAAGAAAAACAGTCCGGAGTATATTACTGATCTTCGGCCGATAGCTCTCTGCAATGTGGCGTATAAGGTGGTCTCTAAAGTACTGGCGAATAGATTAAAAGCTATTTTGCCTAATATTATTTCGGAAACCCAAAGTGCGTTTGTCCCACGACGGCTTATTTCGGATAATATTATGGTTGCTTTTGAGATAAATCATTTTCTTAAGCGAAAGAGACAAGGAAATGAGGGGTGGCAGCTTGTAAGATTGACATGAGCAAGGCGTATGATCGGATTGAATGGAAATATTTGGAAGCTATCTTGCTCAAAATGGGGTTTAATCAAAGATGGGTGGATCTTATTATGCTGTGTGTGAAGTCCGTGAGATATAAATTATCTCATGGGGATTTTGAATCGGATTTTATCGTGCCAGGTAGGGGATTAAGACAAGGAGATCCTTTGTCTCCTTATTTATTTATCTTGTGTGCCAAAGGTTTGTCGGCAATTATAAAGAAGTTCGAGGAGAGAGGATGGTTACACGGGTGTAAGATTTCTCGAAGTGCACCTAGTGTTTCACACTTGTTCTTTGCGGACGACAGCTTCCTATTTTTTAAAGCTAATCTGTATGAGAGTTCGAAGATTAAGGAATGTCTGGATTTATATTCTAAAGCTTCGGGTCAGGCCATTAATTTTCAGAAGTCCTCCATCTCTTTTAGTAAAAATACAGCCCCTAATGATATGCAAGCCGTCTGCGATTTTTTGAATGTTGAAAAAACAGACAATCATGGAACTTATCTTGGTTTACCCTCGTTGATTGGCCGGAATAAAAAGGAGATTTTTGCTTTCATAAAGGAGAAGGTTTGGTCTCGTCTTCAAGGGTGGAAAAAGAAACTTCTCTCTCGGGCAGGTAAAGAAATTCTTCTTAAAACTGTTGCGCAAGTTGTTCCTATTTATGCCATGAGTTTGTTTCTTCTTCCAAAAGAATCTTGTGTTGAGTTAGAGAGGACGATGAATTCGTTTTGGTGGGGTAAAGGAGGGGAATCTTCTAGAGGTATTAATTGGCTTGCTTGTGATAAATTATGTGTGCATAAAAGTAAAGGGGGATTTAGACGCCTTCACGAATTTAATGTAGCGTAGTTGGGAAGGCAAATATGGTGTCTGTTATCTGAAGAAAACTCATTGGTGGTGCGTATTTACAAAGTTCGATATTATCCTGGTGTTAGTTTGATCAATGCTCAACTTGGGGCTAACCCAAGTTATATTTGGAGAAGTATTTTACAAGCTAGAATGTTTATTTTTGCTAATAGCCAAAGGAAGTTAGGATATGGCAAACTTACCTCAGTCTTGAATCATCCCTGGCTGCCAGATGTTAACCCATTTATATCTTCCTCTCATTCAGCTTTAGAGGGTATTACAGTTAACAGTCTTATGAAGCCTGAACTGTTAGAATGGGATTTAGATATTATCAAGGATTTGTTTGATGATCGTGATCAGCGGCTAATTCAAAGTATCACATTGAGTCCAGATCGTCTTAATGATTCTTGGGTGTGGACAGGAAATAAAAGAGGAATTTACTCTATAAAATCTGGTTATCAGCTGTTATGTATGGATAAAAGGATCAGGAATTTGATTATGAGCGACTATTTGATTGGAAAGATTTTTGGGCTTTGAAAGTTCCATCTAAGGCCAAAAATTTGGTATGGAGAGCAATCCATAATGTGTTACCAACAAAGTAGAGACTTCTCTCCAGGAAAGTGCAAATTTCTCTTCTATGCCCGGTCTGTAACTTGGAGGTTGAAATGGTTGCTCGTGTTTTGTTTCTCTGTTCAGCTGCACAACGGGTTTGGGAGCATGTCTTTCACTGTGAACCATTTGTTGAATCTATTACTTTTATTTCCTGTCTTAATAAAATCTGGGGGATAGCTAATTTGGAGCAAAAGTGCCAATTTTTCATGATCTTATGGGCTCTATGGAAAAACCGAAAAGACATTGTCTGGCAGCAGAGCCATCGATCCCTAACACAGATTTTGAACTTTGCAAACTCTATGCTGCTTCAATGGCAATCAACTCAGATTTCAAAACCAGCTGACTGGTTTTGCTGGACTTGGATGGTGCTGTAAAATGGCAGCTGCCTAATTTTGGCTGGCTTAAGTGTAACATAGATGGGGCTCTTTTTCTGGAATCGTCAAAGTTGGGCTATGGATTAGTCATTAGAGATAGTCAAGGGAATTTTGTTGCAGCAAAAAACTCCTCATTGCAAGGGCCTATGATACCAGAAGTTGCTGAGATTATTGGTGTTAGGGAAGCTTTGAGTTGGATCAAAGAACAATGGAAGGATTTTGTCGTTTGTTTGGAAATAGATTCCCTTATGGTGATCAAAGCATTAAGGGGCAAATTAATGGATAACTCCTATTTTTCTGATGTTGTTAATGATTGTAGAAAATTGCTTGAATGTCTTCCTAGAGTGTCTTGTGCTTTTATTCGGAGATCGAGAGAATGGTGTTCTTCACGTGTTAGGCTGAACACGTGTTACATGTCCTAGTGTCCATGAGTGGAGAGTTCTTTCCTCCCCTCTTTATTTATCTTGAATTAATCGATTCGATCTGCTTGATTAATGAAAGTAATTTACGTTTGTTTTCAAAAAAAAAAAAAAATTCAAAATAATTTACGAGCAAGTCCCTACAAAAGCAAATTCCTACATTTTAACCCAACTCACCTAGATTTTGGTTCAAAAAAAAATCACCCTTCAAAAACATTCTTAACCAACCTTATCCCAACTTATCTTCCCTCATCTCCCTCAATTACAAGCCCCCATCCATTCAAATCCCAAGTCTTGGTTTTCTACTGTCATCTCTGAAATTTGGAGCTTAAAACGAAGAAAAATGTCAGCATCTTCACTTTCAGTGGCAGCTGCTGTCATTGGCACTTATTCGCACAACTTTTCTTCAAATTCCATTGATCATCTTTCTCTTTATCTCTTCCCCTGTAAAACCAACCCCATTAAAACCCCTTCGAAACTCAAGACATTTCTCAATTACTCTTCCCTTTCTTCGATTTCTCGCTCCTCGATTTACTGCGCTTCGACTGCTTTTGAAAGCGTCGAGTTGAATGAAGAGGAAGAAAAAGAAGAAGAAGACCCAGAAAGTGGTGTTCAGGAAACGGTGTCCGAAGTTGAGGAGGAGGAAGAAGATGGTGACGTGGCACAACCTGCGGCAGGTGGGAGGCTGTACGTGGGCAACTTGCCGTTTTCGATGACATCTGCTCAGTTGTCTGAAATTTTTGCCGAAGCTGGCCGTGTTGTCTCTGTGGAGGTATATTTCTTTGTTTTAAGCCTTTTTTATTACTTAAAAATTGGATAATTTTGCTAATTAGGTCATTTTGGTTCTTGATAGTTCATATTATTAGGATTGAAATTTGGCTAACCTTTTTCTGAAGGCCCAAAATTCGTGGAAGGTTGTGTATGTACTTATGACCACTTAGTTTTGTAAACTGTTTCTATGATAAGAACAGAAAAGAAAAGGGGGAGAATGAGGAAACCTGTACAATATTGGTGCAAACTATGAAATTTGATATTGTTACCAATAACTGGATTTTTTTTTTTTTTTGAGTATTATGCAATTTCATGATTATTTTCGTTTATTAGTTAGGGATGACATATTGTTGGAAACATTGGTTGTGGTTGATTATTGATTTTGACAGAATGTAATAATGCTGCTTTTTTTGGTTTTAAAGATTGTGTATGATAGAGTTACAGATAGGAGTCGAGGGTTTGCATTTATTACGATGGGCACGGTTGAAGAAGCTAAAGAAGCAATCCGGTTGTTCGATGGAGCTGTAAGTGTCTCTTCTTTGTATTTTAGATGCTCCATTGTGATTTCAATACTGGTTTGTGTTCCTGTAATGTAATTGTGACTTTGAATATCTTTGTGTTAATGCTTGTTGAAATATATCTTTAGCCTTTTCGTCTAGCAACTGTTGGGGATTCTGCTTTAAGACATAAAACCGTGTAACGATACCAGTGTAGCTACTAGATCTAACTGCAACAAGTGGTTGAAAATCAGAAGTTGGTAGCGTTTGCAAATAGAAGTTTAATTGATTAAGTTAAGAGAGAGTGTATGGTGGATAAGTTGTAAAAGTGCTTTATTTGTGTGTAAAAATCAAATAGAGACAGAATCAGAAATATAAACCACCTCTCTCATGCTTTTGAATTTTGTTTAAATGAAGCAGAATCAAGTAGAAACTAGCATTTACAAACACCAAAAAGTGGTTTTTTCCAGCTAAAAACTGAGGCCGCGATTGGATGCGGATGAAAAATGAAAATTTTTATCTAGACGGACGAGAATTGTTGGAACGTATGCTTGGATATGGAAATTCGTAATTCTTTCCCCTAAAAACACTGTTCCCGCCCCCTAAAATTTACTGTTGCCCCCATTTTAAGGCTTTTTGGCTGACACATGTGTGGAGTTGTCCCATCAAAATCATATCTCTCTTTTATTAACAGTTAATTAATATTATGGGTAAGGATCCAACTAAAAAAATAACTAAATCACAATGAAGGAAAAAGTTGGTAGAATAAAACTTTTCGGAAGCAATAATCATACATTAACCCATATAATTTCATTCTTTTGCCATAATCATACACTTATAATGGGCTAATTTACTAAGCTAAAGCTATTTAAAAATCTAATTAACCAAATAATGCAATATATATATATATATATGAGTACCTCTGTTTTCTCAATTTTATTTATTTTTTATTAAATTTTGAGAAAACAGAATTTTTAATTGAATTAATTTTCAGTTATAATTTTGATTTTAAAAAAATTAGTTTAACTAAATTTTTGCTTTACAAATTTGAAAATATATACACCATTTTTCAGATAAGTGTAATTATTTCTTGCCCAAAATTTGAAAAAATGCTTCAATTTAGGATGAATTTAAAACACAACTGGATAATAGAAAAACATAAAATGTATTACAATTGGGTAACATAATAAAGCCTAAACCACGCTTACTCGATTGATGATTCAGATTCCAATTGTAAGGTAATTGATGTTTTGCTAATCCATTTTTTTTTAAAGTCATTTTAAATTAAAGTATTTTTTTGAATTTTTAGCAAAAATCAGTTACACTTATTCGAAAAATGTTCTATGTATTTTCAAATTTATAAAGTAAAATTCAATTAAATTAATTTTTTAAATATAACATTATTTCTGAAAATTTATTAAAAAAATAATCTTTAATCGTGAATTTGAAAATAATCTTTAAAATCAAAATTATAACTGAAAATTAATTCAATTAAAAATCTGTTTTTTTAAATTTTTCGAAAAAAAAAGATAAACATAACTTTGTTTTTTCAAATTTTTATAATAAAAAATAAAAATTGACAAAACAGAGGTGTAACCTCTGTTTTCACTTCATATATTAAATTTTTTGTTTTTGGCATTATTTGGTTAATTAGATTTTTAAATAGGTTTAGTTTAATAAATTAGCCCTTATAATGACATTGTATTCAATAATAGGTTTTTCTATAATATTTAAATACAAACATCACATCCAAACCCAAAAAAAATTTCATATCCAATCACAATTCTCCTTAAAAAAAACATCACATCAACTGTCATCATTACATATCCATTCACACTTTCAAAATTTTTCAATTATCTCCTAAATTTTTTTTTTTCACTATTATCTAGCAAAATGAAAATTTTCAAAATGAAAGTACATCCAATCGCGCCCTGAGAATCACTTTTCTTTTAGTGTTTTCACACACTCCCAACCAGAACTTATATATGTCTTCGCATATTTAACAAAAAACAAGGTTGTCTCATTCTTATTGTTTGCATGCACGAGCTGATTGATGTCTTTTCCATTTTATATTTTTTTGTCATAATATTTTAGCAAATCGGAGGTCGTACTGCGAAGGTGAACTTCCCTGAGGTACCAAGAGGTGGTGAGAGGGAAGTAATGAGCCCAAAGATAAAAAGCAGTTATCAGGGCTTTGTTGATAGCCCCTATAAACTATATGCTGGCAATCTCAGTTGGGGCCTCACATCTCAAGCCCTGCGAGAAGTTTTTGCCGAACAACCAGGATTTATAAGTGCCAAGGTCGTCTACGATAGGGAATCTGGTAGATCTCGAGGCTTTGGATTCATTACTTTCTCATCTGCAGAAGAAGTAGAATCTGCACTCAACGCCATGAATGGATTGGTAAGAAAGATTTTTGAGTTAATTACAAAAGTTACCCTTGAGGTTCAGTCTAATTACAAAAAAAACCCAACTATCTTTCAAAATTACAAATACCCCCTTGATGTTTGTTTCGATTTTACAAGTTGCACCTATTAAGGAGGTTTTTATAAGCAAAAAAACAGAACCTGAAGGGGGTATTTGAATTTTGAAAGATAACTGGACTTTTTTGTAATTAGGCTAAACCTTAGGGGTGGTTTATGTAATTTACCCTAGATTTAATGACTTGTGGAATATTTTGCTAGAGTTGGCAATGGGCCGGGCTGGACTGGACTGGCCCCATGCCAAACCGTCGGGCCAATTAATAAAATTAGGCCGAGTCGGGCCGCCAATTTTGTGTAGTCCAACCTAGCCCATTAGCAATATTAACACATGATTTTCGTCGAGCTTGTTGGGCTACTGGTCGTTCAGGCCGGGCCTCTAAAAATGAAGCCTAGCCCAGTGCCCCACCCCTATTAACAGGCAGGCTGGGCCAATTTTGTCAGCTCTACCTTTTGCTATTAGCTTATTAACTCTTTACTTTCTTTACATATTACGAGTAGGAGGTTGAAGGCCGGCCGTTAAGGTTAAATCTGGCGGAGCAGAGAGCTCCTGCATCTCCTCCACCGGCAGTCGAGAACACGTCTGAGAATAATCTGGAAAACAGTGAGGTGTTTACAAGTGCTAGTGCCTGAGTGGAATTTCAGTATGGGGTTGGTGCTTATAATTAAAATGTTGTGGTAAATTTGCGCGAAATGCCCAAGCACATTTTCTGACCTCGGTGCATGACATGGGCTCCAATTTTTCCAAATATTCTTGCTTTTCCATGTTTCCAGTGATTTGGAAATGTTTATATTGATCTAGTAGCGGAGGATTTAACTAGAGATCAAATTGGAATTTACAGATGTAATAATTAGATGAGATATTATTGTACTTGTAACATTTGTATTACTTACTGGAGTACTCTATCAACAGAGGTGAGAATAAAAATGGAATTTATAGATGTTTTTTATGGGATATAAATTGATGAGATATTAATGTACTTGTAACATTTGTACTACTTATTGGACTGCTCTATATTAAAACTTCATAATCCACAACTGCCATGCTGGAAGTAATCAACTAGATGTTTATTTCTGGTTGCTTAAATTTCTGTAATATTTATTGAATAGTAATCAACTAGGTGGCAAGCCTTTGTTGTTCTGTCGGTCCTCCACAATCCAACTATTTTTTGTTTTAAAACAGTATCACAACATATTATGTGAACAACAAAATTCATATGTTAGTTTAAAATAAGGCAATAATAAAGAACAAAATAATATGCTTCAACTTTAGTTAAATTTTTGGGAACAAATATTATACTCAAAACATAACAAAACATAAAACTGTAAGTAGATTGAAGAGTCCAAATATTATTCGACATTTCGACCCAATGAGCATTATAGTTTTAATTAAAGACAACCCATAGAATGCGCGATTCTCTTTTTCTGCTACTGAAACTTTTCGGTACCGTTTTTCCTTCTTACGAACTCCAACCAAACACAGACACAAAAAAGGGGGAAAAAAAGTGCAGAAATTTATTTTCTATTTTTTGGTAACATGACATTAAATTTCAGAAGAGTGGATCGATTCTTTTCATGAGAAAGGAGTAATAGAAAATCTTTCTGCCTGACAGATAGTTGCCTCCTTGAACAATGAATAGAAGCAAAAGAAAAAAAAAACTTCAAGAAGCATTCTGACCAGCAGCAAGAAGAGCATCTGCTGCGGAGTCCAAATCCTGAGGGAAAAATACCCTGCAGAAAATAAGCATATTGTTATGAAAAGAACTAGACATTTTAGTTCAGTCAGAAATCAGAATATAAGCAAGATGTTTTGTTCTATGCATTCAATAAAGGAGAGAACAATCGAACAAACCTGCAGGTATTGTGGTACAAGGTTTTGCCGAGCTGATCAATATCTGCAATACCTTTACAGCCAGCCACCACTTCAAGTACTTGCCTACATGTTGAAGGAAATGCAGGGAACAATTGAGAGAGAAAAGCAACATTTTGTATTCATTTGATATATCATTTCTTGGTACAGATTACAATGCATATTGCAGCTATATATAGATACTATGTCAGGGAATATGCTAACAACCTAGTACTAGAATGAAATCTCTTTGTGACACCTGTCTAAGGATCAACGGCTATAATCATACCAAGGACACAATGACAGCTAGCAATTCTAATGTGATCAATCCAACAATTCTTCAGCAATCTTAATGTAACAGTGATATAATCCAACACACCCCCCTCAATCAGAACCAGGTAAAGGTGTGGGAACAATGTTAAGTCTGCTTCTGAACCTGGTGAATGATTGTTTGCTAAGAGGCTTAGTGAGGGCATCTGCGGTTTGATCAATAGAAGGAACATGTTGGACAGTCAAGATGCCATCATTAACTTTTTCTCTGATGAAGTGAACATCCAATTCAACATGTTTAATTCTGGAATGAAAGACAGGATTAGAAGCAAGAGCTTCAGCTCCTATATTGTCTGTCCAAATAACAGGTGTCCGGACAATTGGAACATGGAGTTCAGTAAGGA
Source organism: Rehmannia glutinosa (assembly GCA_016081115.2). Classification (NCBI taxonomy): domain Eukaryota; kingdom Viridiplantae; phylum Streptophyta; class Magnoliopsida; order Lamiales; family Orobanchaceae; genus Rehmannia; species Rehmannia glutinosa. Next base: position 8,750,778 of record CM071934.1, on the reverse strand, counting down.
GATTACGAATCCAAATAACTTCAGTAGCACAATGAGCAAGACTCCTATATTCAGCCTCAGTGCTTGACCTGGAAACCGTAGCTTGCTTCTTTGAGCACCAAGATACAAGGTTGTCACCAAGGTACACACAAAATCCTGTGATGGATTTTCTATCATCTAAATCAGTTGCCCAATCTGAATCAGAGTAACCTATGATCTGAAGAGATGAAGACTTGGTAAAGATGAGACCATAGTTAGGAGTGGCAGCAAGATATCTAAGTACACGTTTGACAGCTTTCCAATGATAATCAAGCGGATTTTGCATAAACTGGCTTAATTTATTGACACTGTAGACAATGTCTGGTCTTGTAATAGTGATGTATTGAAGACCACCAATCACACTTCTGTAAAGTGTTCCATCAGCAACAGAATCTCCAACAGCCTTTGATAAGTTTGGAGATGAAACCATAGGAGTAAGAGACCCTTTTGCAGAAGACATATTGACTTTATTAAGAAGGTCCTTGACATATTGTTGCTGACAGAGGTGCAGTCCACTTTTAGCATGAGTAACTTCTATTCCCAGGAAGTGATGCACCATTCCTAAATCCTTGAGAGAAAATGAAACATCCAGCAAATGTATAAGATTAGAAATTTCCTTATCATTATTCCCAGTAATAAGAATATCATCAACATACACAAGAATAATAATGTAGGAAGTGTTAGTTTTTCTAAAAAAGAGGGAATTGTCAGCTTGAGAAAACTGAAATCCTAACTGCTGCAGCACTTGCTTAAGTTTGGAGTACCATGCCCTTGGTGCCTGTTTTAGCCCATAAATTGCTTTAGAAAGTTTGCACACAAGGTTCTGATTGCCTTTTTCAAATCCATGGGGCTGTTCCATGTAAATATCTTGTTCCAATTCCCCATTAAGAAACGCATTATTAACATCAAGTTGTTTGATTTTCCAACCAAGAGTAACAGCCAAAGAAAACACAACTCTGATAGTGACTTGTTTCACAACTGGGCTAAATGTTTCAAGATAGTCAAAACCAGGAGTTTGAGTATACCCCTTGGCCACAAGCCTTGCTTTGCATCTAGCAAAGCTCCCATCAGCATGTTTCTTAATTTTGTAAACCCACTTGCATCCAACAAGTCTCTTGTCAGCAGGTAGAGGAACCAAGGTCCAGGTTTTATTCTTCATCAAGGCATTATACTCTGTCTCCATAGCAGTTTTCCATTCTTTGTTGTGTAAGGCTTCTTGTAGGGAGCAGGGCTCTGTGATATTTTGCATCAAGGTACTAAAAACACGGGGTTTCAAATGACCAGTCTTCCCTCTTGTCTGCATGGGATGAGTATTAGGAACCACAGATTCAATTTGAGGCATGATGTTAGTTTGACTAGGTTCCTCTAATGCTGGTAATTCAACTGCTAAAGGAATGGTGTCATAAGTATCTTTAGAGGCAGTATGAGGCTGAGAGCTAGAAGAAACAGAACTGGGGACAGGAGTAGTTTGTTGACAAGGATTATCATCAGTATTCTTGGAATTATATAGACTCGAAGTGAGAGGGGAGACACTGACAGGAACACTGGGAATAGAGTGTTGAGTTTGTTGAATCTCAGCTGTAGTATGAGTCTTAAAGGGAAATGTGGTTTCAACAAAGACAACATGTCTGTTCATTATGATTTTTCCAGAAGGAAGGAGAACTTTGTAACCTTTATACCCTTCACAGTAACCAAGAAAGATAGAAGGCACAGCTCTAAACTGCAGCTTATTGGCATTATAAGGTCTAATGTGAGGAAAGCATAAGCAACCAAAAACTTTAAGGGAAGTGTAGGAAGATTTGTGGTGGAACAAGACTTCATAAGGGGATTTAAAACCAAGTTTCTTGCTGGGAGTTCTATTAATTAGATAAACAGCAGATTGAAAAGCTTCTAACCAATAATTTTGAGAGACACCAGAATGAGCAAGCAAGGCTAGTCCAACTTCCACCACATGCCTGTTTTTCCTCTCAGCAACTCCATTCTGTTGAGGAGTGTATGGACAAGAAACTCTATGGACAATCCCACTTTTGAGAAGAAAGGCTGAAATATTTCTGTATTCTCCCCCCCAATCACTTTGAATGGTTTTTATTTTTTTGTTAAATTGGGTTTCCACCAGGGTTTTGAAGTGCAAGAAGGCTTGAATAGCTTCTGATTTTGCTTTGAGAAAGTATATCCAAGTATATTTTGTATTATGATCAATGAATGTAACATAATAGTGACTACCATTAGTAGCCCTTTTTGGAGAAGGCCCCCATAAATCTGTATGAACAAGATCAAAGGGTTCTAAATGCTCAGTTTGAGATTCAGTAAAGGGTTGTTTATGGGATTTAGACTGAAGACAAGCAGTGCAAAAAGTAGGAGAGATTTTATTCATAGAGTAATCAAGATTACATTCTTTTAGAACTCTTAATACAATGTCATTTGCAGCATGACCAAGCCTACAATGCCATGTATCTAGTCCTATTCTTTTCTTAGAAACAGAAAAAACAACAGGCTGCTGAGGTGATGAGTGTCTTGTGGTGGAAGTTGCTTTAGAGAAAACTCCAGGCTGTGGTGAGTTGGCCTTGACTTGACTCAGCTCAAACTTGTAGAGACCATTTTTAAGAGTCCCTTGGAGAAGAGTAGCCCCCGTGACTTGATCCTTAACAAAGCAAACAAATGGATGAAACTCAAAAAAGACTTTATTATCTTGAGCAAACTGAGAGACACTAAGAAGATTTCTAGTTATGTTAGGCACATGAAGAAGATTTTTGAGATGAAAGATATGAGAGTTATCAGTTTTAACAGTAGAATTACCAACATGAAGAATAGACAAACCTGCACCATTCCCTAAATGAAGCTGATTATTTCCTTGATACTCAGATGCAGAGTTCAAGTTTCCAAAATCATAAGTAACATGGTTGGATGCTCCAGAATCAGGTATCCAACTGCAATCAGATGTAGTATCTTGAGTAGCAACCAGGGCTGACATAGGATTGTTACTTTGATTGGACTGAAATTGCCTCAAGTTTCTGTCATTTTGTTGATGTTTAAAGTTCTGTGACTGAGGCACAAAATTAAGATCTGTTCTGTAGTAACACTTATCAGCTGTGTGATTAGAGTATCCACAGATCTGACAAGTAAGTCTACCACCAAACATCCTGCCTCCTCTTCCCCTAGAGGAGCCTCTTCTACCACCTCTGTTGTTAAAAGACCCCCTGCCTCTATTAGTATTAAAGTTTCCAGTGGTATTGTTCCTTCTAGGCTGGGCATGAGTGGCAACATTCACCATGGGAACATTCCCATCTTCTGCAATGAGATTTGCACTGTCAACTCTGGCTTCAAAACTAAGCAACAGAGCACTTGCATCCTTAAAGGTCCATTTTTCAGGATTCGAGGTAAGGGTGACAACCACAGGATCATACTCATTACCAAGTCCTGTGAGTGCATGAAGCACTTGATCAAAATCCTCAATCTTATATCCTGAGGCAGCTAAGTTATCACAGCATATTTTGATCTTGTTTAAATATTCTCTCATTGAGAGGTTTCCTTTTTTCATTGTTTGAAGTTGGACCTTATACTGCATAGTTTTAGCACTAGACTGAGCAGCAAAGTTAGCTTCAAGAGTAGCCCACATCTCTTGACAAGTAGTGAGACCTACCATGAGAACCAGTACACTTTCAGATAGTGAAGACAGAAGCCAAGAAATGAGAAGTTGATCTTGTCTTTTATACGCTTGGTAAGCAGGATTAAAACTTGTTTTCTTAGTGACTGGATCTCTAATGAGTTTAGAAGGAACTTCCATGGAGCCAGTGAGATAAGATTCAAGACCAAGTCCTGTGACTGCAGCTAGGACTTGTTGTTTCCAAACCAAGTAATTTGAGTCACTCAGCTTCACAGAAATAAGTTGATGCTGGAGCTGAGTGACTGTGATTTGAGATGAGAGAACATCACTGGAACCAGTAGTGTTCGATGGGCTCTCATCCATCTTGGTTGAAACTAAGAGAAGGAAGGAGGTAGAAGAGTATCAGAGTCAGGACCTAGCCTGCTCTGATACCATGAAGGAAATGCAGGGAACAATTGAGAGAGAAAAGCAACATTTTGTATTCATTTGATATATCATTTCTTGGTACAGATTACAATGCATATTGCAGCTATATATAGATACTATGTCAGGGAATATGCTAACAACCTAGTACTAGAATGAAATCTCTTTGTGACACCTGTCTAAGGATCAACGGCTATAATCATACCAAGGACACAATGACAGCTAGCAATTCTAATGTGATCAATCCAACAATTCTTCAGCAATCTTAATGTAACAGTGATATAATCCAACACATGTGATTGCATAACTTGTTTATACACAATTCGAACAAAGAATTGAGAAGGTAAACATTATATTTAAAGATTTAAATTCAGGTATTTAGAAACCATACATATGATGATATGATATAACATTTCAATCATTACATTGGAATTAATGTCTAATACTAATAGGGAGACGAATAACACATCTAAGCGAATTGTGATGAAGACAATCATAAAAAAATTACATAAATCTGCAAACACAGGCCGTCACGTCAAAGATATTAGATGTATCAGTTAGGAATTAAAAATTAGCAGAGAACAGTGAAAAGGGATAACAAACGTACTGAAAATTAAATTCCATCATATTTTACCTCTGGACAATAAAATCACTAATATAACATTACTTCTCTAAGGTAGATTAGTATTATGCAAAGAAAATAACCACATATAAATTAATTAACATGACTCGTAATAATGTGTAGAAGCATTTCCTTCATTTTTTCTTTATAATAGAAAATAATGTATTCTGTGTTTCCTGCAATTAAATCCATGGTCCAAATATTAAGATAAGAGTGTTCTTTTTCTTACCATGAAAAAAAAAATCACCTGCCAACCGTAAACCCATGGGACTCAATACTGAAATCCAGGGATACTAAAGAATAAAAAAGGTTTAAGTTTCCCGACATGCATTTTCTGACTACAATGTCATTTCGTATGCTGATATATGGCTCAGCATTTTGATTAGAATATAAAATCTCTAGTAATTATCAACACTTCAGGTGTGATCTAGGCAAGCACAGAAAATTTGAGAAAATAAACTAAAATTCTATAATTCAGAGCTTTTGGATCTTCCATTACAAGTTAGATCCTTAAATATATATACATAATTCTCTGAAACTACTTTATCATATACACCTCAAGACTACCAATCATAAGCCTTGCAAACAATAGAATTTTCATAACATCCATTTATATGCAATTTGGATGTTATTTCACTCACCGTACTAAGCATGGTTCATTGCGACCCTTGACAATGCATTCTGGATCATACTTCTCCTTCTTCTTTGAAGGCCATGAAGATTTCACAAAATTAATCCCAGCATGTGTGTTCTTGATTTCACAGTATGGGGAATCTGTTTCGATCATCAGTCGCTCAAGAGGAATTCCCTTTACAACGTCAAGGTTCTCGGCAGTCTTTAGAGAGCATCCATTTAAACCTAAAAAGAATGAGAAGCAAAAGATATATATATAATTAAAAATAAATATAATAACAATTAAAAAAACACCTAAAATTATAGGGAGGAAAATTCAAGGCATATGACCAGTAATGTTGTTCACCTATAAATAGATTACTGAATGAAAGAAGACGGTCGCGATCTTGGGCACTACCAGTAAAAGAGTGTGCAACCCCAAAGCAAAACCTGCCAGACATATACAGATAAAAAAGTGATTAAAGATGCAGATTCGAACACAGTATTTAAATTAAAATAGCACAAATACGGGAAGGGTGGAAGCATACAAAATGGAAACACCTTAATGCTAAGAAGTAGAGGAGTAAATATCCTATATATGACAGGAAAAGGTTCTTTTAGTGTTCGTTTACAAGTAAACAAAAAAAAGTAACGTAGATTTAATTATTTATGGTGTTTTTTTAAGTGATTAACACCTACACTGAGCCATCATTACTTGCCTTCTTTGTATTATCACCAACTATAATATTATATATTAGCTGAGGCATCATTATTGGGTGCAGTGGCAGCAACAATAACTAAGTGCATCAGCCCAATTGGCAATTCTGAAGATGCTCTCAGTCACAAATCTTACCTGTGTTGGTTGCGCTCAAGAATATTGGAGAAATCCTCAGCAGCTGCTCGCATGTGGAGAAACATTGGCAACTTCGTAGCATATGCTAATTCAAATTGCTTCTCAAAGTACCTAAACGAAAAAATATGGCATGTCGTCAAATAGAGATTCAGAAAATATTAGGTGAAAAATGGAAGAAAGTCGTGGAGGTCAACAACTCCTCTTTAAATGTAGTTCCACAGGAAGACATGAGAAAGGAAAAGAGAAAGAAGTCCAGAAGAAAGTAAAAGCAGTGAAGTTTGTCAAGAAGGCACATACTTCTTTTGAATTTCAGCTGGGCAGAAATGAAGCCTATCATAATCCAATCCACATTCTCCAATTGCCACCACCTTGCTTGAAATATCGATGTTGGCATCAAAAGAAATTACTAATTAGTTACAGCTGCAATATAGGGCATAAGCTACCTCTCACCAGTGAAATTAGATGAATTCAGGTTAGCCCTTGTTATTTGCTTAAGTTAGAAACAATTAAAGTTGCTTCAAAATGCAAGCAGTGGACACTTCCAGGAGAATTACAAAGTTAAAATGCATTTCAGCTAAGAAGTTAAAGCTTACTTTGCCTTTCTCAACTCCCTCTTTAGCCAATGGATAAAGAGCCTTAAATGTGTCTCTGGGTCACCACTGTCATCAGATTTCTGATAGAGAGCAAAAGAACAAACAATGAAATGCCTCCAGAAATACCTCATGATTATACATAAAATCTTAATTAGGTCCGTCAGGTATACAACAGTTTAGGTGTGAACTCACTTTACATCTAGTTGGGTGGACACCAACTGTGCAGAAAAGTCTTGCTGCAATAGTTAAAAATACCCACATTAGCAATTATGGTAGCAAACTAAAGAGAAATGCAGTTACGGTTAAACTAATACTGCAAAGTAGATTGTATAAAATGACCATCAGTTTCAGCAATAGCAAGAGCTTCCTTTGACTCCTCGAGAGAGCCGCCAGTCACCTGAAATATGTAATGTAATAGAAATCATGTTTTTTTGTAAAAATCCCCAGATGAAAACACGAGACTATTTCTATCATCACTTGATGTTCCCCTTCCAGTTTCAACTCAATATCACATTTTATTTAAGCTGATACAGTTGAACAAACATACGTACTGAGTGAGCTCGTACTTGGCAGAAACATCAACATACAGTTCCTAATAGGTGAAGTAAAAGATTGAAAACGTTCAATTTCGATTCAGTTCCCACATTAGTCTGGAGCACTGGGCACAACAGGTAATTTCTTTCCTGGTACATCAGGATGATAAATACAAACATGGGTCCAAATGAAGCAGTATAATTTTCATTTCAGCTTCAATCAGTTATCAGTGTCCTTTTACTCAGCTTTGAATCTATTGGCATGATAATAAATTCTATATTCTCAGATGCAAGGTTGTAGTTAAACAAACCAAAATTTTGTTTTCAACATATTCATTTATCAGCAACAAGATAAAACCTTGAGAAAAAACGAACACCACATTAAAAGAAGTCCACTAAACACCTATAAATTAGAATAAAAAAATTAATCGAAAAAAGTTACAGGCCAAAGTATTTACAATAATCCGATCGACGCCGGCGCTCCAAGCCCTACTAAGCACAGCGGCAATATCAGCCACATGATATTGCTTCCCATTGTACATTCCTCTGAACATACCATCTGTACTTTCTCACAACGCATTAAATTTTGAAACAAACGATTAACTGAACAAAGAAAAAATTCCGAGTACTCTGACCTGTGAAGTTAACGGCTATATCTGCAACAGAAATGAAAAAAAAAATGACTCGCATTAATACATTAAATACTTAAGAGTTAAAGAAGAAAGGGAAATCGAGCAAGTATCACTCGCCTATCATTCGTATACTGCCGCTGCTCGCCATGGCAGATATTTCTGAAACAAACAGTATTAGTCTGCGAAATTGTGTGTATCCGAGACACCGAGTTTAGAAAGAGAGATTGGCCTGTGTACTGTGTGCGTAGAGAGAGGGGAGAAACAGGAATCTCGGCCTTGTAAATTGTAACTGGATCCCTATGAACAGAGTCGTGTGTATAACTAGCGTTTTGAACTTAAAAGGCCCATTTAGGGCTAAAGTTGCGGATAATATGTCGTTTTAGTCCCCATATAATTGCACTGGGTTTTTTTCACTTCAAAAGAAACACAAAATTCGTTTGAGGAATTGTAAAAAAGGCCCCGTCAAAGTATTAAAAACCTTTTGAGGACCAACTTACTCAATGGTTGCTCCCAAAATGTCCCTTCTCTCGCCGATCAACTTCCTGAACTCCTACGCGAAACCCGCACAGGAGGGCCGAGGGGGTGCGCGTCTCTCTCCCGATCTTAAGTCGAAACTTGGAAGAGAAGGAGAAGCAAAATGTAATGTAAAAGTAAAGATGTGATTAGGTCAAGAATGAACCCGGAGTTGGGCTTTTATAGCTTAGCCGGATTAGGGTTTCCGTAAAATTCGGATTCATTGCGATTTGGTAATGACATCATGATTAAGATAGGATCGGATCTTCCAAAACCCTAATTTACGACCAGTCGGGCAGATTGGCTCAACTACAAGAGTTCTTCAAGTCGGCCCATAAGGTCATCCGATGTTGACCTTCATCACAGAGCTCTCACAAATCACCCCAAAGCTCTACAAACTCTTTAGCTCACCCCAAAGCTCTACATCTCAACCCATTAGCGAGCTCTTTCATTTCACCAAATTTCATTAGCGAGAACTCTCCCAGCTCTTCCATCCATGAGAGCTCATCACCTTCTTCCTATTAGCGGAGCTCATCAGTCGGCCATTAGCGGAGCTCATCGTGTCGGCCATTAGAAGAGCTCGTCGACTCTTCCTATTAGCGAGCTCATCACCATCAGTCGGCCATTAGGAGAGCTCATCAACTCATCAGTCGGCCATTAGCGAGCTCATCGGCTCTTCCTATTAGCGAGCTCATCGGCCTCATCAGTCGGCCATTCGCGAGCTCATCGCCTCTTCAGTCGGCCATTAGGAGAGCTCATCAACTCATCGTCGTCGGCCATTAGCGAGCTCATCACTCTTCGGTCGGCCATTAGGAGAGCTCATCAACTCATCGGTTGGCCATTAGCGAGTTCATCAACTCATCGTCGGCCCGTTAGCGAGCTCATCGCTCTTTAGGTCGGCCATTAGCAGAGCTCATCGTGTCATCAGTCGGCCATTAGCGAGCTCATCAACTCTTCCTATTAGCGAGCTCATCGCCTCTTCCTATTAGCGAGCTCATCGCTCTTCAGATCGCCATTTAGCGGGGCTTCTTCGGCCCATTAGTAAGGCTTCTTTAGTTCGGCCCATTAGTAAGGCTTCTTCATTCGGCCCATGAGGGCAACCTAAATGGACCCTCATCAATTGCTTCCCCCAACTATGGATGGAAAGATTAAGCATTTCAGACATAGTTTCTTCATGTCGGACTGGATTGCCTCTAGGGTTTTGTGTCTTCAATTTCCCGGATCTATGCCATGTACCACTAATGTGGATAAGGCTCGAACTAAAGGTTGAGATCGAACATCGGGATTTTCTACTATCCGCGGAGGGCTCTTCCATCATTCAATCAGCGCGTGAGCGTGACAACCAAATCCTCCACAGCTCTACCGATCTTTATTATTTTTTTTAAAGGGTAGCTGGCTCGGGCCGAGCTCCTTGCATTGGCCTCATGGCCCCAAGTATTTGGAGTCTAGCTCGAGCTGAGCTCCAAATACTTGTTAATTTCTTCAAAGGAAATTTGGCTCGAGCCGAGCTCTTTGCATTGGCCTCGTGGCCCAAGTATTTGAGTCTAGCTCGAAATAGCTCCAAATACTTGTCAATTTCTTCAAAGATAGGTGGGCTTGAACCGAGCTCCTTGCATTGGCCTCGTGGCCCCAAGTATTTGGAGTCTAGCTCGGTGATCTCCAAATACTTGTCAATTTCTTCAAAGGTAGGCGGCTCGAGCCGAGCTCCTCGCATTGGCCTCGTGGCCCCAAGTATTTGGAGTCTAGCTTGAGTGAGCTCTAAATACTTGTCAATTTTTTCAAAGGAAGTTGGCTCGAGCCGAGCTCAGACGTTGGCCCCAGTGGCCTCAAGTATTTGAGTCTAGCTCGAGCCGAGCTCCAAATACTTGTCAATTTCTTCAAAGGTAGGCCGGCTCGAGCCGAGCTCCTTGCATTGGCCTCGTGGCCCCAAGTATTTGGAGTCTAGCTCGGTGAGCTCCAAATACTTGTCAATTTCTTCAAAGGTAGGCCTCGAGCCGAGCTCCTTTGCATTGGCCTCGTGGCCCCAAGTATTTGGAGTCTAGCTCGGTGAGCTCCAAATACTTGTCAATTTCTTCAAAGGTAGGCCGGCTCGAGCCGAGCTCCTTGCATTGCCTCGTGGCCCCAAGTATTTGGAGTCTAGCTCGAGTGAGCTCCAAATACTTGTCAATTTCTTCAAAGGAAGTTAGCTCGAGCCGAGCTCCTTGCATTGGCCTTGTGGCCCCAAGTATTTGGAGTCTAGCTCGCCGAGCTCCAAATACTTGTCAATTTCTTCAAAGGTAGCTAGCTCGGCCGAGCTCCTTGCATTGGCCTCGTGGCCCCAAGTATTTGGAGTCTAGCTCGAGTTGTGCTCCAAATATTTGTCAATTTCTTCAAAGGAAGGCGCTCAGTCGAGCTCCTTGCATTGGCCTCGTGGCCTCAAGTATTTGAGTCTAGCTCGAGCCGAGCTCCAAATACTTGTCAATTTCTTCAAAGATAGCTAGCTCGAGTCGAGCCCCTTGCATTGGCCTCGTGGACCCAAGTATTTGGAGTCTAGCTCGAGCTGAGCTCCAAATACTTGTCAATTTCTTCAAAGGTAGCTGGCTCGAGCCGAGCTCCTTGCATTGGCCTAGTGGACCCAAGTATTTGGAGTTTAGCTCGAGCTGAGCTCCAAATACTTGTCAATTTTCTTCCGAGCTTATTTATGAACACATAATTTAGGGAAGTAGATCAATTTCATTCAAATCGCCTAAAAATCTCTTCATTATATTAGATATCTTTAATCCTACGAGTAATATTTCTTTAAATCATTGTTATTCCACGCCCGCAGGAGTTATTGCCCATTTAGCTCTTCCATTCATCGATAAACCTTTCCCGACCTCGGTGACCTTATCGGGGTCTCCCGTGCTAGTTCTCACTGAGACATGAGTTCATCCTTTGATTGCACATGCTCAATCGGCTCATTTTCCACTTAATAATCTTACTTTTATGCTTATCATCATCAAAAATACTCCCCTCACAACTTTCTCAATGTTCTCTACATACAATTTCCTTAACATATATTGATCCCCATCGACCTCACATCGACCCTGCTACTAAGAATTTCATTTTCAAATGATATACGAAATCACAAACCGAAAGCATTTAACGATGGCCTACCCAACATTGCATTATACGAAGAGGGTGCATTAACTCATCGTAGGTCCCAAGGGGTGTAAGTGTAAGGTTTAGAAGGGGTTGAATAAACCTTACCAAGTTTTCGATTTAGTCCTTTTAAATCTCGAGAGTTGATTCTGATAGTTTGTGTCCTTGATGGATAGTCGAATTAGTCACTCAAGAGAGTTAATCTCTCAACAGATCAAATTGAAATTGATGGAGTAACTCTAAATTTGTTGGCTATAATATAACTCAACCGTGGTTTTATTTTCATTGGAAGACTTAACACCCTTAAGTTTGATTAAGCAAGATTTTAGAGCTTGATTTAGTCTTATAAATTATCAAATGGATAGCAAATTTATCGTGAGATATAAACGTTAAAAGTGCGGGAATTTAAATCTTTGAAATGTAAATGACACGGTGAAGTTTTATAGAGGTTCGAAGATGGGGTAATTCTTCTACTCCTCTCTTCTCCAACTCCTGGAGAATCCACTAAGTAATGATCGGTTTACAAAGTGGTAATGTCCGGATACAAGTCTTGATCACAACAAATAGACTTGATCCTTAGGGACTCGATCCTGAGACGCTTGATCACTCACCGCTTCTCGTGCGACTCGGTTTCTTCACAGGCAAAATGCCTTGTTACTACACTCACTTGCTCAAGCTCTTTGGATTTGATCACGAAGCCTCCAAAAGCTTAAGACTTGGTTCAACTCTTGAACCTTTCTACAATCCTTCCCGGAATGTAGACCCCTTGTTTTCAAAAGTTTCTCTTCAACTGATTGAAGTTCTCTTTCCTTCACAAGTGAGTGTTGGATTGATGTACTTCGTAATGTAGGCTTGAGGATTGAGAATGTTTTAGTTTTTCTAATGTGCTTGTATATCTCACGTGTGTGTCATCCTCAGTATCTCAAACAAACTCCTCGGCCTTTTATAGTGAACTTTCAAAAATTTGCCCGTTGAAGAGATAGGCTTATTTTTGAAAGTCACTTTGCGATCGTTGGCTTGCGATTCTTGGAATTGCCGTTTCCTCGTATGAATTGTTCTTTCACCTTTTGAGTTCGACACGATGTAGTGCTTCCCATTGGTTCATTCCTTTTGCACGCTTTGCGACCGGGTGAGCACTCCAAAAAGGTGGTATGGAGATATTACTTGTTTAAGTAAATCTCTTGATTTACGTGCAACGGTTCTTTTCTGATTATCTCGACTTGACCGCATTTCCTTGCTTTCCCCAGGTGACTTAGAGTCGACTTCCAATCATGGATGACTCTTTCACTTCAACTTGAGACTTGGCTTTTCTTGAGTTGACTTGACGATGCTCCACTCACCGCATCTCGGCTTCTTGATAGAGTTCCCGTCTACTCTTCTTTGCCATATTCAATCTGTTTCACAAAGAAAGTCTTCCTTCCGGTCTTGGTTTGTCTTCTTGCATGTTATGGCGTAGGCGACTTAACTCGGCTTGCGGCTCTAATTGTTACGATACATTTCGGCCAAGAATTGGGGTGCCAACTTTCTATTCTAAGTTTTACATGGCATTCATCAAAATCTAAACAATAAAATTCCTAACAATTTCCCCTTTTTGATGATGCCAAAACTTAAACCATTCAAAAATGCAAACAAAGAAAGATACATACTGATAGTGTATTGACATAGAATGTATGCGCATGAGAATAGATCTTTTATTGATCATATCATTCCTGTTCTTTTACACAATCAAGGTGTATCAGAGCACATATTTGTCTGCACCGAAAATAAAGAATTTATAGCTTTATTACGGAAGACTTACATTGTATGTATTTACATGATAAAATACACGAAGGGTTGGGCAAAGAACACTTCATCTCTTCGTTTGTCTCCTTCTTTCATCTTGATCGGATCTTCTTCTCTTCTTCTCTTTTTTTCGCCGTAACCGCTTTCTTTTTCTTCTCATATGCCTTCCCCTGGCGGCTTCATCTCTTCTTATTCTTTCCCCTCTCCTCCCATAGCCGAGTTTGTCTCTTGTTTTCTTCTTCTAGTCTTTTTGCATACTCAACGTTAGTTTTAGCCACTCGCAAATTCGCTACTTGGTCAAGCCCGGCCAGAGATCTCTCCTTTCTTTCCTGGATCCACGTATTCAATGTTTTGGGCGGCTGGCCTGGTGCGCTTCTTCCCCACTCTCGCTTCTTCCTCTACCTGCTGCGGCGTATCTTTGTCTTCTTCTTAACCCGGTGAGTGACCGGCGGAGTGACCAGAGTGAGTAGGGGTTGTCTGTTGCCTCTCGCCTTCTTCACATAACATGAGGCCCTTTTCCCGAGTACAAGTCCCAAGCTTGAGCCATAGACATATTTGCAAAGTATCCCCGTTCGAGCGTTTTAAATTCATCGACCGATCGTGGCTCGTCTCCGACATCCGAGATGGCATAAGTGTCTCTGTCTCTTTGGAATGCCTCCATGTTCTTTCAAGATGTTCATCACCCTGGCATCCATTCTTCCTTCCACTTCCTTCATCCCCGCTTCAATTGTTTTTCTCTTTTCGGCCATAGATACAGTGTTGGAGTGGCGAGTCACGGGAGTTCTTTCGCTTATAATGTCACCGTGGACGAGGACCTTGTTGGGGTTTGTGCAATCATCAATGTCACATCCGTTGATCCTTCCCCTCAACAAGCTTTCTTTCTTCCCTCGTTTCAAGACTTCCTCGGTGATTTTCTCTTCTCACCGCTTCCCTTTCTTCTCGACCTTGATTTTAGCGCTTTGAGGTATTCCTCTTCCCCTTTTGGCATCATCAAAGGATAGAGGAACCCCAGGGAACATCTTTGGCAAGCATGAAGTCGAGTCTTACGATGGTTGAGTTACTCCAGTCTCTTGCATTGTATGCATCACGGAATTGGTCGAGTAGCGTTGGATTCTGTTTGAAATCGGCTTCATCTCGGCCGTGAGAAGGTGAATTTTCTTGTCATGTGTTCTTCCAAACGCCGTAGATCATTTGTATTTTGCTCACGCAGCGGCTTGATCTCGGCGGTGTGAGCTTCATGCATATGCTCAATGTGTTCTCTCGGCTTCGTTTTTGCATCGGCATTTTCGACTCTCCACACCAAAGACTTGTTGAACAATGTCCTGAAGTATCTCACCTGTTCCACACGCATTGTTTCTTTCAGCTGTGCCACCATTCCCTTATCCGAATCATTATGCCTCTTAAATCACCGTAAGGGGTGGCATCTCTGTTGTCGATCGCATGTCCTAAGAGGCACGATGCCTCTCCATCCGTTCAACCTCGGCAAATAGCGCCCGAACACTTCTCGAACTTCACCGATTAACATGTTGCGGTGATGGCCATGCGACATCAAAATCATAATCACCGGAACAATGGTGTCGATGGAAGAACGGAGGCTGGTTTGTGATAGCGTCTTGTTCGTTTTCGACTCTTCGTGGAGTTTTGGTATCTCTAGTGAAAAAGGGAAAGATTCTACAAAAGATTCATCACCGCCAACCGGATGCATTCGATGATGGCGGTGCGCGTGAAGTTCTTTTGGGAATCGATCTGCTGCGACTTGAGGAGCTGCGCGATGGTCTCTTGTTGGTGGGTTTTGTTGTGAAGTAGACCCGAACTGCTTGAGCCTCAATATGTCTTAACGAACCGTTGGTCTCAAATGATTTTTCCATTTCGATGGTCGTCCTGGCCTTATCGAGCGTCATCGGACGATGATGAGATTTCCATTGGTGGCTCATCATCAAAGTTAAAAGTTTGACGAGTAGTCTTGGGATCGACTTGCTCGTGCTTGGAACATCCGCAAATTGCGGTGAGTCTTTTGGATTTGTCATTGGGGATGACTCAACTTCTTCTTCGCCGATCCCCGAAAAAAGTGACATCGGGGTTGTCTGGGAATCATGAAGTGCGCTTATCTCCTTCTCGGATGGGTCGATGATGGCGGGAGGAAGTTCTCTACATCGGCTTCTTTACCCTCGGGAAGTCTCAACCTCCCGTGGGCCTTCATTACCTCCGGTAGTCTCTCTGCTGCGAGGCTCGTCCTCCTTTCGGCGGTGTCACATTGTCTTAGGGTCTTCTACGGTGGCATCCATTGGAGTCTCAACCCCATGGATTGCACTTTCATCGCCCCAGTGTTAACTCACAGGGCTGTTCCTTCCGTGCCTCGACTTGCATCGCGCGTCATTAGCCTTCGTAGAGCGGTTGGCACCTCAGTGAGACAGTCTCAAGCTATGCGAGCTTCGTTGATGGCAACTTGTTGTTCCTCTTGTGTTTGTATTTTCTCTACTTCGCCTCCTTGATTCGTTGTGGAGTCATCTGCAGCATCCTCCGACCTTCTGCAGGTGGAGGAGGGAGTTCCCCCTCGGTGGCGCACCGGTGAGTGACTTGAAATGGGGTCACTCGTCTCCAAACTCCCGGCTATTTCGATTGATTGTTCAGCCGTTGGGGCGGTGGTAGCACACCTTCAATAGGGGTTGGCTCGATTGGGGTCCCCACTATCCCGGTTCATCGCCAACTCCCTTATCGCTTTCTTACGAGTGGTGAGGAAGTGGTAAGCGAAACAACGGTGGTTATTTGTTTGAACCACTCCCATTGGATCGATTTCGGTGTGTTTCGGAGGACTCTCCTAGTCCCTCCATTAGTCTTTGCTCGTGAAGGATTCTTGATTCGTGCAATGCTTCTTTGCATTGCAACTCTTACGTGGCGGCGGCATTCTCCGGTTCTCGTCACCGGAGAAGACATCAAAGGAGAGGATGTGTGTGTTACGTGGTGCGGGAGATAGGGCGGATGCTTGCCTTCTCACGTGCTTGGCTTCTTCACTTGCTTTTCTCTCTCCTTGTCCTTGTAGATCTGCGGGATGTACGTGCGATTGTCTTCATCCAGCCGGGAGCCACGATGAGTTAATCGAGGAAATTTAGCGATTCATTCTTCTTCTATGAACTCGGGCCGTTGGAACTGCTCTCGACTTACTCAACTTCCATTTCTCCACTCACGCAGACGATTTTGGATGTCTGGTAAGGTGGAGATAGGATCATTACATCACTATCCGCTCTAGCAGATTCTTCTTGTGCTTGTACGTGTGAACTACAATCGTGTCTTGGGTTGCCTCTGTGATCGCCTTCAAAGAGACTTGGATGTTTCATCAACTACATCCGAGACTCTACTTCTCCCGATAGTCTCCCGTGTTTTGCGCTAGGCGAGAATCGACTCATTTGGTTTCTCCGATTCGGGATTTGCTTGACGATTCTTCTTCGTCTTCTAGTTTGTACGGAGGATTTACGGTTCGAGAGACGGTGTCCTCTCGAGTCTTGTGCGGCGGGGGCCGGTCTTTGTGTTTGTTTCTCGAGGAGAGCCGGCCGTCTTGGCTTGTTAGTTCTCCTCCTTTTGACGATCGGAGAAGGTATTTGTGAGTCCTTCTCGACCGCAGCTGCGGGGGCACGAGACACGAGCCGGGGCGGTGACTTCTGCTGCGGGGCGGGAGCATGTTTGTTTTCTTTCTTTGCGGGGCGGGAGCATGTTTGGTTTTCTTTCTTTGCAGGGGCAACATGATCTTCTTGTAGGCTGCTGGGCGCTCTCTTCTTGGGTGGAGAGGAAACAACAGTATCTTGGGTCACCGATTCCCCCTCACCGTGTCGGCTCTCTTGGCGTAAGCTCTCTTCGTGCGCGCGAGAGAGGGTTTGCTCAACATCCTCTTGTTAACATGGAATGCCTTCCCATGTCAAGAGGGACTCCTTTCACCTCCAATAGCCGGCCAATCACTAGGCCATATCCTGAGGATCCTCCAAATGAGCCATCTTCTTTGAAGGACTTGTTCCCGTTAGGGCGAAGTCTGCTGTAGACAAACTCAGCCCGATTTATCTTCTTTTTCTTCGATGATTGCAGCCATTACAATCGGCTTTGCCTTTGACATTGGTCAAAGTTCGCCAAATTTGATGTCGATACATTTGGCAACTATGTCCAACAACTTGTGATAATCCTCCTTCAAGTGTCTCTTGTTTTTTGTGTATATTATTTTATCGGCAAAAGTCGGACTTGGCTATTTCTTTCCAAAAAGTCGGCAAGTTTACATCGAAACTTCTTTAATCTCGGATGCTCATACATTGGTAGTGAGCAATGTTCGTGAAATCATTGGCGGTGATAGTCGATTGCTTTCCGTGAGCAGATGACTTGATTCCTTCATCGTGAATCTCGGCATTCACGTAGAATTGTGCGACCTTCTCCACATAGGTCATCGGATATTCTAGCGTTAGAAACGGTTTTAGTCCTGGGCGTTTCCAACTTCTCGGATTTTCTTCACCAGGGTGTCGTCGGACCTGTTTTCATCATTCCAAATCAAAATCCACCGTAGAGCTTCTCCGTGGATTTGCTTTACTAACTTGGTAAAGTCATAAGTTGGTGCCATTTCTCGTGGATTATTTCAAGAAAAAACTCGAAAAATGATTTGAAGATTGATAGGGTTTGAGAGTATTTTGCCTTTGCTTTTGAGAGAAAGAGATGAACAGTTTTTAGAAGTGTGAGAGAGAAAGCAGACGAAAATGGTTTAAATATGGTTTATGAAAGGGCGTGCGGGTGGTTTTGAATTGTGATCGAAATCAACGGCTTGGATTTCGCGACGCCTATTGAGCATTTCATGTCTCGTATTTAATGCGGAAGCATTTATATCCAATCATAAGCTTGGTGTGCGGCTTTATGTCCAGTACACATCATCATTATCTTTGACGTATTCCTTAAAACATTCCCGCTTAGTCAAAACGATTTGCGTTTTTGTCACTTTGCTCATAAGTTATTGAACATCTCTTAGGCGATTTAACTCTACTTCTCATAGTTCTCTTAGCGACTCACCTATCGGTGACTTCGGTGTAGTTGTCTTTTCCGTCTGGTGATTCTTGGTGATTTGTTTTCGACTCTTTTTCACCTCCTTTTCTATTCCATTTCTTTTCTTTGGTTCTTTGTCTCGGCTTAGTTCAATTAATCCCAACTCATGTTTGAGTTCTTCAAATCTTGACTCACATAATGGTTTTGTGAAGATGTCGACTAGTTGTTTATCGGTTGAGATATATTCCGGGATGATGTCCTTCTTTTCAACATGATCTCTTATGAAATGATATCGACATCAATATATTTTGTTCTTGAGTGCAACACGGGATTTTGAGTGATTGCAATTGCACTTGTGTTATCACACATGATTGGAATTTCTTTTTCCTCAACTTCATAGTCTCTCATTTCTTTGTCTCATCCATAGGACTTGGGCGCAAATAGTTTGCCAGCCTATGTATTCTGCCTCACCAGTAGAGGTGGCTATTGAGTTTTGCTTCTTGCTAAACCAGGGAATTAGTCTTTCCTAGCATTTGACATGTGCCTGAAGTGCTCTTCCTGTCCACTCTGCATCCAAAGATAGTGCAATCAATAGCGATTAGCTTGTATCCACCTTCCTTTGGATACCATAGGCCTACTTCTTGCTTCCTTTCAAGTATCTCAATATTCTCTTAGCCTTTGTCATATGGCTCTCTTTTGGAGCAGATTGAAATCTTGCACATACACCTACGGCAAAGGTGATGTCCGCCTGCTGGCTTTGTGAGATAGAAAGCGATGATCCAATAAGTGCTCGTATTTTGTTTGATCTACTGGACTTACCATCCGCATCCATGTCCATTTTGGTGATGTGTTCATTGGTATTTTTACTGAAAGACTTCTCCTCCATACCAAACTTCTTCATTAAATCTCTCGGTGTATTTTGTTTAACTTATGAAGGTTCCATCCTTCACCATTTTTTTCTTGGAGTCGAGGAAGAATGTCACCACCCATCATGCTCATTTCAAATTTACTTTGCATGAGGTTTGAAATTTTTCACCATGACTTTTTGTTAGTGGATCCAAAAATGATGTCATCCACATATATTTGAACAAGAAGTATACTCTTCTTGTCTTGGATTCTCAAAAGTGTTCTATCTACTTTTCCTTTTGTGAATCCATTTTCGATTAGGAATTGTGACAGGGTATCATACCATGCTCTGGGTGCCTGTTTCAATCCATACGGGGCTTTCTTGAGTTTGTATACCTTATCTCCAAGAGTCTTCTGCTCAAATCCTGGAGGTTGTTCAACATACACTTCTTCTTCCAATAAGCCGTTTAGGAATGCACTTTTTACATCCATCGATATACAATGGAATTCTTGTGAGTCGCATAGGCAAGAAACATCCTTATAGCTTCCAATCTAGCTACAGGAGCAAATGTTTCATCAAAATCTATCCCTTCTTCTTGGCAATATCCTTTGGCTACTAGTCTTTGCTTTGTTTCTTACCCCCGAGAACCTTCCTCGTTCATTTTATTTACGAATACCCATTTGGTTCCAATAACATTTTGATGTATGGGTCTTTGCGATAATTCCCATACTTTATTTCTCTCAAACTGATTCACTCTTCTTGCATAGCTTGAATCCAATGTGTGTCGTCAATGCTTGTGACACATCTTTGGGCTCTATTTGCGAGATGAAGCATGTGAACATAACTTCTTGTTGAGTTACGGATCTTGTTTTGACACCTTCTCTTATATCTCCAATGACAAGTTAAATGGATGGTCTCTTAGCCATCTTACATCGGGTTGGAGTAAGTTAGCTGGATTTAGTCGACTTGCGGCCGTGTTCTTTGTGGTCGGCTCTCTCGTAGTCAACTTAGCTGCAAATTTTCCAAACTGTTTTTGAGATTCGGCTATCTCATCTTCTTCGAATTGATAATTCGGCTTGACTTGGCATAGGGACTCTTACGTATGGTTGGATGATTCGAACTTATCGGTGACTCTTCAATGTCTTCTCCATTTACATTTGGCTCATCGAATACTACATGAATGGATTCCTCTGTAACCATAGTTCTTTTGTTGAGTATCCTGTAGGCTTTGCTTTGGTGAGTATCTGAAGATACCTCGTCGGCTTTAGCATCAAAAGCCTTTAGGTTGTTTTTGCCATTGTTGTGGATGAAGCATTTACATCCAAATATTACGAAATATGCAACACTTGGTTTTCTTCGATCCAGGATCTCATAGGAGTCTTTGTCAATTTGTCTGTTTATCATACATCTGTTTTGGGTGTAGTAATTTGTGTTGATTGCTTGACCCCAAAATCTTTTTGTAACCTGCTTGACTAACATGGTCTTCTTCTTTCTTTGAGGGTTTTTGTTCCTTCTTTCTGCAACTCCATTCTACATGAGTCCTTGCTGGCGATAGTTCATGACCATACCATTCTCAATACGATCTTGAGTTATTATTCCATTGACAAAATCGATTCACTCTATCGATCTTATTTTGATAATGGTTTGACTCTTCTCATTTTGAATCCTTTTCATCACCGTGTGGTAGTTTTTGTAGAGTTTCTTTCTTCTTACACATGAATATTGTCCATGTATATCTTGAGTAGTCATCTACTACCACCAGGTGTATTTCTTTCCACTTATCTTTGGTTTTCACTTTGGGCCAAATATATCCATATGAAGTAGATGCGATATTCTTGTTGAGGATGGGCATGTCTTTTCTTTGAATGACGACTTGATTTGTTTTCCCTTCCGACATCGTCACATATACTCTCCTTCTTGTATCATCGAGTGCGGAAGTCCTTCTAAAGATTACTTACGGCAAGTTTGTTGATCGTTTTGAAATTCGGGTGACTTAGCTTTTTGTGCCCGCCAACTTGATTCAAGCTGTGCTCTTTGCTAGTAGACAAGTCTTTGGGTGTTGCGATTGACCAATCCACTACATACATATTTTTTGCTGTCTACATCCTTGCGGCCACAACTTCATTTGATTCAATATCTTTGATTTGACATATACCCATGTTGAATCCAACATTGTAGCCGCTTTGTCCGAGTGACTGATGATATCGATGTAAGTTGAAGTTGAGTCCTTCAACTTATGCAACATCTGTGATTTCTAATCCATTCCTCTTGATGGATCCAATGCCTCTTATTTCACCAGGAGCTTCATTTCCTCCAAATATGACTTTTGCTCCTTTGACTTCCTTGAATTTTGACAGATTTCTCTTATTTCTGTCATATATGTCTGTATGCTGCATATGTGTCTTTGATGAAAGCTCTTATACTTTTGGAATGGCCTTTCTTTGAGTTCTAGGCCTTTGCCATTTGGGATTATATTCCATAAGTCCTGTCTTTGATAGTTTACATTATTCCAATCAGCTTGGCTTGGATATTTTCTACCATTCCCATCATATGTATTTCTTTTATGGGTTTTAAGGATTTTTGGTAGCTCTGCTTCTTCTTTACTGAGTATTTTTGTTTGGAGTTTCTTTGAGGGACTCAGGTGAATCTCTTCTCGGTTGTCCTTTCAAAGACACTCAACTCAATTTTTTCCTTTTCCTTTGTAACCAAGGCCAGTTTGCTTAGTATTGTGCTTTGGAGTGAATGTGTGTGCAACATTTAGAGTTTTGGATTTTTCGGACTCTTCATGACTTGAAGATCCTTTTTCCAAAATTACTCTTGAGGTTTGACATGGCACAGAGGAATTAAATCTAGCTTTGTCTTGTCTCCACATTCTCTTTGACTCATAATAAGATCATCCAATGATTTAGATGCCTTAGTGAATGAGGCGATAACATTCTTGAGGTCATTCTCCTCTTTTCTATAGCAAATTTCTGCTACTAATTTAGCATTTTCGGACTTTAAACTTTCATTTTCGCCTATTTGACTTAGAGTACTCGGCTCCTTAGTCGGCTTTGATGTTTTAACTTTTGAGTAGGTTGTTTTCCTCATTCAATAGTGTGTGTGAGGATTTAATGTGTTCAAAATCTTTCATCATTTTGCCTAATGAATCATAAAGATCGAGTAGGTGATGAAGTGTGTGTGTCACGATCACTATCACTAGTGTACGAGTTTGTTGAGTTAGATTGTACCTCATCTTCTTGATCTTGTTCTTTGGCCATCAAGCGGATCGGGGCTTCTTCTTCAGAGTCACTTGAGTAGTCGAACTTCACCGCTCTGAATCACCTGTCTCTCTTGACTTTGTCTCGTGATCTCTGCGACCATCATTGCCTTTTTCTTTTCTTGTCTTCTTTCTCTCAAGACCTTTCTTTCTTCTTCATCCACATGTCTTGTTGACTACGGGATATGAGCGATCAATGGCATAGTGACCTGGTTGTCTACGATTCAACATAGATATTAGGCTTTTTGATCAACTCTTTCCATTCTTGAGTTGTCGGCCCTTTGATACTCAACTTTTTGATGATTTGTTCTCTTGGTTGGCTGTCTTCCCTTGATTTGGAGGAGGAGCTGTGTCTTTCGGAAGATTCACCCTTTCCTCTCTTGTAGTTCTTATTAAAGAACTTGTTGAATCTTTTAACCATCGTGGGCTATTTCTTACGGGTCAATGACTTCTTTGACCTCGCTCTCTTCCCATCTTTAACAATTAGAGCAGCTTGTTTTGGGTGCAATTTGTCTCTTCCTGGTCTTTTCTTCTCGGCTCAAACTCGTAGGCTTTGAGGTCGAGAATAGTTCATGGTTGGATGTCTTTGATAGGTCCATGGAATGTCTTAGTGCCATGACCTTCATTTCCCATTCACCTGGAAGAATTTTAGGATTTTCATACACATTTCATTCTGTGTATATTCCTTTCCAAGTGCGAGACTCATTTTTGTGATTTACGTGAACCGAGCATCCGTTGATCCAGGTTTTCTCCGAGATCATTTTGAAGTTTTCAAATTTCTGTACACCACTGATAATTTGTTTTCTTTGATTTGCTCTCGAGCCTTCACAAATCAATGTCGCTTGTCCCAGATTTCCTTAGCCGTTTTGCATGATTTGACTTTATTGAACATGGCTTTGTCAAGGTTTTGTAAAGGATGTCCTTAGCTACATTGTCCAGGTTGTATCTTTTTTACTGTCATCATTTGTCCACTCGGTTCTTGGTTTTCAACCATGGACGAGTGCAGGAGAAGCACATCTTCTTCTCCTTCACCGCAACTCTTCGTACAATGTGTTCACCTTTAATATTTGCGAGGCCCATCTTCTATCACTATCCACATCTCATCATGTAATCTTTGATAGATGAGCTCTGCATACATATTTTCCAATCATCAAATTCTTCAATAGTGAACATAGGGATGCGTGTCAAATTTGCTTCCATGATAATAACTTTTAATGATAGAAAAGAGTTTTGAAAATTTAAGTACTAAAGCGGACTTTGAAAAGTTTGGAGATCTAGTTCGATAACCGGTGCGGAGGGTTCAATGAACCAACCGCTCTGATACCACTTGTAGGTCCCAAGGGTGTAAGTGTAAGGTTTAGAAGGGGGTTGAATAAACCTTACCAAGTTTTCGATTTAGTCCTTTTAAATCTCTGAGTTGATTCTACACAGTGTGTCCTTGATGGACGATCGAATTAGTCACTCGGTAGAGTTAATCTTTCAACATGACTCAAATTGGTGTTGATGGAGTAACTCACCTTGTTGGCTATAATTTAACTCAACTTGTGGTTTTATTTTTAATGGAAGACTTAACACCCTTAAGTTTGATTAAGCAAGATTTTAGAGCTTGATTTAGTACTTATAAATTATCAAATGGATAGCAAATTTATCGTGAGATATAAACAGTTAAAAGTGCGGAATTTAAATGTTGAAATGTAAATGACACAGTGAAGTTTTATAGAGGTTCGAAGATGGGGTAATTCTTCTTACTCCTCTCTTCTCCAACTCTGGAGGAATCCACTAAGTAATGATCGGTTTACAAAGTGGTAATAGTCCGGATACAAGTCTTGATCACAACGGCCGACTTGATCCTTGGGGACTCGATCACGAGACGCCTTGATCACTCGGTGGCTTCTCGCGTGCGACTCGGCTTCTTCCACAGGGCAAAATTGCTTATTACTACTGACTCACTTGCTCAAGCTCTTTGGATTTGATCACGAAGCCCTCCAAAAAGCTTAAGACTTGGTTCAACCTTGAACCTTTCTACAATCCTTCCCGGAATGTAGACCCCTTGTTTTCAAAAGTTTCCTCTTCAACGATTGAAGTTCTCTTTCCTTCACGGTGAGTGTTGGATTGATGTACTTACGTAATGTAGGCTTGAGGATTGAGAATGTTTCGATTTTTCTAATGTGCTTGTATATCACACGTGTGTGTCATACTTCTTCTCAAACAAACTCCTCGGCCTTTTATAGTGAACTTTCAAAAATTTGCCCGTTGAAGAGATAGGCTTATTTTTGAAAGTCACTTCTTTGTCGTTTTGTCTTGTTGCGATCCTTGGAATTGCCATTTCCTCGTATGAATTGTTCTTTCACCTTTTTCGTAGAGTTCGACACGGTGTAGTGCTTCCCATTGTTCATTCCTTTTGCACGCTTCGGGTGAGCACTCCAAAAAGGTGGTATGGAGATATTACTTGTTTAAGTAAATCTCTTGATTTACATCTGCGGTTCTTTTACGATTATCTCGACTTGACCGCATTTCCTTGCTTTCCCCAGGTGACTTAGAGTCGACTTCCAATCATGGATGACTCTTCCTGTCACTTCAACTCGAGACTTGGCTTTTCTTGAGTTGACTTGATGATCTCCACTCACCGCATCTCGGCTCTTCTTGATGAGAGTTCCGTCTACTCTTTCTTTGCCATATTCAATCAAGTTTCACAAAGAAAGTCTTCCTTCCGGTCTTGGTGTCTTCTTGCATGTTATGGCGTGGTGACTTAACTCGGCTTGGCCACTCTAATTGTTACGATACATTTTACTGACAAGAATTGGGGTGCCAACTTTCTATTCTAAGTTTTACATGGCATTCATCAAAATCTAAACAATAAAATTCCTAACAACTACTAAAAACCTTATCATACTCGTTTTACGGCTGGGTTCCTTACCTAGAGAGACATGTAAAGTGATCATACCTATGGGTTGGATGGTTCCTCCCGCAAAAATTCGACCAACGATGTATCCAAAGTGACTCTAAGCCGACACGGAGGTCCATCTTCCCGTAGCACTCATAGAACAGGATATCCGCCGAACTCCCCGTATCGACAAATACTCGTTGAACATCATAATTAGAAATTGTGGGCTTGTGATCACAAGAGCATCGCTATGGGAGTTACGACACCCTTGCTATCACTCGGTCGAATTGGATATTTGGCCTGATGCGTCCTGCTCCCACCTTCATGCGCTCTTGCACCCGATCTGGAGCTGAGTCTTTGCTCGGATATAGCTTTTCGGGCTCTCCTTGAATCCCCTCTACTTGGTCCTCCGACTATTATTTGGATCACCACCCGCCGAGGTAGAGGTGGGGGCGGGGTCATCCTCTTATCTCCCCACTTGTCCTTCCACTTATCCACGTAAACAAATTCCTTCAAGTGCCCCGCTTGGATTAATCTCGATCTCATCCCTAAGGTGCGTACATCACTCTGTTGTATGCCCGTACTCATTGTGGAACTGCAATATTCCTTGCACTTTGCTTTCATTGGTGCTTATGTATGTGCCTTTGGCCACCTCGGTCGGGATGCCCTTCATAGCTATGAGTACCTCGGCAGAGGTAGGGCCAACGGTGTGTATCTCTCGTACCTCGGTCGTCCACCCATCGCCTCGGGCTTGGAAAACTTCGTGGTGCCTTATCCTCCTAATCTTCATTCCTTTCTCTCTCTCTTCTCTCATTTCTCCTCTTCATTTTCCTCGCCTCCTCCGATTTAATATACTTCTCGGCCCGAGCTAACACTCATCAAAAAAGTCTTAGCGGGCTCTATCACCAGGATTTGAAAAACTCTCCATCTTTCGGGCCCCGAGCTAGGGCATTAGCCAAAATCTCCGGACTAGCCAAAGGCACCTCCAACTTAGTGCGGAAACCTCGTATATAGCTCAAGTCCTTCCCTTCCCTTTGCTTAATGCTAACCTTTAGTCGGGGCACTTTTTGGTACTTACGACATTCGTGGAACTGATTGAGAAATGCCGAATCAAATTATCAAAGTTTACGATAGAGCACGGAGCAAGTCAAGTAAACCACCGTTGAGTGAATTCGTCGAGTGGTAGGAAGACTCTACACATCACGTCATCCGTGAACTGTGTAGCAATGCGGCATTCTCAAAATGATAGAGATGATCCCACGGGTCCGTAGTACCATCATATTCAATACTCGAGCTCGGTAGAAGGATGGGAGCTCATCCGCCATCACTTCATCCGAAAGGGAGTTCCCCCGTACTACGTGACATTTTCACCAATTTTTAAAATTTGAGCAAAAATGAAACTAAAATTAGGCAATTTGTGTCAAAATGGGTCTATTCCAATGGGCTTGTCCAACCGGCACAGTAAAGTGTCCGGATTGGACTTCAATTTTGGAAACCTAGGAAAGGACTGGGACTATTTGGCACGAAAAGTCACCCCCCAATCAACTAACTTTTCATGTGTATTTTCATGGGTTGGAAAAATAGCGACCCTAATGGAATTTGGCCGCCCACCCAATTTTCTCTTTGGTCCGACAGAGCCAGGACCATCGACAACTCTACTTACGCCTTACGAACTAAATCAAAATTTCGAGTTTCAGCAAGACCAATCTTGTCGCCCCCAAGTTATTGGACTAATTTTGCGATTTTGCCTCCTTTCACCACCATCGTGCGCATTCGGCATATCTATACATGTTTCCATAGTACAAGGCTGACGACAATCTGAACATTACAGCCTCTCCAAACCCTGACTTCTACCTTGTTTTGGACGCTCAGGATTGGGAACTACAGGGGATCGTGTCTCAATTTCAATTGGAATTCGGAAATTTCAACTTTCAAACATGAAGAGGACAATAAATAAAATAAAAGGGGCCTATGAAAAGCCTGAAAATGGAAACCAGATAACATTCATACATTTGAGGTTATAACAGAAAAGGAATTGACTTGAAAGAGCGTCAAAATCTACATGTTTGAATCCCACCACATAACCAGAAACAAAAACTTGCTTTCCAAACCAAATTGTTTATTGTTAGTAAAGGGTTAAAAATCCTTAGATCTACAGCATGTCAATCTCCTCTCATTATTTGAAGGGGGGAATAACTTGTATCGGCCTTCCAGTTCAACCCCAATGAATTTTGCCCTCAAAAGTTTCTTTTTGCTACAATAATACATTGAATCACTGTGATATACAAGCAGTACTATAAGGTATAAAATTACTACAAACAATTTCCGCCCAAGTCGAGGAAATAACTCACGAAGCTTAATTTATTCTTTTTGCAGCACCGTGATATGATAAGAATGACCCTGGCACGTACCAGAAGACACTCTGGATCCATGCTCATCATCATCTCCTCCATCACTAGACGTTACGAGATTCCAGTGTAACGAGTAGTTCGACAGATCAAACGTACCTGGGGAAAACACGGAAATTTGGAGAGGAACTACAACTGAAGACAACGGCTCAAGGTTGAATCGCGTCGAACTTGATCCAGACCAAATGAAAGGTGAAACACTCTCGGGTGATAAGGCCTTGCCAAATCGAGTTCCCATGACGTCAGATGTCACTTTGATCTCATTCAGATGAGGCGTGTCGTGCCAACCCACGTCATTTCCAGAAACTGAAGCAGAGTTTATCGCAGATGTAGAATCGAGGGTGTTAATGCGAACTGATACAACGTCTTCCGAGGAGTTGTAAACAGTCATACTCAAATTTATTTCACAGAAAGCAGCAGAAAAGTCGTGCCTCACTGACCGGGGGCCATCCATTAACCACCATATTGGGCTGTTACTTGCGATTCTGTATGACAGCAGAAATATAAGCAACCAAATAATGAAAAGACCATAAAATGAAGCATCAAAATGATCAATGATTGATCAGACCTAATAAGGCCCTAAAGGGTCAATGATAAAAGAGGTCAATATGCAGAACCTTGTTATTTTCAGCAACAAGTTAGAACTAACTCTAATGAAAGGAACTTACTTGCAGTGGCACTTGTGATGAGAGAAAACTTCCGCTGTCCTTGGTAGCCCAGCATTGCTTTCTCTCTGTGACTCGAATATCAAGATGAAGTCGACCGTGCTTCCATGACCCTAATACATTCCAAAGATATATGAAATACAAATAAAAATAAAAATAATTTAATGATATCTAGATGGATATACAACAAAAAAAACATATGATTAACACTAACACAAATAACAAAACCAGATGTAGTGTGTGGCCTTAGTGATATTCCAAAAGTCCCCAAATCGAACTGCTGCTTTTCTTTTCTGCAAACAACCCTTCATAACACAATCCTAATTCTGAACTCCTAATGTTACACTGACACTCAGAAAACAGAGAGAAGACTTAAAGGCATTCTATTTCAGACTCCATTTTTTGCCAGCAAGGGTAATAGAAGATTACACAAAACATCCAAGTGTTCGAGTCCTCCAATCTAAGCCACTAAATTGGGTATGGAAATAGTAAATTCTTCCAGACATGATAGCCAACCTTTATTCACACATCACTATCTCCAAGCCTCAGAAGTTATTGCGACATTGTAGCAATGAAGGATGGAAATACCCACGCAAATAAATGTCAACTGGACTTTTCAGGTTAAAGAACAAGGTGAGACGTAGCAAACCTGTTCGTGTCTTTCTTGGTGCAATCTTTCATAATGGTGAAAAAGATCGAAAGGTGAAATGGACGTATCAAACAACCCTCCGGAATCACTATCAACAAGCCTCACATCCGCCCTTCCTGACGTGGCAAGAGAAGATATTTTCTCCTCGGTACTACCTTGTCTTCTGCCATACTGAAGTCCAAAGTAATTTGATTATGAAAGCAAAAGAAATTACTTAAATAAGACTGAGAAAAAAAATTCAAAAATAAGACAAGAAGAAATAATGGTGGAGAAAGTTGAGCATTTCAGTACAACAGGTGACCGTTCTCAATATTAGTTTCGTAAATGTACTTATGATTTACAAAAAAAAAAAGAAAAAAAGGGCAGAGTATAGTCCCAAGATGACAAAATTTTCAGATTTGACATTTTATTCAAGCGTGGAGGTATACGACATGGTTACATATATCATTTCATTTTCAAGCAAGGTAATATGTACTATAATACAACTAAAGTTCAGTTAGGCTATAATCTTTACCATTGGGCAACTGAAATTCCAATATACCCTTATCAAGAAAAATTAGTGTATACAGACGACAATACTATATTTTCAGAAAGTAGTTAACCACACCAACTAACTCCATAAGAAAATTTTGAGAAGGCGTCCCAATAAATTAGTTGAGCAAAAATTTAAATTTCGGTACAAACCTTTAGCTTGAAAAAGCAAGACATAGCCTGACCAGCCATTAATAGTTCGAACGAAACGGCATAATCTATTGGTCGGACCAATGCAAGTTCCCACTGATCTCCAACGCATGATAATTGATGAACCAGAAAACTCTCTGAACTGGTCCTGTTGACAACATCCATCCGGACAAGGAACTCCTGCAATCTGGAAGGACAGGGGCTGGTTTGCAATGACACTTCTAGAGATGGCAGTACCTATTTTAATGGGAAAAAGAGATGTGAACATTAGTGCGGATGTGCTTTTGAGATACATGTATCATTTAGATGCCTAATTTCAATTTGTCGACCTGATGAATCAACAATTAGAATATACCGTGACAAAAATCGAAGAGTTCTTATTCCAGAAAAATCAATTTGACTAGCAAAACCCATATTAACTTTTATGAAGAAGGATCCAAGAAAGATCAAGATAAATATCAACCTAATTGAACAGAAAAATCATAAAATATAGGGTTGCATGAAAACAGTCGAAAGGACATCCAGTCATTTTTACTAATTAGTTAGTAGGTAACAATTGACATCATAATCTATTTACCTCCAGAATGTAATGCATGCGTAAAGTTCGATATGTTATAACAGATGATCCATCCTCCATCTCATAGTAAATTGTCATATACAGTGAAATGCTTCCAGCGGCAGCAGCCTAAACCAAAGGGGCCACTTAAGTGGTGTTTCCCAAGAATTTGCTGTGGTCTGCAAACAGAAAAAGAAAACAAATTAATCCAATCACTTTGTGGTCAAACTTGCTGATGCAATATAGTGTAAAACTTAGGTGATTTACCTCAGGGAAAACAAATACGCTATTTGTTGCTTTGGCGGCATCCATTTGCGTGCAACTTTGTGATGAATTTTCCTGCTTTCTAAGGCAAGTAGGAAACTCCGAGTTCATAACTTCCTGAGCTGCAATGTTTAGAAATCTTGGATGACTGATCCTCATCTTCAAATTCTGCCAACAGAAAACATGGCTGATAACGTGAATCAAGTTGGTATATCCTCCATTTAATTTTGTTAGGACAACACAAAGAAAGACAAAAAAATTGACAACTGTCATCATCATGTTACTGATAAACGGAGAATTTCAAATAATTAGCAGAAACCATATCAGTGAGGAAGAAAATATCGTCAATATGGGAACATGGAGATCCTTCAATACAATTAAAAGAAACAATGAGTATTTATAAAGTACAAGATTTTAGGGCATGATTAGTATAACACAAAACAAAAGGGTGAGTACAACAACAATGTTGTGTTTACAGCCACTAACTAGACCAGATAAATAGGTAAAGGATAGAACTCAGATTACAACTTTGAACTACACGAGCAGCCAACACATCTCCGACAGTGATATTCTGAAATTTTTCATGCCGCAAGTTGTTGACAAGAGCATATAAAAACCCAAGACTAAGAGTGACATACAATAATAATAATACCTTCACAGATATTTTTGATGGATTTCTCAACTCTAAGGTAAGACGGCGGAGCTCTCCAGCATAAACTGTCTTAGGTAAGTCGTCAACGACACCCTCAAGCCTGGGTAGACTCTGGAATTTGAGCAAGTTGTAGCAGAAACATGACATTTTAAATTAACAGACAATTAGTCCAGATTAACTACATAACACCTAAGTTACACCAAGAAAAGCAACAAATTCAATCCGAAAGAAGTAAGAGGTACCTTTATGACCAAGAACTGCAGGTTATCTTTCACCTGTTTGGCTTCCTTTTCCCTTTAGCAACTTTTTTCTGATAATATCTGAGTGGAAGTTACAAATTCCAATTACTGAGGCAGAGAGTTTCCACCTAACACCAACTAGTTTTAAGGTGCCTTCTATCTTGGGAGTGACTGTTAGCTGAACCTGAAGAGCAAGAAAAGGCGGCGCTTATGGAATGCCAGAAACCATAAGTGCATCAGGGGAAGAAGAACAAGCATCCTTAACTGAGAAAAATGTGTTTGGTTTATCAAAGGAATACCAACGTGTTCTAGATTCCAAGCAACTATAGATAGTACTAAATTGTGTTTCTTTAACATCAATTTTCTTAGAAAATAGGTATGTACACTCTTTTCAACATAAATAGACTTTAGGCAGTAAAAGCCAAAAGTTAACTTACCACTTTGCAAACCCAGGAAAAATTTCCCAGCAGATTTTCAAATATTACGTTCACTAAATTGGGGAAGATATAACTTCATTGACAAAAAATAAGTTCAAGAAATATGTAAGTGTTTGCATAACATCAAAAAGACACTTATCAAGCAATAAACGAGAGAGCACATTAAAGAAAACGCCAATCCTAAACCTTCAATCTAACAAAAGTTTAATAAGTGATTTCAGATCAATCTAAAGGCATTCATGCATGAGAAAAAAATCCTCAATGAAGTCTTTCAAGTTCTGGTAAAGTCCAGTAGATTTAAAAAACCCATATAAAAAAAAATCCTCGATGAATATTCTCCTTAACATATTCCATCCCTCTCTAATTATTTATCACGCCTCTTTAAGACAGTATAAGAAGAAGAAAAATTGCCCATACAGCTATACTTGATGAGGGTTCCTGGACGGACAAAAAAAAAAAAAGCTCTAGAATCTAAGGTGTACAGCGCCTAGCAAAAATTACTGCTGATCTAATACATTCTTAAAAGTAATTTGCCAAGATACCACTCCCCCCTGATTCTGTGTGGATGACTTCATCCTCCCCTCGTTATAAGGCAAATTTCATCCTTAGTAGATTATAGTTCCTTCGGAAAAATAGAAGCAAAAATGACGTATTGTGTATATGCTTCAATCAATTCTTGCAGTATATACAAGAGCCCTCTTCAAACCAGCTGCCTGCATATTAAGGGCGCCAATACAAGCAGTCCCTTAACATCTATTATGTAATACACCCTCTCTGGCTCTAGCATTGCAGTGGCAATGGACTCACAATAAGGATGTAAAGC
The DNA here is from genome assembly GCA_016081115.2 of Rehmannia glutinosa. Lineage (NCBI taxonomy): Eukaryota > Viridiplantae > Streptophyta > Magnoliopsida > Lamiales > Orobanchaceae > Rehmannia > Rehmannia glutinosa. Next base: position 8,718,102 of record CM071934.1, on the reverse strand, counting down.
TCACCAACATAGTTTCACCCCCTTGCATCGAAATGTCAACTTCTGACAAAGTAAATAAAGATGTGTCTAAGCTGAAGTCCCTGCATTCAGAGAGTAAATGCTATCAGCAATCATTAAGTGCATGATGCAGGAATCACCAAAAAAGAAAAGCAATATAAGGTTAACTAAACCTATAAGCTTCATGGACATACCCACTAACTGATATAGTTCTCAATTCCTTGTCATTATGGCATTCAGTCAAAGACCCAATTGCATCTGCATTGTACAAAGTAGTGCTAATCGAAATTAATGCCGGATATTGGTATCAATTTTAACTCCAAGAAAATAACTTAATAGGGAAGTTAAGTTCAAAAAAATAAAAGAAAAAAATCAAAGGACCGTTGAGGATTTGTATCAACTCAAATGTTTGAAAAAGGGCATGATCAAGTAAACAATAGTCATAAACAGAAAAGGAATGTACCTGATTCAGTTTCATCATATTCTGCTGAATGCTTGCATATTAAGGAAACATTTGAGATAGATACAGGAATTTGAAGAGGGTTTCTAAAACTAATGTCCACCTTGATTGCCTCTGCAAAATCAATAGAAACACATTTGTTGGCAAGCACGGAATGCAGATATAAATAGCAATACAAATAACAAATTTTTTAGTTGTTTATTACAGTATGTATGTTGTAACAGAACAAACTGAAGAATCAATTCTCAGCCTCTTGAACCAAGCTTATTTGTTGATGGAAAAAATGAAGTTCACTTTCTGGTAGTGATTCTCAGTAGGAGGACAATACCAAACAAACAAAAAGATGTGTTTCTCCTCTTCCCCACACCACAGTCATACCCCTTAACGAAAAGAAGTGCCCTTCATTTTATCCACAACAATCAGGTAACATCATTCCCCTTTATAAAAGTTTCATTTAGAAACTATCTTCATTTCGTACTCTTGAAGTTTCGAAAAAGTCAACCAAACCAAGTGTTTCGACCATGTAAATTCATGTGAAACAAATCAGGAACTCATGCACACCTAAGCTATACTACTAAACCAAATTATTGTAATTCTCTTCTGGAAGAAAATATAAAAACTATGATGACTGAAAGTTGGGATTTTCTCATTTCTTCACCTACAAAGTGAAAGTATATGTAAAAACAATAGTTATATTCAATGGAGACAAAAGGACTTTATGCACTATTATGTGTATGTTGCCATAGTTTTTTGCAAATTATAGTTTGCCAGAAAAATCAAAGGAAAAAAAAAAAGGATCTAGTAGACCATGAACCAACTTAGCCATGTCAACCAATCCCAATGATTATCTTAACATTGGTGTGTAGGGGAAATGGCATGGCAACAATACCTGCTGATACAATAATTTTTCAACTAGAATGTAATATCACCTCATACCTCCAGCAACACAAACATTTGATTCTTTGTACTTCTTTGGTAAAACCTTTGAGTCCAGCCAGTTAGTCTTCATAGCTGACAGTGATGGAATCATGTCCCCCTCAAAGATTGCCATAAACTTTCTCTAACAATGGCCTGAAACATAGTAAATACGAAATGAAAGCTATAAATAGACATCCATGAATGAACGCTGAAAAAGTAGAAGATTTACAAGTAGTAAATTGAATAATTGTGCAGAATTCATAATATGGTAGTTAATGTAATATTCTCTCAAATTCAACATCGGTGCAGGACCAATTGACGAATTGGAGTTGGAGTTAGTGAGAGATAGATTAATATCACAAGAAACCAAATGACTGACAACAACTTCAATCAGTTCCAAATTTATTTCACTCAAGTGGCCAAAACGCCTGAAGGTTTCACTGTTACTAAAGGACTCTAAAGGGCTACTCCATATAGTGATTCTATACAGGTCCAATCAAGGCTGCAAAACCCCAGCAGATATATATAATGCACGATCTACCCAGAGCGTGAGCTACATAAATCTCATATAACGCATAGTTAGCCACTTTGGTAAAGAGAATATGCTATCCTCCACCAATATCTGAACAACGCCAGCCACCAGTCAACTTCAATAGTACCAGAAGAGACGCTGTGACAATTTCAAAGACGAATTCCTGCAAACATCAAAGCCTGACAGCAAGAAAATATTCCGAGTCGTGATATCAAAGCTAAGTAAAAACGTTTTGTAAGGTAATTCCTCTTCTTATGTAAGGGGATGAAAACCATCCCATTTCACCAATTGCAGAGCTCAATATAATTAACTGGTGTACATGTTGATTTTACTATATCAATCGTGTAATAGGACATGACTAGAGCAACTATCTCAACTCATCACCGTCTCATGATATTTTCCATGCTAGTGGAAAAACCTATGATGATGATGGTTTTGGAATTTCATCTCATTTCTCCTTCGTATGAAGGTTGCGTCAGGAAAGGCATCCGGTGTAAAACTTTGCCACTTTGCTTTTTGTGTGAATTTATAGTGTTAACTAATTTTAGACAATTAATTGACACTATAAATTTCACGCCACCGACCCCACATAGTGGGATAAGGTGCGATTGATGATGATGATGATGATGATGATGATGAGATAGAAGAACATAAACAAGATGTTTAAGGCAACAACAGAAAACAATCATCAGAAAAGAACTTTGCATACTGACCAGCAACATCACATGGATGATCAATATAAATGTACAAATCGGAAAACAAATTAGCCCGCCAAAGGCTTGCTGTTAAGGAGATCGCGACTAACTTACAGCAGAAGGAGATGCATAAGTCCGATGATCTTCGAAAACAATTTTGATTGAAGGAAAGTTGATCACAGGCAACTGAAGCCTGAAAACCTCAAATGTTTTCCCTGTTTCCTGCATAATCCAGTAAAAGGCGGATATAAATGACAATTGGGCAAGATTTAATATGAACATGAAAATGAACATAAGGGCGAGCCCAAATCCTAGAGTGGACCGAAAAAGAAAGATTAAGCAGACAACATCAAACTTAACAGTGAAAAAATTATTATGTCATTCAAATTCATTCAGCTTTCTATCAGAGTTGAGGAACTGAAACAAATGATGACATAGGAGGGAACACTGGCAGGAACCAAAACGCTATCTATTCTGTTGCTAAGTGTGAATAAGACACTTAAGGCATCCAGAAGTACTACACTTAAGACCAAAAAGTTATACAAAGCAAAACTCTATTTAGAATATCAATATTAGCATCCAGAAGCAGAATGCATAATTTGAATTAATCATTCACAGTTGCATCTTAAGGCAATAAAGAAAATGAAAAGACACTTGTATTTGAAGATCTGAAGCTTTTTGCTATCAAGATTACTGGAGAAGGGGAAAAAAACTACAGACACCACAAATGCCGTCAAGATTTTAAGAAAACAAAAGCAACTTAGCTCGCTAACCTGAACAATTCGGAAAAAGTCCCACAGAAACAACTCTTGAGTGGCCTTGGATTGATGACCACGGGCCAGGACCTCTAATATGTGTTTAATAGCCTCGTCAAACATTCCAAGAAATGCATACCACCTGAAATATTCTTGAATTTAGTACCATACTCGCTAAAAAACTTTAAAAAAGTGCAGAGTTTTCTGATTTTTACTTTCCAATATGGAAATGGACATGATCCCTGATATGGTTCCAGGTAGTCCTTTGAAGACAGAAAGAGCACCTCTGTATGTTCTGATTGCATGTTTTATCTGATGATAAGCAAGACAACAACTCCCTTAGGCCATAGTATTATGAGAAAATAAAAATTACATAGTCTGATAAGAACCATCACCTGATCACTTTTCTTGTAGAGGTCGCCAGAAAGAACAAGATGAAATCCATACTTCCGTAACATGGTTGGTGTGGATGACAAGAAGCAGTATGATGCTTGCTCAAGCATTACCGCAGAATGCAAGGGTTCCTAGCAATGATATGTTTCAAGATACTAATAGGATAATTTTCTATCAGTTTAATTTTCACAATTATGGGCATTACCTCACCAGAGATACGAAAGTAGACACCTGCAGCATCTTTAAACTGACCCCTAGCCTTTAACATTTCAGCCCACCAAATACCACAACGCGTGGACGTTCCGCCCGCCAGATGACCCAATTTTCTGAAGTTAAAAATGGTTTTGCCGATCAACAAATAATGCTGGAGAAAAACATCTAAGGATACATAATAATTATAAGATGAAGTTCTGTAAAATTGACAGACTTCAATTTACGTATAAGAAATCTTAAAGCATTAAATGTTCAAGCACCTCAACTAGTAAATGGTTCAGTTCAGATTTTAGATTATACAGCAGTTAAAACTACAATATTCCAAGGGGGGGGAATTTTCCTGGTATAAACTGAGTACTTACAAAACGCCCATTGAGGTTTGACTCCATCTTACATTTCCCTTTCATAAGCAAAAATATTTTTAAAAAACGATATTTCTAGAAATATTACAGTTAAGCTTAAATTTAAGATAGTCAAATCTGAGGGGGCTTTTTGTAATTTTGAAACATCTCTGGATTTTTTTGTAAGCAGCCCAAACCACAGGGAGATTTTTGTAATTATCTCTAGAAATTATTCCAAAAAATAGGGACCAAACTATAAGGCTCTTATACTATTATTTTACACACAAAAACTCAATAATGTCTTAGATCTGCTTTCATCTGGTTATTTTGAATTATGCACCTGTTTATAGATACTAATCTGGGCCCAAAAGATGTGTATCCCACTCACAAGAAAGAGATCATGAAAACCCTACGATGCATCAATATTAGAACAAAAACTTATGTCCAACTTGACACAATGCCATATAACCATTAAAACCCTATATACATGTCCAAACATCAGAAGCAACATAAGCCTCCAACAATCAGACACAAAAAAAAAAAAAAAAAAAAAGCTACGAGGTACCATCAATGTAACAATTGGCTCCTGTCATGAACTTCCCAACTACGACATATGCTTTATTTAAAATGCATAATGCGAAAATTGGCAATGTCGAATGAATGCAAATATCTTTAATGCACGTAAATACTAACTTGTTACTCTATAAATCACTAGACTACGAGCTTTTTAAAAAGTAATGAAACTAAAAGAAATGCACATTTCTAGAATTAGACAATTTAGTTGTCTGATGCTTAGAATCATATCCATGTCCAACGCCCGGCCATGAGTCCCATCATCTAACCATCCAATAACTCAGACTAAATGATGAAACATATAGCCATCAGAACTAAGTAAGAAACAAGAAGCTACAGGCTAAATAAAGTTCAAGATGACAGGGAAAACTCAAAGATTTGCTTTTCTGCCTGATCTGCTTCCCCTTTCTATCGACACAAATGCATCTATATGTTATTACAAGCCATAGTTTCAGAAGTTCCGTATTAAGTACATTCCACATTCTCCTTAAGTGTCAATTCCACTAATTCAATTTTTTCCAAACTTCATGATCAGCAGCCTGTTCACTTCCTCATCATTAGTTCTGCAGTTAACACTTAAATTACCTAAACTATTCATCTCATTGCATAATTGTCGTCAACAAGTCTTACAAAGGCTTTCCCGGTTGTCACCACCCTCATTATACATCAGCATTATAAGAACAGAAGTGCTCAAAAAGGAAAATGAGGTGCTTGAGGCCTTTGATATGCTCTCATTTCTTGCAGTATGTTTCAAATCCAAGCTATTCCACGAGTATACATCAATACATATCTCTGATTCCCCTTATCCCTGTTCCTGCTTGGTGGGATTTCTTCATTGTTATGCACGCATCTCTCAACATTGATGGAGTCTGATGCTTGATTTCAATCTTTTGCAGTTTAATCGCATTTGCTTTATTGTTGTAGAGAACTGAATACTGATAACCACCATTCTCTGAATTGGTATATATCTATTAATCATTTTCTGGCTGGTTTGTGCGTTAATATCATTTAGGGATAATTACAAAAACACCCCTGAGGTTCAGCCTAATTACAAAAAAATCCAAAGATGTTTCAAAATTACAAAAAGTCCCTCAGGTTTGATTTTGTCTTAAATGTAAGGGTAAATGTCATATTTTTATAAATGTCAGGGGTTTGAAATGTTTTTCGCTTATGAAGGAGAAAATGTAAGACGGGATCAAACCTCAATGGGGTTTTTGCAATTTCCAAAAATCTCTGGGTTTTTTTGTAATTAGGCTAAACCTCAGGGGGTTTTGTAATTATCCCTATCATTTATAATATACCATATGATCCCACAAATGATGAATTGAATAACATTTTTTTCTGGACAAGTAAATGCATTATTATGCATTAGAATAATGTTTCCCTGGACAAAATCTCCTACCCAATAAAAGAGAAACAAACTTGACAAGTTAAGTTTCTGCTTACCAAATAAGTGGTAAATGCATTTTCCATGCAGTACTCAGCATCTTTTCTTGACTGATCCAACATAAAATAAGCCAGTCCCATCATCTCCTGTGAAAAGCAGTCAAAACCCAGGTCAAATACAGCCTATAAAGAAAAGAGCTTAGTGCAAGATATTAAAGTCATTCCAAAAGTTGGAATGAAAAAAGTATAAGAGGCAAGTATCTCATGTTAGCAATCCCAAAACAATGAATTTAACCAAACCATGAGCAAGCTTTTCAGTTATTAATCCAACGCACAAACAAGATGGTTTGAATTCTTTACGCCACTTGCAGGAGAAATTAGTCCAGACTAGAACAAACAAACAACAAGCAATAAACTTAAAGAACAGGTCAATTGACGTGAACACAAAATAGAACACCTTGTGTGATACTTATGACATTTTCAATAAAGAATGTCAACTTCACCAACATCACAAGACAAAACTTCATTTCAAGGCATGCATGCCTTCTTTTATTTTAAGTTTATTATAAGAAAAATGATATTTGCTGAGGAATCTCATGGTACAATTTAAAATCTCTGTCCAAAATGAAACTTCTGTATATCATGTTATGTGACCATCAAGTACTATTGCCATCAGTAATGAGGAGGATAATGTGAACATCCATATTTTCCAACCAAAATTTCATGGCAGTTTAAAACCTAGTCTTAACTATTACATAAATCTGATAAGGAAGACGAAATTGCAAAGACATATTTCTAAGGCTTCAAACATAAATCTCATAAAATGGAACAAAATGCAAAAACTATTCTAAGACTTCATATATAATTGAATTATAAATAGACCAACTGAATTCTTTGCTTGAATCTGTGCAACAGAGACTTAGAGCTGAATGGTCTGAACTGGAAAGGCAATTCAAGCCAAAGTACTGTACTAGCAGCACAAGCAACCAAAGAAGAGAATTAGGTTTAGCCAAAAGCCTGTAATCATACATGTAAATAGAGAGGTGAAGGAAGGTTCTAACAGTACATGCAAAGAAAACAAAAATAGAAAACAAAAGTATCATTGCACAGTCACAACCATCAATACGCACAGAACAGCAACCAACCAAAAGAAAGAGGTAAAGAAAAGAGGGACAGAAATGAAAAAAGTACCTGAACACCAGCATAATGTTTCCATGCTTTATCAAGCTTGTAATCCGTGGAAATAAGTCGATAGTTTGATAATGCAAGTTCATAATCTCGTAACATGAAAGCATAGTCACCCAAAACTCGAATCTGAGATTCTGTGGAGCTAAAAGTGTACCTTCAATTGTGCTTAAGCAAGCCAAGTTAGATAGAGCAAGGGAAAATCAACGAGACAACAACTATACAAGCACACAACACTATTATACATCAATATTAAACCTCAAACATACATTGGCCCATTGGGATTCTCTGGTGCATCATCTTTCCCTTTTCTCCACCATAAGTTTTTTATCTGGTTTCTAAAACCCTTCCTTGTCGCTGAAACCTGGTTTAACAAACATTCGATTGAAGAGCAAAGACAACAACAATCCGATATTTAACCAAACAAATTCGAGTGCAAAGTATCTCATTATGAGATGAATATACCTGCTGATTAAGTACACGAATCTTCAACTCCATATGAGGAATGATATGTTTAGATGAGAGATCATGCATTGTATTTCTCAACTGTGGATTTTAAGAAAAGGATCCTAATCATGTCAAAGATAAAATTTCCTGTAAAGCAATTTGTCATAGCCTGAAAGAAAATACCTCTTCTATATCATCCACATTAAGGAAGCAACCCAACTGCTTGCTATTTGAAGCGCTATTCTTCTGAAAGAAAGAGAAGTAAACACGAGCGCTTAAAGGAGGAAAGAAAAATGTCATTTTTAAAGATTTGCCTTACATAAGATGCCCATGGATTTTCTTGATGTTCTTCCATGCCATCTGCAGAAGAGTTAATACATAACAAACGACAATCATTTGCACCAAATGTACTCCTCATTGCTGTCAGAACTCCAGTAGCTCTGCGCAGGAAGGATGAATATAAAATATCTCATATTAAGCAGTTAAAACTTGTCAGTTTCTGTTAGAGAAGAGAAACCAAAACATTATGGTTCCTTTGTTGCTTTTGCTTTTGTACAATACCATCTTTGTTAGAACTCTTTACGTATGTTCTTAAGCACGAACCATTTACTGCCAGCACAAGTACAAAGTAGGTCGCTATCATGAATGAATTTTCACGTTTCAAGTGGCACAAAGTTATTTATCCAGAAGCAGTGGTTAAAATCATTCAGTCATATCATGAGTATTTTAAGTAATGGTACTTAGGTAAGTAAACAGGTAGTCGGGTATATCTTAAGAAAGAAAACATCATTTGTGAAAATCTCTTATACAAAATAAAAGCATTCACATGTGGATTAAAAATAGCAATCTACTAATCTTGAGGAAAAACAAGTTTAAATGGCAAAGCAGAAAGATAATAAATGACCAAGTACTCAATTGACAGTAAAAGAGAATTACACCATTAAAGATACAATTTTATATTTCCAGTGTGGATAAGTTAATACGGAAACAATGTGATCGACCAAGTCAAGGATACTTTTCTCCACAACAATAAATGCCAGAATTTTAGCAAGCCCAATTTCTATATGCTCCTTAGGAAAATGATTTTTCGGTTCCACTGTTATCCATATATTTTATACTTCCCATAAGTGAATGAATGGTGGTAAATTCTGGATATTCTTCTATATCAAGCGTAGGTATATCCTACACTAATTCATAACTAGACAAACATTAGACACAAAATATATCAAAGATCATTTAAGATTCATCGACCGCTATTAGGTTAAAGATCCCAAGAGAAGTCTTCACATTCGCATTCACCCCTTTGAAACTCAATTTCACATTTATAATGCAGAATATACATATATATATATATATATTATATGCATATATTTATTGACTCTTATCTAAACTGTGTCATATGAATCACATTCAAACCCAGCATGTTGATCCATATGTAAAATATCTTGACATATTAAGTGGTCTGCATGATCCTAGATTTAAGCCTATGAGGAGGAGATTGCAATATACTTTTCTAACTCGCCATCTTGATTATCATGTACCAACAAGAAATACTTCAGAATCTTTGGGTCCATAGCACCATCGTTAAGAAGAGAGGGTAACTGGTTCGTGTTGAAGAGGTCAACAAATTTGCCAATGGGATCTTTATCCTTTGACGAGACAGCAACAAGACCTATTTGCATCGACATGAAAAGCAGAGCGATATGCAATCAGTTGAAGACCTCCCAACTCGTCTTTCAACAGAGCAGTTGGAAAACAAAAATGAAAAGAAAAAAACCATCAGGGTGCAATTAATGCGTCTACAAGTACATGCATGCAGACTTACAAGCCACAGGATGATCAAAAGCTTCATGTTCTGAAAAGGAGACAGCATCTACCAGCTCTTTGTTAAAATTTTGAAACCATGATGGCACAAACTCCTGCTGAGAGGCTGCACAAACAAACTAATAGTCACTCACTCAAAGATCGTGGCAAATATTCTCAATAAAGGATGTAATATCTTAATACAATCAACTGATTATATCACTCAAGGATGTAGATGAAATTAAAGTCATAATCTATAAACTAGTAAACAAGGTAAAATACGAAGTGTTTGCATATAGTTGCTACCAAAAAATTCAAGCCTGCAAAACACAAATCTCTAGGCACACATCTTGGCTGTGTCCATTAAATTTTTTTCTCTCTGCAGAAGCAAAAGGACTCCCAGCATTAAAAATAGAGGGATTTACAGCTTACTCGCTACTAAAGACTCAATGTCTGGTGGATCTGAACACTGGCCAGAAAAATCTTTATCTCCCTTACGAGTGATAACTTGTTTTAACCTTTCCTTTGCAGCCTGGAAGGACAGTAATAAGACTCAGAGAAAAGGTAACGAACATCAAAATGATCTCAATCCAGCACCCTCCAATTCTTAGGAATATAGACTGTGAAAGTGAGAGTAGTGAAAAAGAATCATATATCCATTATAATAGAACATAAGCGACAGATAAATATTGAATACAGTGTTTGATGCCTACAGTATGATATTTAATAGCCCATAGATTTCACTGGCAAGACAAGAATCCTCATCTGTGCACTATAATTGTCATGTTACTCCAAATATTAAGAAAAAATTCAAGAAATATCCATTCGAAAGCACTGGTGCCGGGAAAAGTCATCTTATGACTACATGAGAATCAGAGAAATCAATTTACATACATTGTATAATCATTGAACCCCAAATAATTGTAAAGCAATTTAGTTCTTAAGCATTCTTACCGGTTAGGCAATTAACTCTCACTAACTTTTAGTGCCAAAACTTTGTTCATGATCAAGAATCTATGTTTCTCTTTAATTCAAAATTGAAATAGAAAAGATGTTCCCAACCATGAAGACATGAACCAAATAAAACGTCATACATGAATCATGCCGGCATAATTTAAGGCCCTAAGGCCTTGTTTGTTTATGTTTCCAAGCCACCATTTCCAATTTTCAACTATTCATAGAAATGGAATCATGTTTGTTTATAAATTTTCCAATAGAGATCATCATTTTCACTTTTCATTTTTCACATAAAACAACATCTCAAACCTATAATTTCAATTCTCAACCCTATACACTATACTACACCACTCATCAATCACTATTCTCATTTTTTTATCCAAATATATATGTGGGACCCTCTATTATCAACTTTATCTACTTAAAATATTACCATATATATCTAATGGGACCCACTAGCCTACAATCTTACAAATATAATACTATATTTCAATTAAAATATTCAATCACTATCAACTTTTCAAATTATTATATACATAAAATATTACTTCAAAACTACTCAACCAAACATAATCTCATTTTCAAACCTACTTAAAACTAAATTTCATTCACTCATCCAAACACAATTTCAGTTTTCACACGAAAACCAATAAATTCTCAAAATTCATTTTCCAACACTAAAAACTAGAAATGGTCCATGGAAACATAACCATACAAGGCCTAAAATTATTATTGAACTGAGCTTTTAACAAATATACAACACTTTTCTGAGTTGAATATAAGCGGTTGTAACCTGAATGCTTACTAATTTCAAAATTAACAAGGAATACCTATCACATTCCTATTGAATGCTAGACTAGGTTAGTAGATCCTTGATCACAAAAAATAACACAATTAGGCTATCATAGACCTATTCCTGGGTAGTTAGATAGTTGCTAGCACAAACATGTGTAGAGGAATGTTTGACTCCATCCATGTTGGTATTTGATAATTTAATAAGAAATACCCATTTCCACATATCAAGTGCACCCACAGATAAAAACATGATGTCATTTTTCCAATGAGACAACTCTCGCCTCCAAATGATATTTGAATGCAACGCGGAAAGACAATCTCATTATCTCAGCAACACAAGTGCCAACACTCAAGCCAAATCCTTAGTAATAGGTTATTATCAGCACGAGAATTGAGTTTTAGGACTTTGTCCTAAAAAACTATACCATCTGAGTTGGCATTGTGTGAGCAAACCTCTTTGCCTAAAGTTGTAGTTTGTCCTGACTATGATATTTTCTAGTTACCAATAATCAAATACTGTGTTTCCAAATATCTCCTATTTATTAATGATGCAATATTATGTTCTGAAAAATTTGGGGTAATTTACAAAATCCAATTTTAACCTCTATTTATTCAATCTATCCTTTGGATTGACTTTCTTTAAGCAAGTTAGGGCTGTTAGCTTCCTTCAGAACAAACACCATAGGGAGGCATGTGAACCATTCTAGGAGTGAGGGACCCCTTTTTCTTTTCAAACTGACTTTGCAGTGACATTCACAGGAAAAATAAAAGTATGATGATATACTTTATGAGACTGTATGCCATCCAAAAGAGTTACCCTATGAATTCTAAAGCTGAACATCAAATCACCTTCAGTAATGCAATATGTACATGAGCATTTAACAATTGTGAATTCTAGCATTAGGACTTCAAAACAGAAATATTCTTAAATTGTACGTTAACAATTAACATAAACAAGTTGTACAATTTGAGAGGATAATACAATTAGAGGTGAAAGGGCTCTCATAGTTTTGAGTTTGAGCAGCACAGAGGCCTCACATTCCAAGAATTAGTGTCGACATTTGAGCAGCATGGAGGTCTTACTTCAACGAAGAGACATACACTGAGGCATATATATAAATATATGTTGCTATAAACCTTTTATCCTTATTTAATGTTCCAGAACTGTAATACATGTCATAAATAGCAGCCTACCCAGAAAAAGCCCAACACTGACCACATTTCAGACCAGAAACTGAATTACTCAGCTAATTTTTTAAAATGTGGTGAGAGATATAGACTTCCTTAGTCCATCCGTGGGCTGTGGTGCAAGAAAACTTCAAATTCAATTCTGAAATCGTTCTACAGAGTTAGGGCTTGTCACCAAAGCCGTGTTGGCTTAACAACACATTTTGCTAACTTGAATAACTGTCTATTTCACTCCATGGCTGTGTGACATACAATAGTTTTGCAATAAATATCAGCACCACATTATATAGAATCATTAACAGAGTTCAAGTATATTCGTAATGCATACATATATATAGAATGCATGCATTTCTGTATATATATATAGAGGTCAAGCCAATGCAGAACTAAAAAACTTCAAAACGCGCACCTCAATATTGGGCTGCCGAATTTCGAATCATAAAACAATCTTAACTTAAATTTCCTCAGTCTGTAGGGTTGATCACTGGCTGTCCTCACTGGCACTGAAAATCAACAGAACAAACGATTTAGAGAACTCTAATACAAGATACCTAGCACCAAATCATGTGCGCTAAGCTTTACAGATTATACCGTCAATATTATTGAAATTGCTGTAAGGGGTGAGCATTTCAATCAGGGATAGTCCGTTTTTCCGGCAGGATTCCTCTACAAGCGGCGTACGGAGGACCATGACCACCGGGGTGATCTCGTCCAGTAGCATCCTGCCAAGCTTCGTGTTCGCCGGATCCGCCATACTCCTCGAATTCGGCCCGGATTGATAAAGCAAGCGTCCGTCTCGGATGAAATTAACAGAAATGCACTTCGATAGGCTCACTTGCTGAGTGGACTCGTTTTGTACAGAGAGAGGATGCAGACTCAGATCCTCAGAGGGAAGAAGAATTAGAGAGGTCTCATTTGTCAAAAAAAGGAAAATGGAAAAAGAAGGAATTAGCGAGGTCTCCGCAAACGGGCGTTTTGTGGGCTGATCGAGGCCCAAGTAGGGCCATATGATGTTTAATGGGCCTGGGGATGAAATTTTAACTTGGCCCAACTATTCTAATAGGTTCCATCTTCGCTTTTGATAGTATTTTTTTTTTTTTGGAGCAAGGATAGTATTCACTGTATAACAACATATATTTGTTATGTAGATTTCAAATGATATATTGTTGAAGGTCCGAACCATGGTATTGTTGATATTGAAATTCAAAATGATATATTGTTGAAGAATGTTGGGGATCAAATTGCGACAATTGTAGAAAACACATATCTACAATTTTGGAAATTTGTTGAACGTAGAGGTATGCATACATTAAAACTGTATTGTTCCGTATTGGAATTTTAGTTTTATCGAAATTTCGGTTCACCATAACTTTGTATTGTTTACCAAACTGTATTAGAACAGCACGATTCAGTTTTTACCTGAAATGAATTGGTAATTTGGTACGTTTTTCATTTAAAACTGAAATGTATGGAAAAAAAAATAGGAAAAAAATTGTTTGGCCCAACAATAAATCCAACTGAAGACCTTGAATAATGAATACAATATTAGACTCTACATTTGACAATGAAAAATGAATGAACATGTAGAAGATTCAAGCTTTCAGAATTTAAGTTTCAGCAAACCAGTTTCTGTAATAAAAAATAGTCAATATCAGGGCCGTTCCTAGGGCAGTCAAGCTGGCGCCGCCGCCCAGCGCCCCTCTCCGGTGAGGGCCCCGCCCCTAGTTTTTTTTTTATTTTTTAATGGTTGAGAAGTATTGTATATGTAAAATAAAGAGTGTCTCTTAATCAGTTGATTTAGTTGGTCTAGTGGTCAGCGTGTGTCACTTGGTTTTATGAGGTCACGGTTTTGAACCTGTTTTGCAACAAAATTTTGTTTATTTTTCTTCCCATTTAACACCATGCTTCTGCAGTACAAAAATAAAAAATAGAGTTAGTGTTGTATAATACTGTAGATCAAGCAAATATTTTTTTTAGTAGAAAATATTTATCTTTAGTTATTTTATTTTCATCATTAACATAAATAGTATCAATGTTTATTCAATTTTGCTTAATGTTTTTCCCCAATTTCTTTTAAATTTGAAGATATATTTAGATTTAGTCCTCTGAATTTCTCCATTAACAGTAATTTTATCTACATTTTTTATTTAATTCCTTAGGATTCCATTCTCTTTCATATGTAACATGAATTTACATGAATCGTCTAAGTTGTATGTATGATTACTGCTTGATTCATTCAATTGGTGACTACAATCAAATAATATCAGAACCTAAAAACAAAGAACAAAAAAGAAGGTATCTTGTACAAAATAAAATAGCGTTTTGGTCTGTCTACCACGAAGCTTTAGCACGAATAGTATCTTGTGTGTTTGTTTCAAAATAATATCTTGTATGTTTGTGCTTTCCAGATAACAAAATAAATATAAAGCTTTAGCACTCGCATTTGATATAATACACTAAAATTTAGTACTTGCGTTTGGAAACATTGAAATTGCAATATAATACTTTTATTATTTTATGTTTTAATCAATGAAATTAATTTTGTAATATTAATTAATTAGTTATTTTTAATTTTTTTTGGTACAAATATAGAGGGTGAATATATGGCTTCAATGAATGACGAAGAATGTCGATATATTTGAGCTCTAACAGCACGTGCAAATCATACTAAAATGTTGACTTATTGCATGATGTATACGCACCGAAGTTTCTGAACATAGTTAGGTGTTCTTGAAGTGTTGAATCATGAGTTAAAGTTGAACATTGGAACTACAGAGGAATATAGACCATTCACTTGGTTTATACAATGACACTAAGTTGGTTATTACAAAACTTGGTGATCATATTTTTGGGGCAAATACTATTTTGGGAAACAATGACGGTGAATTGTGTGTACTTGATGTATACATAATGATTAATCAAAAGGGTTTAAAAATCACGATTTGTGATTATGAGAATAAATATAGCATCAAAACTATGAATGTTGTATACAAGGAAGTTTTTCTTGATTCGTAAATTACATTCATGTGTCAACATTATTTATGAAAACTTGATATAATTATTAATACATTTATCTTAAGAATTTTTTTGATTAATAATGTCATATATTCATTTTTTACAACAATTCAAATTCAATATGAAAATATATGTCTCACATATTATATATATAATTTTTTTAGAGAGGTTGAGTGTGTGTGAGAAAGAGATGAATATATGTAGTAGTAATATAGAGATAAGCATGTGTTTAAAGATAAATCTAAATGAGTTGAATTTGATATTTAAGATCTACAATTGAAAATATAAATTTGATATATAAATTTTTGTTTTCATTTAATTTATAAGAATATTATTATTAAAATAAAGTAATAAATACCAACTCATTATATATAATAGGTGGTTTCATTTTACATCAATGATGTTAAAACAATAAAATATGTGCAACGTATGAGCGAGATTACTAGTTTTAATAATTTTATATGATGGTCATGTCATCAAATAATACTTCAGTCATTTTGTCGACCATAGAGAAAACATACATCAATATAGAATCATGAAAATAATTTATAGAAATTAATCAAATTTTAGTTGTGTCATGCAAGATTATAGTGAACTCTATTCTAATGAGAATAAATATAAATAATGAATATATCTCTAAAAAAATAATGAACATAGTATTAATCATTTCACAATGTTTCAAGGGATTTTATTTTGTATAGCATGAGATCCAAAAAACACACATATTATTTGGAATGAACGTATAATGGAGTTTAAAACACACAAATATTATGTTAGAACTAACATTAAAAATAAAGTACATTCTCCACACGTTTTGGGTAGCACACACTTATTCATGTTTTAGTGGTTGAGATTCAACTTACATGATGTTATCTATGATATATAAAAGGATAATTTTCTGATATGCAACATTCATCGTCGTCAAGGCTATAATCATTTTGTTCTTTTTAAACAATCGACTTAGCAATAGTTATTCCCTTTGTCGCACGATTGTATTGTAAGTGCCAATATCCAGCTATGGCCTCCTATGCGAGCAAAGTTGTTGATCCTAGAGGTGGCCAAACAGAATTAAAATTGGGTTCCAAACTAGAACCGTTGACCGTGGTCAATGGTTCTGGGAATCGGTGACCATAATCCGATTCCAAAACCGGAACCATATAAGGTTATGGTTCGACGATTTCAAAAACCTTGAAATCGGCGGTTCTAAATATTATTTTAATTTGACGGCCATGATCAACTTGCCGTTTGAAATCAATGGCCAGGATCAAGTGGTCGTTTGGCACAGCAGGCAACATCGAGCCCCAGGTCCGTAGCAGGCATCAGGAAGTAGAAAAGGCTGCTTTTGTCACAATGTGATGGTCACATTGTATCCATCACATCACATCACAACCTTTCAACAATTCTCCGAGCTTTTTTAATTAACAAGCCAACAATTCACAGTCTTTAATTTGAACTGAGCTTTGGGTAACTGGCCAATTAGGTCTATTGGTTGTCGATCCGCGGTGTCTTTGCATTTGAGCGGATAGAAGTAGGAGACTAGGATGCAAACGCACAACTTTTACTTTTCTTTATTTCTCTTAAAATGTAACATTTGAATTATTATTTTATATATTAATTAATAAAATTTTATTAATGGCTATTAGCCAATGTAAATCCTCACCCCAATTTGATTCTTACACTACTTTTTTATACAATAACAATTATAAAATCTATTACCACTTTCTCGATCTTCCAAGTTCTCAATATCTGAATAATCCAAGTTCAACACTTTCATTCTTAAAATAAAAACACTCTTCACATCTTTTATTACATTTAGTATTATACTATCATGCTTAGTGAAATCCATCCGACAAAGTGGAAAGAAAAAGTCGTTCTTTCGCAAAATGAACCACATATCAATTTAAATTTTAGCGATGACGGATTTTTTGTTCAACACCCAATTTTTATTTTCATTATTATAAAATCGAAAAATCACTCGGATTTTATGTTTTTATTTTATTCTCAAAGTAAAAATAAAGAAAAATAAAATTAAATTTTGTGAGGGATTTTTTTATTTTTATTTTCATTATTATGAAAAATGTTGGATTTTAGTTTTATTTTATTCTAATTAAAAGAAAAAAATAAAGAAAAATAAAATTATATTTTTAAACACGTTTTATTGCCTTTAAAACATAAAAAAAGAAGTAAAACAAATACAAAAAAATAAAATAAAAACATAAATTAAAAGGAGAAAAAGAATTAAATAAGAAAGTATAAAAAGATTTTAAAAATACGATTTTAAAAGAAAGTAAAAATGATTTTAAAACATAAAATGAAAAAAAATTAAAAATAAAAATAAAAAATAAAATTAAAATTAAAACAAAAAATAAAATTGGTTTAAAAAATTGATTAAAAGAATAATTTTAGATTAAATGAAAAAAGAATTAAAAAACATAAAAAAAATTAGAAATTAAAAATAAATTAAAAAAGGAGATTAAAAGAAAAAAGATTAAATAAAAAATAAATAAAAACTAAAATTAAAAAGCAGAAAATTAAAAAAAAAAATTGATTTAAAAATTGAAAAAAAGAAAGTAAAAAATGATTTTAAGACATAAAATGAAAAATAGATTAAAAAAACATAAAATAAAAAATAGATTAAAAGAGCATAAATAAAAAAAAGGAGATATAAAAAAGAATAAGAGATTAAATAAAAACATAAATTAAAAAATAATTAAACATAAATTAAAAAAAATTAAAACGCAAAATTAAAAGAAAAACTGAATATAAAAAAGAAAGTAAAAACAAAATTAAAAAGCGAAAAATTAAAAATATATATATAAAAAGATTTTAAAAAACAAATTAAAAGAAAGTAAAAAAAAATTTTAAAAAATAAAATAAAAATTAGAATTAAAAAAATGAAAATAAAAAATGAAATTAATAAGCTTAATTAAAAAATAGGAGATTAAAAGAATAAGAGATTAAATAATAAACAGAAACTTAAAAAAAATTAAAAAATAGATTAAAACACATAAAATGAAAAATAATTTAAAGAAAATAGAAGTTGAAAAACGAAAATAAAAACAAATTAGAAAATAACGAAAAATGAATAAACAAACATTAAAAAATCGAAAAATGAAATTAACTAATACTCTTTTATTTAATAATGGTAGAAATCTTATAAATTTCAATAAGCTATGGATATGGAACATTGAAGAAACATTTTGAAAAAAAGCATCAAGTGGAGTATGGAATATCTCATAATCAAACTCAAATGCATATGTGCAACCAGGTATGCTAGCCCAACCAACCCGATTTATTTAAATATGGAGATAAATGATGTAGAGAAAGGTTAGTTAAATTTGCGGCTA
Organism: Rehmannia glutinosa; assembly: GCA_016081115.2. Classification (NCBI taxonomy): domain Eukaryota; kingdom Viridiplantae; phylum Streptophyta; class Magnoliopsida; order Lamiales; family Orobanchaceae; genus Rehmannia; species Rehmannia glutinosa. The sequence goes on along the minus strand of CM071934.1, from coordinate 8,699,102 downwards.
TGGAGCATTTATCATTTAGTTTTGGTATGAAAGCTACTTTAGGAGAACTTGTTCAAACATCATTAAATCTCGTTGATAGACGTGTTTCTCGATCATCACTTACGCGTGAACTTAAGAATTTAGTTAAGAATACTAAAGAAATTTAATTAGGGGATTTTGAGATTTACTTCAAAAGTTTCTATTTGTCTTTGATATTTGGAGTGATCATTGGCAAACTCATAGTTACATTGGTGTTACATGTCATTAAATAGATAGTTCGTGGAATATTAAAAAACGATTATTTGCCTATCGTCTTTTTGATGACCGTCACATAGCTGAGATATTTAGAATGTTTTCTTTGATTTTGCAAGGATATAATTTGGTAGATATCATATTTTATGTTTCTTTTGATAATATTAGTTCTAATAATGCTACTATTGGGATGGATTACACGGATGCACATCCCCGTTAGGGGAACACGTTGCCCCGTCTTAATTTTTTTGAAATCTATTAATTAAGATAAAAAAAACAATTCATGCTCCCATTAACTTTTTTATGTAGTTTATAATTGTACCTATTTTATTTTTGATGTGGTTTGTTTTGTGAGTAGGTTTTTTTGTGAGATGGTGCCGTGCGATGAAAATAAAAGGTAATATTTTTTAATATTAAAAATAATAACTTTAGAGTAAAAACTAGTACAAATCATGTACAACTAGACTGGAAAAATATATTCAGACATAGTGCCATTTTTTACCCTAAAAGTATTACATTTTATAAATAAAAATATTAGATTTTTTTCTATCGCATAGTGCGGCCATGTTACACAAGTTTTTGTCTCATTTTGTGCCCCCCTTGTAAAATATTTTCTGGATCCGTCCCTACTATTGGAGATCTTACATTGCTATGCAGACCATCTTTAGGAGGTAGATATTTTCATATAAGATGCATATGTCATGTAATGAATTTATTTATGTGTTCAAGATGGGTTAAAATCATTACAAGAACAATTTGCACCTATTAGGAAGCATTGAGTTATTTATGGTCACATTCATCTATTATGAAAAAATGGGGTAAGTTTTGTAAACAACATAATTTGCATACTAAAAGATTTCCCGGGATGTACCAATTCATTGGAATTCAACATATGTATTATTACAAGCCTCATTTGATTATAAGGATTTACTAGTCTTTTGCCACTTGCGATGCATGGGGGTATATATCTCATAGTTAGGCCTCTATATTGTATTATTACATGCATATTTTTCTAATAGTTCAATGAATTGTATCTCTTACATCATCCCCATTGGTAATCGAATAGAATGAGTCGGATAATCCTTGGTTAATTTGGGGATGTGAGGTGTGAGTTGGGATGAGGAATCTCTGCTTCTTTAGAATCGGGGGATGGAACAGGGGACATTATTTATATGTCTGTTCGATTAGATAAAACGGAAATTCTCTGTTCTCATCCCTATTTCCCTATTTCCCTAATATGTGTATTATATATATATATAAATATTAATAATATTAAATATATTTTTATAATTTTTTATTTTATTAATTCTAAAAATTAAACCTCAAAATATTTTTATTTTTACTTGTTCTTATTCTTTATTTCACAAATTATAGATTTATGTTATTTACGTTTTAAAATAATAGTGATTGTAAAAAGTTTAAAACTCAAAAAATAATTAAAATATAAAGATAAACTGATTTGATTATAAATCACCGATTAAACAATAAAAATAAATTATTATAGACTATAAAAAAATCTCTTTAAATACAAATATTTTGTTATGTGAACATGAATTGTATCTATTTATGAAACATGTTTATCTATGAGAAAGTAAAAGTCTGAAAAATATTTTAAGCTGTCGAATGTGGAATCTTTTTTATTAACCTAATATTGAATATTTAATAAATTATATTTTCAATAAAATTAACAATAAAACCATTTCAAATTATAATATTTTTTGGGGTTTAGAAAACTGATCAATTATCAAAATTGTCAAATGAATTAAACAAAAACTATGCTTTATATTTAGCAACGCAATTTAAGAGAAAACAAAATATTTCAAAAAAATTATTTTTATATATACACATTTATCAAAAATTATCAAACATACAAACTCATATCTATTTCCAAATGTACAACTTTAAAATTTGAGTATCAAAATATGTTGATAAATATAAAAAATAATTTCAATCAACATGAAAAGTATGTTATTATATAAAAAGTAATTTTCTATATATAAAATACTATTATGAGTATAACTTCATTTTAAATAAATCTTAATTTCTTTTTACATAAATATATATAATGTTATGCATATATACATATGATATATAAAATTTGGATACATATTTGGATATATTTTCTTTAGTTAATTTTTTTAATTGAATTTAATTAATTGAAATATAATTCTAAATAATTATTAAGAAATGGGATAAACTTAAATAACAACTATATATGGAGATCACAAATAGCAACAAAATACATGAATATACCAATTAATGTCCAATAGCTCAAATGCATAATTTTTAAAGCCCATTACAAATTACATGAGTAGATATTTTTTATATTATGTTTTTGTTATTTATATTTTATATATGTAATATGGATGTCAAGCTGAATGTCATAAAAAAATGCTTACTTTGATATATTATACTAAAAATAGATCAAAAATAAAAAAGTTATTAAATTTTTAAAAAAGAAAAACATAAATATAATAATTAATGCAATACACACGATTTGGAAAGCTAATTTTAAATAATTCTATTTTTTATATTATTTTAAAAAGTGACTATTTAAAGAAAGTTGACTACCAAAAATAATAAAATATCAAATATTTATCACCTTTTTATTTTTACACATCTTTTTACTTTTTATAGTAACTGCAAAAGGGCGGGAAAATTTTTTCATACTATTTCGAGAAGCGGTTGTTATTATATATATACATAGATTATGTGCATTTTTTTCAACACTTTGCAAAATGATTGTATTCATTTATATGCTCATCAATGGAATCAATGTATACCTATTATGTGATATGTTAAGAATATTTCCAAATCTACAAATTTATTATCGGGGTTTATTATTCAACTTCAAATTTATTTTTAAATACATGTATTAATATTGCTAATGTTTTTATGAATACATGAATAATCCAACTTTAGCCAAATGTGTTTTATCTATGGAATCAAAATGGTTAAAGTATTTTCGTGAAATTCGAACTTTATTTACTTGCTTTTGTTTTGGATCCTAGATGTAAATTTGATATGTTAGAAGAAATGTTAAATGTTTATTTGAGATGTTTTGTATTCGCAACCGTATGAGACACATATAAGACCAAATGTTGTATCGATGTTATTTGAACTTAGACAAAATATAAATGATATTTATAGAGAATATAGTGTAAAATTTAAGGAGAATTTAGTCAAATTGAAACACAACAATCTATTAATTCTAGTACATCATCTGAAATCAGTAAATTTAATGTTGCACAATGATTACTTAGAAAAAAGAGTAAACGTCCAAGGGGTTCCTTAAGCTCAAATGTAGACCTTGAGAATTATTTAATTAAATCTTTCGAGTTTATTGAAACATATATTGAAGACTTTGATATTTTGAAATGGTGGTCACAAAAAACTCAAGCTTATCCAATCCTTTCAATCATCACAAAAGAGGTTTTAGCATGCCTCGTTTCAACTGTTGTGGTAGAGCAAACGTTTAGCTCCGGTGGAAATATTTTGGATGAATCACACTCATGTATGCATCTGACTCCTTAGGAACCCAATGTTTATTGGATGATGGGTCTAGAGTGGAGAAGCGAACACAAGGATTAGAGTCTGCGACCAATCCGATGAGTTTGACACGGAGAAAATACAACCAGAACGGGCGGAGGAAATTGTAGGTCCAAGTGGCTACGATAATCTAGAGGGGGAGTGAATAGATTATCTCAGTTTTTCAGATTTTGCCCTCTTTTTCGAATAATCAAGCAAAGATGAAAGCTAATTGCGGAAAATAAACAACACACGTTGATTTAAAGAGCTTCACCCCACCTTTAGGGACTACGTGCTCTACCACCCCAAAGATATCCTGGGATGGGTTTCGAAAAAAAAAATTTTATTAATTACCAAAATTAATACAACATCTTGAAGATTACCACAACCCTCTTACAACACCTACAAGGAGATGACCACAATCTTACTTCACCACCTTTGAAGAGTACCACACTCTCCAAACACCTATCACCTAGATCACCCAAGTGTATTCTTACCACAAGAATACTCACAAGGATGTCTTGTGTTGAATGATGACCAAAAACAAGATTACAACTCAATAATGAATGATACAATATGAGTACAAGTGTAATCAAGAATTGAAAGCCTAGACCTCAAATGTGTGCAAGTGAAAGTGCTAAGGCTAATACAACAAGATATATGAAAGTGTTTGCTTGTTTGCTCTTTGCTTGTGTGATGTGTTGTATCTTGTTGTTTGAATGAAGCCTCTATTTATAGGAGAGGTCTTGCTTTGATTTTCGGACATAGGCTCCTCCTTGGGAGTGATTTCTTTGCAAAAGAAACCATTTAAAATCATCAATATAGCTGTTAGAAATCAATCCCACAAATTAGGAAAAAATCGTAAAAAATGCAACGGATAGTTTCTTTGATAAAATAGGGGTTCGACGGTCGCGCATAGATAAGTTTGAAATAAGTTTTCTGCGATTTTTACACAGGGGGACCGGTCGGAGGGGGGTGCGACCGGTCGCCCTTGATCTTGACCGGTTGGGGTTGAATAAAAATCGAAACAGAGAAGACAACAACTTCAGGAGGGCTCCCAGTGCACGGTCGCCCAGGGGTCGACCCTACCGATCGACCACTTCCTAATTTTTTTTTTCTACGTCCATTTTTCTGTTCCAAAACTCAACTCAGTGCGGGTTGCCTATATAGGGCGACCGGTCGAGCTGAAAGCAGATGTGTTGTCCAATTTTTTATCGAAAATAAACTCCAAGAAATACTCCGAAAAATAGTAAAAATATTTTAAATCGATCGGAAGTATTTAGACAATATTTAGGGACATTGTTTTGGTTTAAAAACACATTTGAACAAAATCATCAAAATCATGATATAAACATTTATCTAACAAACTCTCCCTTTTTGATGATTACAAACCAAAACAATTTTCACAAGGACGATTTTGAAAACAAAATAATTTACCGGTTTTACAAGTGAACTAATCGTTTAAAAATATTTTATAAAAAGCTCCCCCTATTGATAAGCACATCAACAAGAAAAATTGCATAAGCATAAGCATAAGCTATAACAAGCTTTTTACGGGATACACATAAACATCATGAGCTAATAAGCTCCCCCTGTCAAAATACTTATAAGCTATTGCAATTAAGTCCATAATACAAGCCATGGACTAGGAATACTTGGCTTTAGGAAGCCATAGCTTATAGCTTTTATTGCGAGCTTTTATTAGCTTTTTTGAGCTAACGAGCCAATTTCCTGTTTTCCCCCTTTGGAATCATCAAAAGAATGTTAGGATGATAAAAATATTATACAAGTATATCAAAGTGCGCTAGAATACGATTTATCAACCATTGAAAGAAGAAGGCTTAAAATCCGAAGAAATGGGAGAAATGTATCATGAACAAATCCATAAGCTCATTTTGTATGCCAAGACATGATCTCAATAAGTATATAAGACTTTTGAAAGCAAGAGAATCATGTAGAAGTTGAAATTTTCATTGTGAAATTTCATCAAACACTTTATGGGCGTAAAAATTAAAAGAAGTTGTATAGAGTCCTTGTAAATGAATCAACCAAAACATTTCATCACCAAATCATACCAAACATCATACAATACAACATAACAACTAAGCTCATTATGATCATAAGATAATTTCATCAAGAAATATCTGAAAGCCGTAAACTCGAGGTTCAACCCATTGAGCAAAGAAAGGAAAATTCTTACCATTCGATCGGTAAAGATGAGCGATGATGATGATAAACATGTTATATTATGTCCAAGATATGAATTGAATGCATGAAAACAAATTTTGAGTGAAATTTGTGTGAATTTGGCGAAGGGGACGAAAAATGGCAAAAATGGGTTAAAATGACTAAGGCATGAGACAGAACGGTTTTAATCCAAAAATTAGCTTAGGGCGACTAGTCGTGGTTGAGGGCGACCGATCGGCGTTGTGGGCGACGGTTGCCCTCAACCTCATCATTACCTGTCTTGCCGCTTTTACAAAAATCCAAATTTTCAACCAAAAATCCGATTTTTCGCCTAAGTTTTAAAAACATGCAAAATGCAAACGTAAACCTCATTCAATATGCATTATGCCTAACCGAGCTCGTATGGATGCAAAAGCCTCGGAAGATAGCGGTTTTGTAAAAATGTCCGCCAATTGATCTTGAGATGGTACAAAAGATATCTCAATTTTTCATTTAGAAACACAATCCCTTAGGAAATGATGTCGAATCTCAATATGTTTAGTACGGTTATGATGAACCGGGTTTTGAGCAATGTTTATAGCGGATATATTGTCACAAAAGATAGGAACGTTTTCGAAAGAGGCGTTTGTAATCCGCAAAGGTTTGTTTCATCCAAAGAAGTTGAGTACAACAAAAAGCCGCGGAAATATATTCGGCTTCGGCCGTTGAAAGTAAAACACAATTTTGCTTCTTTGAAAACCAAGAAACTAGGCAATCGCTTAAAAATTGACATGATCCGAAAGTACTTTTTCGATCATCAATATTTCTCGCATAATCCGAATCACTATAACCTTTAAGAAAAAAAAATTTCATTCTTTGGATAGAATAAACCATATTGAATAGTGTCTTTCAAATATCGAAAAATCCTTTTAACGGCACTCATATGAGATTCTTTGGGATTGCTTTGAAAACGAGCACATAGGAATACGACATGAAGAATGTCCAGTCTACTAGCGGTTAAATAAAGTAAACTACCAATCATACCTCGATACTTTGATTCATCCACGGACTTCCCTTTTTTATCTTTGTCAATTTTGATATTGGTTGCCATAGGAGTAGACACGGTTCTTCCTTCTTCAATGCCGAACTTTTTCAAAAGTTCCTTTGTATATTTTGATTGCGAAATGTATATACCTTCTTGGCATTGTTTAATTTGAAGCCCAAGAAAGAAGTTGAGCTCCCCCATCATACTCATCTCGAATTCTCCTTGCATTAACTTAGAAAATTTCTTGCACAAGGATTCATTAGTAGCACCAAAGATGATATCATCAACATAAATTTTCACAAGTAAACAATCTTGCCCTTTTTCAAAAACAAAGAGAGTAGTATCAACTTTACCTCTTATAAAACCATTTTGCAAAAGAAAAGAGCTAAGTCTATCATACCATGCACGGGATACAAGGCCTTTTTAAGTTTATAAACGTCATTAGGCCTAGAAAATTTTTCAAATCCCGGAGGTTGTTTTACATAGACTTCTTCTTGAATAAAACCATTTAAGAAAGCGGATTTAACATCCATTTGGTAAAGTTTGAAATTTTTATAACAAGAATAGGCAAGTAAAATACGAATAGCTTCTAAACGTCTTTGCTACAAGGGTGCGAAAGTTTCATCATAATTAATACCTTCTTCTTAACAATACCCTTGAGCTACTAACCTTGCCTTGTTTGAACAATGTTTCCTTGATCATCAAGCTTATTCCGGAATACCCATTTTGTACCAATAATAGTTTGAGAAGGAGGACAAGGTACCAATTCCCATACATCATTTCTTTCAAATTGATTCAATTCATATTGCATCTCCAAAACCAATCCTCATCCTCAATAGCCTCCTTAGCATTTTTAGGCTCTTTTTGAGATATAAGAGCTTTTTCGGCAAATTTTCTTGGTCATCACTTTATCAAGGGGATCACCAATAATAAGATCTTTTGGGTGATCTCCTTTAAATTTCAAAGCCACGGGAAGATCCGGCAAGTATCACCTTTGTCTTCTTGAGGAACACTTGAAGTGTATGGTTGATCATTTGATGTAGTAGGTTGAACATTTTGAGCATCATTTTGAACAATGGGTTCAATAATATCCTCTTCATCACTCTCATCACTGGGTATTCTTTCAACACCCGAAGCTTCATTGAATTTGACATGGATGGATTCTTCAACAACCCCACTAGTCTTATTGTAAACCCGATATGCTTTGCTCTTTGTTGAATATCCCATAAATATCCCTTCATCGGCCTTACGATCAAGTTTGTCCAATTGATCCTTGGTATTAAAAATAAAGCACTTACAACCAAATATCTTGAAAAGCTAATATTTGGAGTTCTTCCTTTCCAAAGCTCATATGGAGTTTTATTCATTTTAGGACGAATATAAACTCGATTAATGACATAGCAAGCGGTACTTACGGCTTCGGCCCAAAAATATTTTGGAAGTGAAAATTCATTGAGCATGAACCTACTCATCTCTTGTAGTGCCCGATTTTTCCTTTCGGCTACTCTATTTTGTTGAGGTGTCCTTGGAGTCGATATCCCTTAGTTTCACAAAATACTCTAAATTCACCATCAAATTCTCCACCTCAATCACTTGAATAGACTTCATAGTATCTTCCTTTTCATTCTCAATAAGTCTACACAACTTAACAAACTCATTAACGGCATCGCTTTTATTGGTAAGAAAAAGAGCCCAAGTATATCTAGAAAAATCATCGACAATAACGAAAGTGTAATGTTTTCCACTTATACTTGCCGTACCAATATCCCCATACAAATCAAGGTGAAGCAATTATAGGGGTTTGGTTGTGAAAATTTCATTTTTGGGTTTAAAACTACTTTTAACTAATTTGTTCATTTGACAAGTGTCACATAAGCCAAGATTTTCAAAATTCAATTTGGGTAGTCCTTTCACATGTTGGTTTTGTAAATATGTTTTAAATTCTTGTATCCAACATGTCCAATTCGCCTATGCAATAAACTAGTTAAATCATTATTGGCGACTAAACAAGAAACATTTTGACTAACCAAATCACTTGTACAAATTTTGTAAAGATTGCCTTTTCTATTTGCTTCACAAATAATTTCACCATTTTTAAGTATAAGACATTTTTCTTTATTGAAAGAAACATCATAATTTGAATCACAAAGTTGGCTAACACTTATCAAATTAAACTTAAGCCCTTCTACTAAAAGAACATTACTAAGAGAGAAAAAAGAGTTACCAATTTCTCCATTTCCAAGAATTCTTCCTTTGCCATTGCCGAACATGACCATACCCTCTTCTTGGAGCTTATTGTTGGTAAAAAGTTCTCTCCTCCCGGTCATATGGCGTGAACATCCGCTGTCCACGAGCCATTTTGAATCTTCCATTGTTGTTATAGCCCCTATTACCTACAAAAGAATTTCTTTTAGGTACCCTATAATTTTGGGGTCCATGGGGGTTAGTCTTGAGACCTTTGGGTCTCCAAACATGACTAGAGCTATTTCTCAATTTGCAATTATTAGCATAATATCCAACTTTGCCACAATAAAAACAAGTAGGAGTATTAGAGCTACTAGCACGTACAAAAGTCGGACCTTGGTTATTTTTCTTAAAAACACTTTGAAATGGTTTATAACCAAGTCCCAATTTGGAATGCTCACCTATTTGTGCATCTAAATTTTTGTAACTTTATCCGTGCTTATGTTAAAACGATGCACATCATTTTTCAAACATTCAAGATTTTTGTGAGCAATTCCTTCTCGGTTTCAAGAGTATGAACTTGAGTAAGAGTAATAGCATGAGCTTTATCAAGAGATTCATAAGAAGTAAATAATTTATCCTTTTCAATTTTAAGCTCATTATGCTCCTTTTTCAAGGTCTTGTATTTAACAATCAAATTTTGAAATTCAATTTGCAATTCATCAAAATCACTTTGCAATTCGTCAACTAAGGAGGAGGTAGAAGAGTTAGAGCGTACCTTATGGTTTTCATCATCTATGGCCATATGACCATGTTTGGTTTCTCCTTCCTCGTCGGTTGTTTCAAGTAATTCATCCCAAGTTTTGACCTCCGCATTTAGAGCCTTCTTTTTCAAAAATGCTTATTTTTCTTTTGTTCATCCTCATCGAGTTTTGGGCAATCGGCAATGAAGTGCCCGGGTTTTCCACATTTAAAGCAAGTATTATCTCTCGGTTTTCTTGCCTTATTTTTATTCACAAATTTTGCAAATTTTCGAACAAGTGCGGCCGTCTCCTCCTCCTCCTCATCATCATCATTATCATAGTATGCATTATTAGAAGAAGAAGCAAGACCTTTAGGAATATTTTGCATACCCGATTGATTGATGGTTGGTTTGGAATTTTTCCTCTCCTTGAGATAGACTTCATAGATGAGGAGGTTCCCGATGAGCTCGTCAAATTTGAGTGTCTCAAGATTTTGTGCCTCCGTGATAGCCGTCACCTTTTTGGACCATGAGCCGGGAAGAGCATTCAATACCTTAGTCACCTTGTCTTCTTCGGAGATGAGTTTACCGAGGGCCACAAGAGGATTGACAATGTTGTCAAGCCTTTCCACCATCTTAGAGATGCTTTCACCATCATACATGTTAAAGTTTTCGAAATCTTTAACAAGCATGGTCTTTCTTGCTTGCTTGACCTTCTTTGTCCCTTCATATATAGTCTCCAATTTTTCCCAAACCTCATGTGCCGACCTTATGCCTCTTATGCGATTGTACTCGGTGGCGGTAAGAGAACAATGCAAAATATTTAAGGCACTTACCGTTTAGAGAAAAGCCTTTTTGTCGTTTTCATCGAACTCCTTGAAAGGCTTAGGAGCCGAGGTGCCATCCCCAATTTCTTGGTTGGTTGATCAACTCCTTCAACAACCACATTCCTAATATCGAACCCGCACCCTTGTAGGAAACACTCCATACGGTCTTTCCAAAATGCGTAGTTGTTGGCGTCGAATAGTGGTGGCTTGTTGGTAGAGGCGCTGTGGTGAGATGAGCATCGTTTGTAGCCATGGATCTTTCCTCTTTACTCGGAACGAGCTAGCCAAAGAGTTTGGCTCGATACCACTTGTAAGTCCAAGAGACTACGATAATATAGAGGTGAATAGATTATCTCGTTTTTCAGATTTTGCCCTCTTTTTCGAATAATCAAGCAAGGATGAAAGCTAAATGCGGAAAATAAACAACACACGTTGATTTAAAGAGCTTCACCCCACCTAGGGACTACGTGCTCTACCACCCCAAAGATATCCAAGGGATGGGTTTCGAAAAAAAAAAAGAAATTTTATTAATTACCAAAATTAATACAACACCTTGAAAATTACCACAACCCTCTTACAACACCTACTGAGGAGATGACCACAATCTTACTTCACCACCTTTGAAGAGTACCACACTCTCCAAACACCTATCACCTAGATCACCAAAGTGTATTCTTACCACAAGAATACTCACAAGGATGTCTTGTGTTGAATGATGACCAAAAACAAGATTACAACTCAATAATGAATTATACAATATGAGTACAAGTGTAATCAAGAATTGAAAGCACGGACCTCAAATGTGTGCAAGTGAAAGTGCTAAGGCTAATACAACAAGGTATATGAAAGTGTTTACTTGTTTGCTCTTTGCTTGTGTGATGTGTTGTATCTTGTTGTTTGAATGAAGCCTTTATTTATAGGAGAGGTCTTGCTTTGATTTCCGGACATAGGCTCCTCTTTGGGGAGTGATTTCTTTTCTGCAAAAGAAACCATTTAAAATCATCAATATAGTCATTAGAAATCAATCCCACAAATTAGGGAAAAGATGTCTGAAAATACAACGGATAGTTTGCTGATAAAATAGGGGTTCGACCGGTCGCGCAGAGATAAGTTTGAAATAAGTTTTCTGCGATTTTTACACAGGGGGACCGGTCGGAGGGGGGTGCGACCGTCGTCGCTTGATCTTGACCGATTGGGGTTGAATAAAAATCGAAATAGAGAATACACAAACCCGGGGCTCCTCGCCGTGTGTCGTCGCCCTCCCCTAATTTTTTTCTACGTCCCTTTTTATGTTCCAAAACTTAACTCAGTGCGGGCTCCAAGAAATACTCCGAAAAATAGTAAAAACATTTTAAATCGATCGGAAGTATTTAGATAACATTTAGGGACATTGTTTTGGTTTAAAAACACATTTGAACAAAATCATCAAAATCATGATAAAAATATTTATCTACTAGAAATATGAGTGATTGATCAATGGATCAATGCCACACCTAGAAGATAACAAGGGTAAAAAAAAAAGGTAAGCGAACTACGGACTTTGATTTGTCTATACCTAAGAGGATACATAGGTAACTTAATATTATTATCAATATTAAGTTCAAGTGCTTTTTTTTAACTAAATTGTTAAATATTTTTTTATAAAAATTCAAAAAAAAAAGGTTCCAATTTTAACCAGAACCGTATAGAAATCGAGTTCCGGTTTAGAACCAAAACCAGTGGTTCCAATTTTGGAATCGCAACCGTGAGCATAAGATTCTGGTCCAGAACTGTGGCCAGGTCTAGTTGGTCCTCCAATTATGCATGTCCAAAAGGATTCAGATATAGTGGGACATGCATCATCTTGTTGTCTGCTGAGATATTATATTGTGGCACGTGATTGTTGTAACATTGAACGTCTGTCATAGCCACATATTTCATTTTTGAAACAAAAGAATCAAAAAGAAAGGAAAGTGGAGGAAGTAGGGATAGTTGAAGGAAATTAAAGTCGAGAAAAAGAAAGAAAGAAGAGAAAATCACTTGCTATTATGGTTTTTAAATAGGAGATTATCTACTCACTTGCTATGGTTTTGAAACATGAGATTATTATGAAGATATGAATGACTTTTCAATTTTTAGTTGAACATTCAAGATGGACTTCAAGATGAAAATGCAGATAGTGATGATATATGAGAGGCCGAGTAAGATGAACATAATTCTACCACTAGTTTGATAGTATATCAGTTCAAAAAATATTGTATGTCAAAGTGTTGTTAAAAGAAAGCTGGTAAGAGAACAATTATATTCAACCAGACTATTACAAGACTTGGTAGGTTACAAATGATCACATAACCCCTATATATACTATTCCACTTCCATATGGACGATGGTGATCAAGTTGATCTAACGGTTGGTAGAAGCTCTCTAGACTTTGTAAGAATATTCTCCAAGATATTTATAGTGGAGTTCTCTAAAAAGTCCATACAATTCTCTACAAACCACATACAACATTCTAGAGAATCTATGAACAGAGTTCTTTAGAAAGTTCCCACAACTCTCTATAATATAACATTACAGAAAATCTCTGTGTGAATGGTTCCGAGTTCGTTTCTGTGGTATTTGCTCTTCTGTTGAATCTAAGGCAAATACATAATCGAGAATATCATCGTTAGTAATATCAAAACAAATACCTTGTGGCTAAGTTTACAATTAACTTTGTTTAATGGAATCATTCATGAATAAGTTTAATTTTATATCATTTTAGAATGTCTTAAAATTGGGGTTTTATAGAGTGGACCTCAAAAGAAAACAATTACAAATATATTTTGAGATGTAATGAAATATAGAATCATTTAAGCAACTATTTTCTTACTATAAATAACAAATTAAACAAAAAGAAAATAAATTTAACTTTCTTGCATCCTATGTAAACATGTAAACCCGTATATATTAGTAAAACTTACCCACTTGGCACTGACAAATGTAGTTAAGGTGGTAAAGCATTTAAATATTTTCATAATTAATTTTAAATCCAAGTTGTACATTCTCTCTCTCTCACCTCCAAAACCAGAGCCCCCAAAAGCTCATCGCCTTCTTCACCATCCTTAAATCGACGATGAGGGAGAATATTCATTTCTTTGTTTTTATGTTTTTTTTTCCTCCTATGGGAATAGTGTTATTCCCTTTTTGTGTAAGTACACATCTTCCCTCTTTGTAACTAGAAGTTTATTCTCTCATATTGCGTGGGAGTGTGTTGATACGATCATATGAAAATTATTTGTCTTGACTTGGACGAGTTTGGATTTTATTTGTCAGATCCTTGGTCGTATGCTCCTCTATTGATCGTGGAAACAATCACTACATGGAGACTGTTGTCATTTGAGCTAGATCTGTGACTTTTAATGTTCTATTGGAGCTTTTTCCTCTGGTATCATCATTTTTTCGTATGTTTGAGACGATGTTTTCATGTTGAAGAATATAAGTGACTGATGTTGCAACTTTTATGCATTTTATTAAAGTCAAAAACTTGTATAAGATTGTCTTATAGGTCTTTATCCGTAAGAGGAATCGTACCTACCCGATCCGTTTCCCATACACACCCATATTCAATTTTTTTCCATTTTTCTTTTTGTTTTTGGGTTTTAAACTGGGGTTTATTCCTTTTTTTTCCCTTTTTTTTTCTTTTTCTTTTTTTTTCTTAATTATTCTCTATCACTGATAAAACTTATTCTCGTTTCCTTTCACTTCTTCTTGCTTTGTGTGTTTGTCATTCTTTTTTTGTTTTTTTTTCATTTCGTCATTTTCGAAGTACTGTATCATTTTTGTAGTAAAGTAACAGTTTATAATAAAGTGTATTAGTTTGTCGCTTCCAAAGTGTATCAGTTTGTAATAAAGTATCAATTTGCAATAAAGTTTGTGTATAAATCTTTGAACATTGGTGCTTGAAAGTATAATAAATTGCCTTAAAAGTATCAATAATTGCCTTAAAAATATCTATTTTATGTCACTGTATTTTAACATTGAACATATGTTATATCACTCTGCATGTTAGATCTTTAATGCTTAAAGCATCAGAAATTAAAGTATCATAAATTGTCTTAAAACTATTAGTTTGTAATAAAGTTTGTGTGTATAAATCTGTGAACATTGGTGCTTGAAAGTATCATAAATTGTCTTAAAAGTATCACAAATTCTCTTAAACTTAAAAGTATCACTAATTGCCTTAAAAGTATCAGTTTGTGATAATGTTTTTATGTACAAATATATGAACATTGATGCTTAAAAGTATCAAAAATTTGTCTTAAAAGTATGATTTGCCTTAAAAATATCATTTTATGTCACTTTATTACATGTCATATCACTATGCATGTTAGATGTTTGATGCTTAAATTATTAGAAATTGCCTTAAAGGTATCTAAAATTGCCTTAAAAGTATCAGCTTATAATAAAAAAAAATTATGTACAAATATGTGAACATTGATGCTTGAAAGTATTAGAAATTGCCTTAAAAGTATCATTACCTTAAAAGTATCGGTTTGTCATTTTCAAAAATATTCATTTTATTGTTGAAAATCATCATATATAATATGAAAAATATCAACAATTATATGAAAAGTATCATTCAACGAGTTAGTAATTTGAAATTATTAGGTATGTATTTTAAGTATTTACGGGGAATCTACTATCAATTGAAACAACCTAAAAGTATCATATTTAATCAAAAATATCGAATAATTACAAAAAGTATCGATTCATCTTTGAGATATGCCAAATAATAAAACATAAATGTGTATATAAAACGTATCGTAAATTGCCTTAAAAGTATCATAAATGCCTTTAGTTACGGGGTGATGAGTTGCCGACTTATTTTTACTAGGTTTTTCATTTTTTATTAAACTACTAGATTCGGTGCCGAATTCGGACCATAGTGTTAGTCAGTGGCTACGATAATCTAGGGGGTGAATAGATTATGCCGATTTTTCGCAAATCACCCTCTTTTTCGAATCAACAAGTAAATTACAAGAATGTAAATACGGAAATTAAACAACACTCGTTGATTTAAAGAGGTTCAACCCACCTAGGGCCTAATCCTCTACCACCCCAAGTATCTCCTGGGATGGATTTCAAAAAGAAAAAAGATTTTATTAATTACCACAATTAATACAACACCTTGAGGATCACCACAATCCTCTTACAAGACCTTCAAGGAGATTACCACAATCTTCCTTCACCACATTTGAAGAGTACCACACTCTTCAAACAACTATCACCTAAATCACCCAAGTGTATTCTTACCACAAGAATACTCACAAGGATGTCTTGTGTTGAATGATGGACAAAATTCAAGATTACAACTCTATGAAACCAATACAAAGATTGAGTGCAAGTGTAATCAAGAATCAAAAAGCCTAGACCTCAAAGATGTGCAAGTGAAAGTACTTGGGCTATTACAACAAGAATGTAAAAATGAAAGCTTGAACAATTTGCGATTTGTTGTTGTGTATTTTGCTTGTATGTGTTGTATCTTGTGTCTTCAATTCATCCTCTATTTATAGGAAGCTTCACCAACATAGGCTCATCTATCTTCACTTTTGTCTACAAAAAGAAGATCACAAGATGTAGAAATATTGTACAAAATTGAAAAGTAAATCTTGTTGTCAAAGAATTCAAACAGCATCATTTTGCTGTCACAAAATATTATAGGGCGACCGTTGCCCTGTTGAAGATTTCGACCGTTTGAAAAAAATAGTGCGATCCGGAGTAGGGTTTGCGGGAGGTGCGGCCGGTCGGAGGGGTCGGCCACCGGTCGCACGGGCGAGTGCGGCCGGGCCTCCCCGGACCGGTCCCCTCCCTCTTTTTCAAGTCCCGCATGTTCTGTTTCGTGTTTCTTTTCTTTAGGTACAGTCGACCATTTGGGCGACCGGTCGACCTCCATTTGAAGTGTTGTCCGGTTTTTTTCAAAAATAAACTTCAAGAAATACTCCAAAAAATTAGCAAAAACATTTTAAATCATTTGGGAGTATTTGGACAACATTTATAAACATAGTTTTGGTGTAAAAAGCAATATAAACAAAATCGTCAAAAGTGTTGTCCAATTTTAATCAAATTAAAAGCTCTAAGAAATACTCCAAAAATTAGTAAAAACATTTTAAATCATTTAGGAGTATTTGGACAACATATAAAAACATTGTTTTGGTATAAAAACTCATTTAAACAAAATCATCAAAATCTTGATAAAAACATTTATCTAACACATAGTATCCGTAAAACGGTCATATGAGAGATATTCTCTTTATTAAATACAATACAAATTATTTGTCAAGAAAAAAATATGATTTCCTTTTATGCATGAAGCTTTAATCCATCCACAAAGAACAAAGAACATCATCTTAGGAATAATATGAGAGAGATATTACAACCATGTATTAATTATTTTGGTAGAGACAAAGTTGGTAAAAGAATTAAAAAAATAATAAAGAAAAGAAAGGTAAAAACTAAGCCCAATCGGACCTCATCTCTTGTGGGAAAAAAAAAGAAAATTGGAAAAGGTTAATATGCCTTAGGATGAAATATTTTATTTACCTTATATTGTTGATAAATATTTTTAGCAGTTTAAGATAATTAATACATTAACTAGTCTTTTGCCCGTGCGATGCACGAGTGTATATCTGTGAGACGTTCGTTTTGTGTTGTGAAGTGTGTATTTTCCTAATAGTTCTACATTTCTATCTTTTGCATTGTAATAATTTAATATAACATCAAACAATAAGCAAAAAATAGTATTTAATATTTTTATTGATAAAATCAAAAATAAAAAAATATCATACAACATAATCATAAAAAATACATTCAAACCAATGTATTTGTGTTCAATCTTTGAAAACTATTTTTTCTTAAAACCGCACATGTGCACTTTCACCACCCATTTTATTTTAGTCATGTTTAGATTACTAATAAGCGTGAAAATATGTTCATACTTTTTCTCAAAGGTGGTTGTGTAAATTCACAGCTCTTTAACATCGGTTCTGAGATGCTTTTTACATCCGTTTTCCAACCGATGTTGAATACGACGATGTTAAAAGTTGAAGACGTACATTCTACATCGGATTCTTTGAACAACCGATGTTGTGACATTCTACATCTGATTATTTAAATAACCGATGTGGTAGCATTCTACAACGGGTTTTCTGGATAACCGATGTTGTAACTTTAGACATTGGTTTATTTGAAAGAACGACGTTGTATAATAGATATTCTACACGTTTGTCTAGAAACTGATGTTGTATATCAAACATTCTACATCGATTGTTTAGAAACCGATGTCAAATAAGTGATCATTTTTTACCAAATCAAATTACGCCTACAGACAAAACCTATACAAAAAAAAAAAAAAAATGATGAGCTCATAATATGTCGGGTCACAAGGTTCTATGTAGAATCAATAGAGAACTAACACAAAGCATCGCACATATGCACACAATATGTCAAGAAAGAGATTTATCATCTCATTGAAATATCATCTAACTCAATTGAGCAAAGTTCTCATTTTAAAGTTTTAAACTCAATATAATACAATACACCGTCCCAACAAGAACAAAAATAATACGATAGCAATTAAATCAAAAATATTATATACTAACAATACGACAACAATTAAACCAAAATATCAATATACCAACAATACGACACTCCTAAATACCATATACCAATTATAATACAACAAATTATAATATTAAGTCGATCATTTAACAATAAAACGGATCATCATTCTACAATATAATATATAAGATCATTTCAACACAATACACTAGATGATCAATACAAGATTACTTGGTTGCTTCAAAATATCACATTGCATTGAACCACTTCTTTCGAGAGTGTTGGTTCCCATCATAGTAAGCATCCTCCCAAGTAAACATCCCGCATCAAATTTTTCCCCATGAAAATAGTTAGAATAATTTTCTAATAAGTTTTTTTTTTTTCTCGATCAATTTTCCCATTGAAAGGGATATATACCTTTTGAATAGATCTATTGCTCGATTATGCACACAAAAGAAATGATGAGCTCATAATATGGCAGGGGTCACAAGGTTCTATGTAGAATCAATAGAGAACTAACACAAAGCATCACACATATGCAACACATATATGTCGAGAAAGAGATTTATCATCTCATTGAAATATCATCTAACTGAATTGAGCAAAGTTCTCATTTTAAAGTTTTAAACTCAAAATTGTAGGGCAAATAGTCCTTTGTGGTGGACATTGACCTTTTCACCCTTGAATTTCTAAGAGAGAATTTCAAACAAAAACATAAGAAAGGAATGAGCTATTAATAAAATAAATTACTAATTTTATCCGTATGAACCTCATCGTCACTTAACTTGCAAATATTGGATCTAACGAAGTGGAATTAAAAACTCGGTACCATGTCAAGAATTTGTAAAAGAACCATGGGACTAATTCCAAACATGAATAATTGTTGGTTTAGATGGTTCTGTTCAATTTGTAACCACCAAAGCAAAGAAAGGAGTGGAATCTCTTGACATCAAAAGATGTCATGATATAATCGTGCAAAATTCAATTTTCAAAGCATTGATTTTCACTATACGAAAAGTCAAGCAAGATAAAATTACTAATACACAATTTTCTCTCTTGCACATTGTTAATATAGTATAGATATTGTATATCAATTAGGAGATAATTAGAATTAGTAGATTAGCCTATTGATTTAGTTTCCTTATTTTGGTTGCTTTCAACTTGTATATAAGTGTACCTTGTAATCAGTGGAATATACAATTCATTCAGATTTACAAAGTGCATTACATGGTAACAAAGCCGGATTAGGTTTTCTTTTTTTCAAATTTTTTCTCGCATCCTTTAGTTTCAAACGATGGGTTTTCTAGGGTTTTTGTGTGACCCATTTCGGGTGAGATCTAGTTCTCACCTCCCATACCATGCGCTTGAAGACCTTCCCGACGACCTCCCCTTGTCCCGGCCCGCTCCCCGGAGGCGGCGCGTGTACTTCACACGCGCCTATTTTTTTTTTTTTTTGGTCACGCGCCACGCGCAGTGCGAGGGGCACGTGGGCCACCGATTTGAACGATTTGAACTTGTTTGATTTTTTGGTTTTTCGATCTTAGTTTTCTTACATTTACATTCTGTCGGCCACAAAACTTGGTTGTTGAATATTTTTGTCACTTTGTTTCTTTGTTCTAATGGGTGAAACTACTAAACTTGTGTCCAAGGTCATTCGTGGTGGTAATCGGTGTTTGATAAATGGTTTTATCATGATTTTGATGATTTTGTTTTAATACCAAAACAATATTTTTAAAGGTTGTCCAAATACTCCTAAATGATTCAAAATGGTTTTAATATTTTCCTGGAGTATTTTTTCAAGTTTATTTTCGATAAAATTGGACAACACATTTAATGATTTTGTGTCAATGGTTTTTACATCGAAACTATGTTTCTAAATATTATCCTAATACCCCGATCGGTCTAAAATATTTTTACTATTTTTCGGAGTATTTCTTGGAGTTTATATTGGACAACACTTTGATGATTTTGTGTTAATATGTCCGTTCATCAAAACTATATTTCTAATGTTGTCCAAAATATTCCCGATCGGTTTAAAATGTTTTTATTAATTTTTCGAGTATTTCTTGAGGTTTATTTTCGACAAAAATTGGACAACATTTCATTTTGGAGGTCGACCGGTCGACCAAAAAGCGATCGAACACGGGAATGCATTTCAAGAAAGCGAGCGTCATCAAACCTCAAAATGGTCGGGGTGACCGGTCCACGTAGTGGGCGACCGTCACACCCTGGAAGCGGCCGTCGACGACCACCCCAGGACCGTCCCCTGTTGTAATTTTGTTGTGTATTCTTTCATTCTTTATCGGTCTTGTGACCAGTCGCCTCAAGTTTGATGACAAAATTCTAACCGTTGTGCAACGACAACTTTTCCTTAATTTGTGGGATTGATTTCTAACAACTATAATCTTGATTTTAATTGCAATTTTTTTGTAGAAATCAGTTCCCCCAAGAGGAGCTATCAATGATCAATCATCTCCTATAAATAGAGGAAGATTTGAAGCAACACAAGAGAGAGAACAATACAACACAACAAGAAATACTCAAGCAAACTCTTGGTCTTATATTGTCATTATTCTTGTTGTAATTTGCCTAGATTATCACTTTCACATTCTTGAGGTCTAGGCTATTCTTGATTACACTTTGCACTCAATTGTATAATTCATTATCGAGTTGTAATCTTGAATTTTTGGGTAATCATTCAACACAAGATATCCTTGTGAGTGTTCTTGTGGTAAGAACACACTCGGGTGATCTAGGTGTTAGGTGTAAGAAGATTGTGGTAATCTTCTTGTCGAGGTGTTGAAGAATTTGGTATTCTTCAAGGTTGAAGATTGTGGTAATCTTCACAAGGTGCCATGGAGATTGTGGTAATCTTCAAAAGAGATTGTGGTAATCTTAAAGGTGGTGTTGAAGAAGAGTGTGGTGCTCTTCAAGGTGTTGTTGTAAGTTGAATTTGTATTAATTGTGGTAATTAATAAAATTCTTTTTCTTTTTCAAACCCATCCCTGATATATTGGGGTGGTAGAGCACGTAGTCCCTAGGTGGGGTGAAGCTCTATAAATCGACGTGTGTTGTTTACTTTCCCGCACCTTTATTCTTGTCTTGGCGTATTTGATTCGAAAAAGAGGGCATAATCGAAAAGATGGAGATAATCTATTCACTCCCCTCTAGATTATCGTAGCCGCTGGACTTACAATCAGGGTGGTTCTTGAGGTAGGTCCACCTCTCGTGGTTCTCGCACCTCCGAGTCTGATGAGGTGGAGTGTTTTTACTGTCATGAATATGGGCACACTAAGTATAATTGTCCACAACTTGCTGCTAAGAACCAGAAAAGTTCTTCTACCCATGTTGTCTCATCCTCTGATATGGTCACGATTTCGAGTGAGGAGTATCTTTCATCGCGATCGTGAACCCTCAACCACCTACGACCATTTTTGTTGACACAGGTAACTCTGCTACATGTCTTATCTCTCATGGATCTAAATGGGTCATTGATTCTGGTGGTTCAGACCATATGACAGGTAACTCAAACCTTTTCTCCGCATTTCACCCTCTTGCACACTCCATTCATGTTACTATTGCTGATGGATCTACCCCCCGTGTCCTTCGTTCGGTTCTATTCACCACACACCGTCTATTTCATTACAATATGTATTGAGTTTACCTAATTTTTCCTTCAACTTACTTTCTGGTCAACAAGCTTACCAAGTCCTCGAATCGTAGCATCACATTCTTTCACGACTCTTGTGTTTTTCAGGATCTTTCGGAAAGATCCTTGGTAAATGACGTGAATCGATGGCTTCTATATTCTCGACACTCCGAAAAAGTCTCTTGTTGGTTCATCTTCTTTGTCCGCACTTGAAATGCATTATGTCGCCTCTGGGCCATCCCTCTCTCCAAAGTCTCAAGAAGTTGTGTCCTCGGTT
Source organism: Rehmannia glutinosa (assembly GCA_016081115.2). Taxonomy (NCBI): domain Eukaryota; kingdom Viridiplantae; phylum Streptophyta; class Magnoliopsida; order Lamiales; family Orobanchaceae; genus Rehmannia; species Rehmannia glutinosa. Next base: position 8,676,875 of record CM071934.1, on the reverse strand, counting down.
ATCTTCTATACATCTTTATTTGTGAGTCGTGTCGGTTTGCCAAACATTCTCGTGTACATTTAAGCCCTAGAATAAATAAGCGGGTTGCGTCCCCTTTAGATTAGTTCATTCGATGTTTGGGGTCCTTGTTTTGTGTCCTCTAAGTCCTGTTTCAAATATTTTGTTACGTTTATCGACGATTTTTCTCGTGTTACTTGGATTTATTTTATGAAAAGTCGCTCCAAGTATTTCATCATTTCTCTCCCTTTTGTCTTTGAAATTCAAACTCGGTTTTCTTCACATATTCAAACGCTACGCAAAGGACAATGCTAACGAATTCTTGTCTACTACATTTCGAGTCATATATGCTTCAACATGGTATTTTGCATGAAACTTCTTGTGGACACACTAGCCCAAAATGGTGTTGCCGAACAGAAAGAATCGGCATCTCCTTGAGGTTGCTCGAGCCTTATTGTTTCATATGAATGTTCCTAAACCATTTTGGGCCGATCTTTGTCTCCACCGCCTGTTTCCTTCCTCATTAACCGTATGCCATCGGTGATTTTAGACAATGTTGTCCTTTTTCTATCTGTTTCCTCACAAACCTGTTTTCCCAATCGCACCTAAGATTTTTGGTAGCACATTCTTTGTTCGTGATACGAGACCTCATCTCACCAAACTAGATCCCAAGTCACTCAAATGTGTCTTCCTCGGGTACTCTCGCGTGCAAAAGGGATATCGTTGTTTTTCTCCTACACTCAATCGCTATATTGTGTCTCGGGATGTTACATTCAATGAACAACTCCCATACTTTTCTGCTTTCTCGTGTCACCTCGTCCGGAGGGGGATGATGATGTCTTGGTCTACTCTGTTCCTGTCGTTCCTCCCCAATGTCTCAACCAGCTCCTCGACCCCGATTACTCAGTCTACACTCGACGCCAACAACCAACTCCAACGATTGAGGTAGATTCATGTCCTTTGGCCTTTGCTTTGGTGGAAGATCTGTACCACCTTCAACTCCTCTTGATGATCTTGCCATTGCTCTTCGTAAAGGTAAACGAACTTGTACCTATCCTATTGCTTCTATTGTTTCCTATGACCATTTGTCTCCGCTCTTCTCGTTCCTTTATTGCAAAAATAGATTCTATCTCTATTCCTAAAACTGTTGGTGAAGCTCGGCCCATTCTCGTTAAAATGAATGCACTTGACCATAATGGCACTTGGACTTTGGTAGACTTACCTGTTGGCAAAAAGCGATTGGGTGCAAGTGGGTGTTCACGATTAAAGTAAACCCCGATGGTTCTCCGCTCGTCTTAAAGCCCGACTGGTCGCTAAAGGCTATGCACAGACGTATGGCACTGATTACTCTGAGACATTTTCTCCTGTGGCCAAACTCACTTCATTAGGCGTTTCATCTCTCGCAGACCACTTTTGATTGGCCTCTGCACCAATTAGACATTAAAAATGTTTTTCTTCATGGTTTTCTTCAAGAGGAGGTCTATATGGAGCAACCGCCTGGTTTTGTTGCTCAGGGGGAGCATGGGAAAGTATGTCATCTTCGCAAATCCTTATACAATTTGAAGCAGAGTCCTCGGGCTTGGTTTGATAGATTTAGTCAGATCATTCTGAAATATGGCTTACTAAGATGTAAGTCTGATCATTCGGTGTTCCACAAACGCTCTGAGCATGGGATCATTTTACTAGTTGTTTATGTGGATGATATTGTAATTACAAGAAATGATAGTGTTGGGATTTCAGGCTCAAGTCATTCCTCCATGCCCACTTTCAGACAAAGGACTTGGGATCTCTCAAGTACTTCTTAGGCGTGGGAATAATGAGAAGTACGAGCGGGATCTTCCTCTCTCAGAGAAAATATGTGCTTGACTTACTCAAGGAAACTAGGAAAATAGGAGCAAAATCTTGCAGTACCTCAATGACTCCCAACTTGCAACTTGATAAAGATAGTGGTGCCCCGTTCCATGATCCCGAGCGGTGATCGAAGACTTGTTGGGAAGTTGAATTATCTTACTCAGTAACACGCCCGATATGCGTTTGCGGTAAGTGTTGTTGCTAGCCGATTTATGTCTGCTCCTCTTGTTAGTCATTCGGCACTTCTTGAGCAAATTTTTGTGTTATCCGAAAGGGCTCCGGGCGTGGATTGTTGTATGGGCGACATGGTCATTCAAAGGTGGAATGTTTCTTTTACCGGATAATTGAATCATATTCTAATACTTTTGACTATGCAAGTTGTAAAGATTATAGAAGGTCCACTTCAGGTATTGTATCTTTGTGGGAGGTAAAATATTTTTAAATTGCGGTTTTACAATGGGTTTTTATAGAGTCGTTGTAAATATCTTTTTAATTTACAATTATGCCATCGTACTTTTTTTTTTTACATCGATTTCTTGCTTAACCGATGTAAAACCGCGTTGTTAAATCACTATTTTTCTCAAAGGTGGTTTTAGGAAATTCGGATGCAAAATTATTTACAAAAGTTGTCTCGTATGTGTAGGAGAACTAAGTATATTAGTTAAGAAAATTTGAGACAATAAACTATAGTTTTGATAATATTTTTCGATTTTATTATATTTACTTTTTTGGGGATATTTTTATTTTTGTGAATTTTGTCATATATATTTATTCACGTTGTTAAGTCAATTTTTAAACTTTTGAAATTCTGTTTTGGAGATTTGTATTGTATTATTTGGAATTTTCAATTATTATGTTTTTCCCTGGTTCTCATATTTTTTTTCGGATCGTGTGATGCAATAGTTGTATTTTTATAATTTTTAGTGATTGCAAAACTTTTAGAATTTCAATAAATACTTAAAATATATAGACAATTAATTTAATTATAAATCATATGATTAAATAATGTAAAAATAAATTATTATAAAATATGAAAATGAATTTTTAAATACAATATATTTGTTTAATAATAAATTTTGTAAATGTGAATTGTATCTATGTATTAAACATGTATCTATAAGAAAGTAAATGTTTGAAAAAAATTAATTGCCAATCCTTTGAATATTTAATGTATTGTTTTTCAATTCAATCAATAATAAAGTAATTTCAAATTACAATATCTTTTTAGGGTTTAGAAGTTGAACATTTGTTAGAATTATTAAAAGAATTAAAAAAATCATGTTTATATTCAACAACATAATTTTATGGGAAATTGAAATATTTCAAATTCCCATAAAATTATATTGTTGATCAAAAAATAAAAACTATTCTACTTTTCTATATACACATATATCAAAAAATATCAAACAGACAAATTCATATCTAATAGTTCAATGTACAATCAGTAAAAGTTGAATATTAAAATACACTTGATAAATATAAAAAATAATTTCTATTAACATGAAAGACGTTAAAAAATTTAAAAATAACTTTTCCTATAAAAACTATTATGAATATAATTTTATATTAAATAAAAATTTAAGTTCTTCTTAATACATGAATATAACAAATGTTATGTATTATTATATTATATATATATATAATAATTTGGATACATAGTTTAAGATATTTTCTTCAATTAAAATAATTATTTTTTGATTAATCAACATAAATACAATTATATATATGAAGAAATGAGATAATCCAAATTAAAAACTATATGTATATCATAAATAACCAAAATATGAATATACAAATAGATGTCCAATAACCCGAATGTATAATATTTAAAGCATATTATAAAATAATGAGAAAATATATCTTATTTTTTTATTTATTATGTTCATTTTTATAATATATATATACACAATACCGATGTCAATAGAAAATCGTAAAAAGATGATTAATTATATATATTATACGTCAAAAACGGATCTAAAACAAAAAGTTATTGAATTTTTGAAAAAGAAAAAGAAAAAAAATAATAATTAATGCAATACACACAGATTTGGAAACCTAATTTAAAAAACTCTATTATTTATATAACTTAAAAAAAATAATTTATTGAAAGAAAGTTGACTACCAAAAATAATGAAATCATAAATATTTAAGACTTCTTATTTTTCCATAGATTTTCATTATAATATTTCTTAAAGAAATTTTATTACTTTTTTTAGAAACCGAAAAATGGGTGGAAAAACAATGAGTTACTATTCTAAGAATAGTCTATCTTTATAGATATACAGATAATTGGACTCTCATATTTCCACTTATCCATATATTTTTATCATTATTATTTCCCTTATTAACATGCTTAAAAATAATGGAGATTTAATACTATTGGAATCTTATATTTTTAGCATGTTATAATTACAATTGTAAATGTTAATGGTTTGATGTAATCAACAATGATAAATGAAATTAATTATACACAAAACTAGTATATTATATAAATTAGAAAAAATGATTGATTTGACAATAATGATGGAATTAATTCATATGATATAATTATAAAACTAACAATATTTCTAGATTGAATTGACAATAACTAAAAAATTAATTATAGAAAAATTTAAAAAATTGGTATACTTAACTGATCTAAATGAAATTACTTATAGAAGAAAAAGAAAAAATGGAATAATTAAGGGATCTAAATATATAGAAATGATTAATACTCAATCATTATTTCCCTAATTCTATATCAAATTAACTTTTATTATTACATTTTATCTCATATCAAATCACAATCCCAAAATTTATTTATTTTTTTTTCAATTTTTTTTTCAATTACTATTCTATAGTGGAAAGAAGTTTCTCTAGCGGAAACATATCCAATTGCAAAACGCTTCCACCTAGAATTTAGCAGAAGTGCGAAGTCCCGACACGGGCAGAGGGTAAAAGGGCAATTTTGTCTTTTCATTCCCTCATAAAAACGCATAATATTTCCTCCTAATTTTTGCAATTAATTACCTTCTCTTTCCTCTCTGCTCTGCAACTAAAGAGCAAAGCCCTAGGGAATTTTGCTTCCCGCCCAGTCAACTCGACTCAATTCGGGTTAGAGCAGAAGAAACGATGGGTCGACCCGAACCCTGCGTGCTCTACGCTCACACATTCGTTCACCCCCATCTTGATGAGTACGTAGACGAGGTATTTCTATAATTTTTTCCAATATAATTTTCAACTTATTTCTGTAATTTATGTACTTCTATAGTTCTATGGGAACTGCTATTGAACTTTTGGAAATTATATTTCTGTTTTTTGTTGCCTAGATAATCCTTTTTCTGCAATAAGAATTTTGCTTAATGTATTATTTTTGGTTGCATTGTGATTTGTGAACTATGTATGATTAATCTGCTGGTGTTATGCGTATAATATTTGGTCATAAATGTACAGTAAAAGTATTCTCATTATGCAAGGGGCAAAAAATTGTGATGGAATAAAATTCCAAGTAATTGTGTGAAATTTATGTTGTAATAAGTGTTAGGACCAGGTTAGGTAGAGCTTAAACAATGATTGACATAGTAACCTTGATACATATAATTGTTAGTTTGGAGTAAGGTGAATTAACATTTGGAACTATTACTGATGGCCCTTCTAAATTGTGTGGATTCACGATGGGAATTTTCCTTTTCTAAGTTAAGAGTAGTAATCATTTAATTTTTTTTTTTTTTTTCTTTCTCGTTAATCAAGTATTGAGTTTAAGTTAATAATGTCAAGATTAATTGGTTGCCTAGAATTGCTTTTTTTTTTTTTTTTGGGGGTGGTTAACTTAATATGACCAGTATGAATATCTGTAACATGTCAGAGATTGTTAGGGTAGAAGCCAACCTTCCCAGTTTCTTCCCCTAATCACCAACCAAATATTACATTACACTTTCCGATATATTTCTCTACTAATACACACATTTCCCAATACATCACATCAAAATCCCCTTCCCCAATCAACCCCCAAAACTTCCCACAATCGCTAAACAAACATACCCTTAGAAAGTTAGGTTGTGTAACTTTTGTTGCAATTTACAAAATCAGCTGATGCTCAATAAGTTGTATCTAGACCTTCAACATAGGATACATTAGAAATTGGGATGTTACCTTTGCATACTTTACGTATATGCATGGCTGCACATTTGCCCACGGATAATTCTTTTCAGAATAGTTACCTTTGAAATAAATGTAAAATTAACCTTATTGAATATCCAGATTAAGCTGGTCAGAAAGCTTGCAGAAGGTAACTTTGCTATTTCTTCCATTATTTCCTGAAATTTAGAAGCTTTGTTCTAGGATCTGGGAACTGTTCCAAAATTTTATACCTTCAGAGAATACATATTTGTAAGGATGTTCTGTTTTTCTACTCATTTGAATATCAAATACGCGGTCTCAAGTAGCCAATAGCTTTATGATTGAGAAAAAATGAGGTTGACAATTTGTAATCACCAGAAGGTGATGATGGAATAGCCATGACAATTCAATCAAAGGTGGTGAGAATGACCTAAAGGCTCATGAAATGCATCACTGAAAGAGTATTTGCATCACCTTTGGTTGGCAGACAATTATATGGAAACATAATTTCATGGGAGAAAGTTGGCCTTTAAGTGGAATTACCTTGGGAGTGGGCTTTGCTGGCAAATTTGGTTTAAGAGAAAGGGATTATTTCCAACATTCTGTGATACCTAGTCATTTTACAATAAGAAATAAATAAGCAAGGTTTTTCATAAACTTTATAGTATTACTGTTCTATACTAATTTTCGGCTGCTGATGGTTTTTTTTTTGTTTAGTTATTATTGCATATGTTATTCTGCTTTTTTTTGTAGTGGCGACTTTTCGTCATACTTATAATCTCTTCTTCTATATGATGCAACAACAGTTATAATGCCTGGTTACCTTTTCTTTTCATACTAACATTAACTCGTCCACCTTTCCGATGACCTGAAAACAACATTACATAAATTTATTTATTTGTATTTGGGTTAATCATTTATGGACTAGTTATACTCTTACCTATCTTCCTAATTTATAACCTTTTGCATCTCACATACTCTACCCGCTGAAAAGCTGCGGATGGGCGTTACTGTATTTGCATCACTAGCATGTACTGAAAGATTCATTATAGGCTCTCTAGGACCATGTCAGGGCAATGCATAGAACGTTGCGGTTATAGACTATAGTACATTCATTATGGGTATATCCGTACTTATAATTTTCTGTACTTAGCTTCAATATATCCTTTTGTTCTCTCCACCATCATCATGATTTTAAATTTGGTGCTTTATCAGAATCTCTCTCTCAAATTTCATGGAAGTACTTAGACCCTCCATTCGGACCATTCCGATATCATCATATGCTCAGAACAAAATGTTCATCTGAATACCTGTCTTAACTGAGTTTCCAACACTTGGACCCAATTATCCACTATCTTCTTATTTAGAGAATGCATTTTATGTTTTCAACTTATTATTGTTCCAATGTCCTCGTGAATGCCTTGGGGGGTTGAACAAGATTTGCCCCTTTAGATAATTAAACTTTTGTTGTTTCTCCCAGAGTGTATATTCTAATTCGTTAGGGCTTAGAATTACTTGATTCACAAGCTTTAACTGTCCTTGTTGACATTTTGTTTCACCATTTCTGGTTATATTTATTCCCTTTTGTGGCTTCTTCAATACCCTGTAATGATCAGTTTGAATGGACTCTTGCCCATATAATTGAAACAAACTGACGAGCTAGTATTTTATTTGTGGATATAGTCCCCCTCATCCATTTTAGAAATCTGAACTCTGATTGGAACTCTTACATTTCCTTCAAAGATAGGGTCACCAGTGTTTTTGGACAAATATTTGGGCCTTTTCTTCTACACCTACACTAGTCCTTGTTCCTTATTGATCTCCATGTTCAATGGCTTTCTTAGCTTACACACGTTGGAAATCAGTATATCACTGGTTTAACATTAGATTAGAATATGAAAAAGGCCAAAAAGGGCGAAGTGGCATGGCATTCATCTTTGCACTTGCTGTACAGCTATTGCTAAACTTGCTTCACCCATGCTGCTTGAGAACTATTAGTTTCAAACCTTTGAGACAGATACTTATTGTGCGTTACTGTGTTATTGTTCATCTTAGATCCCAACTCTGGATGGTAGGTTGCCATTTCTACGAAGAATTATTTACCTGAGGTCACACCTGACAACAGTAAGGGTGTCTTTTAATGTTGTTGCTTTTGTCCAAGCAAGTGGTCCGGTGGGCTCAAATGTCCAACTTGGAATATATCCGAGACTGGAATACATTTGCAGCAATTTGAGATTTTGGTTTGAGTTTTTGCTTAAGTTGTAATTATGATCTCATCTTCCGAATCTCTCTATTTGAGGGCATTACATTTTGATGTCTTAATTGTCTACTTGTTGGTAATCTTGTTGCCATCTTTGTGCGTTAATTGAGAAATTTTATAACTAGTCCATTCTGTCTGGTCTTCAGCATTAAGCATTTTATCACCTTCTGCCTGACCCTAATCCTCTATCTGGAAGAATAAAAATTGTGCTTATTGAACTTATGCTGTTTATGTGGTATCTTGATGTGGTATCTTTATGTGGTATCTCATGCATGATTGTTTTATTTTTTTCTGTGAGATGTTGTATAAGGTTATTTTCTTAACTCTGCTATCATCTACATTTTGGATAAATCATTAAAATGTTCCTCATACTTTTATATTCTTTATTCCAGGTGTTATTTTCAGAGCCTGTAGTCATCACTGCTTGTGAATTCCTTGAGCAGAATGCTTCTTCAATTTGTCCTGAAGTGAAGCTTATGGGGTATGGTGGATATACATGTGTTTATTTTTTCAATGGAGTGAATGTATAACCTATCTTTGAGATTGTGGCTTCTGAATTATGTTACCCAGGCAGATATGCACTGGAGCTGTTATGGTTTTTACTAAAAAGTTCCTTTTTAAAAAAGGGATAGTTACAAAAGTACCCTTGAGGTTTGACCTAATTACAAAAAAACCCAGCTAATTTTTAAAATTACAAAAAGTACCCTGAGGTTTGATTTAGTGTTAAAATTAAGGGGCTAACTGTAATGTTTTTATAAATGTGAGGGGTATTTTGAAATATTTTTTTACTTATGAAGGGGTAACTGTTAGACACAATAAAACCTCAGGGTACTTTTTGTAATTTTGAAAGTTAACTGGTTTTTTTTTGTAATTAGGTCAAACCTCAAGGGTACTTTTTGTAATTAACCCTTTAAAAATAATAATTAAAATTTCAATTTATCATGTGATTCGTTGTTCTATTGTGTTCTGTATTATGCAATCTTACAGTATCTCACTGTGTGAAGGGCCACTTCACCTCCATCATTTGCTTTGGAGGTTTTTATTCAATGTGAAGGAGAGACGAGATTTAGGCGGTTATGCTTGCCTTGTTTGTATTCTCATTCATCATCAAATGTGCTTGAGGTTGAGGTGTGTACTATTATTTTCATCTGTTATTTTGTTATTTAAAACAATATGCACCATTACATTTACTGTTATTTGTAACTTTTATATGATATTGTGGTTTTACATTCCTTTTGTGTTTCTTCCTTTATGATTATGAAGTATACTTTGGTGGTCCTGGTGACTGATTTTGATTATTATTCTATATTTTCTATTCTGTCCTCACATTTTCCTATTGTCCACCACTTGTCATATATCTATTGGCAAACTATATAACACATATGTACTAATGCATGCCCAGTCTGAGGAAAGAGAAATTATTCCTTCAGTCCTACTTGAGTTGCATCTAAAGCAGCAATTTCTCATTTATGCACTTGATTGTGAAAGGTGCTATTTCTGCTCCATGATTTCCCTTATTTCAATAGTTGAAACTGAGTATAATTGCACAATTGACTGTTTTAATTAGCTTGCAATACCTGCTGGGTAAAGTTGCTATTATTTGTTGACTTGAAATGTTATACATTTTCATTTTTATTTTTATTTTTCACTGGGAAGACATACTAATGCATTTTCTTGTTATAGGCTGTGGTTACAAATCATTTGGTCGTAAGAGGCAGCTATCGCAGCCTGAGCATGGTCATATATGGGAATACAGCGGAAGATTTAGGCCAGTTTAGCATAGAAGTAGATCTAGATGGCTCTTTTACAGATACTGTTAGTGCTGTTGAAGGAAACCTAGAAGATTTACCTCCTGCTTTTCATCCCACTATGCTGACAATTAAGGAACCTGTACCGCCCCTGAAAATATTATCTCAAGCAGTGGTTGAATTGGATATTCCGCTTGAATTAAGAAAATTTCTGCTACTAGTTTTTAAAAGTTTGGACTCTCAGAACCTTGGAGAAGCAGCGGATAAAGTTATCAGTTCCTTATTATCAGTGACCTCAAAGTGTGGAACCCTTTCTCATCTCACACTATTGAGCCAAAACAACTGGGGTCTGATAGACCAGTAAGTGGTGGAGATGCTGATCACACTGTTACTGAAGCTGGAGAGGAACTTTTGGACCTTTATAGAAGGCTTCAGAATCAATCTGGGGATCCATCTGCCGAATCTTCAACAGAAAGCTTGTTTCTTGAATCTGAGGCAGGTGCCCCTACTTCCAAAGAGTTGATGGAAACTTTACACCAACATTTTGATTTCTGTAGCAGTGCTGGAAATGTGGGATATCTACATCTTTCACAGGTAGCTGGAATCTGCATGCTCTTGTGGGGCAGCTGTTTGCAAATGCTCGATACTTCTATCAGACCTGTGATTTTGTTTTAATTTTCTCTTATCCTTTTCATGTATCTGCTGTATGAAGCCATGATTTTGGTTCTAATTTTGTTTTCAGAATAAGAACACTATTCTGTGGTTGAGCGTGGCAAGTTTGTTGTGCTCTGCTAGAGAGAGCTGCTTTCACTTTGTTAATTATGGTGGCATGAAGCAGCTAGGATATGTTTTCACTCACCGAGTGCAAAATTCTACTACTCTTACACTATTGCTGCTTGGAGTCATCGAGCGAGCTACTTTGCATTCAATTGGTTGTGAAGGTTTCCTAGGATGGTGGCCTCGGGAAGACGAAACCGTACCAGACAGCACGAGTGATGGATATAATCAATTGTTGAAGTTGTTGTTAGAGAATCAGAGGCATGATGTTGCCTCCTTGCAACTTATATTCTTCATCGCATGCGTTTTATGAAGTTGCTTGTAGATATGAGGTACATGCTGCATTTTGCTACCTTGCCATGTGGTAACTATAATCTAGAAGGAAAGATGTGCTTGTGTTTGAGTAAACACAACATGGACAGACGTACATATATGCCGTTCATTTTCAATATATGAGAGAAAAAAATCTTTTGTGTGTAGCATCATGGCAATTACATGATTTTGTTTTCCTACTTTGAGTTAATATTTCTAAAATTGTGGTAAAGTATGACCGTTCTTATTCCTATGTTCCTTTATGTGCATGGAAATTGAAGACAGTGGCTGTCTAACTTATAGTAGTGTAGTATTTGACTCTGTGAATGAAGCCTATATCAGTGACATCCAAAAAGGCCAAGGCCCTCAAGCAAACATTGCCGCATGTTTTCTCTCTTGTGGGGTTGGGTCCGTTGGGGAAGTGTTGGTTGTGCTTGCAAAACTGTGCGCAATAATTTCCATTGACCTGGCTTGATTATTTTTGATTGACTCATCAAACTCTATTATCTCTTATCTGCAGTGCACAGTGTTATCCGTACTAGGGGGTATATCTGCTGTTAGTCAGGTTACAAATTTCACTTTGGACATGCTTGCCAGTGCTAAAGTGCAACTTAAGAAACTCTTGGTTAGTTTTTCCATTATATCACATGCATATTTCAATTCAGAGACATAGTAACTGATAAATTGTTGATGCATGCATATTTTATATCTAAAATTAGCATATGAAAAAATGCTTCTCTCCAGTACACATTTGTTGACTAGTATTGTTGCAGAAATTGATAAAGTTGAGTGGTCCAATTGATGATCCTTCTCCAATGGCTGCTGCAAGCAGATTTTCATCCTTGGTGATGCTGGATTATTGGCATATAAAACAACCAGTGGCTTGATTAATCTGTCAAATTGTGGCTTTTCAAACTGGGACATTGACTCACATTTACTTTCCCTTTTGAAGGTATGTTCTTATATTACCATTTCCCTGGTCAACAGAGGGTTCCTACATCTTTATTTCAAAGTACTTCCAAATTTTACTCGCATATGAATTATCACCCTCTTCATCCTTCTCCTTCCTCGTCATTCTGTTAAAAATGAAGAGTGAGTTACTTTTGTTTTTTCCCTTTATTTTCAATTGTTATTTTTCGTTTAAGATGTTTTTCAGGCTCTTTGTTTCTGAGAGAAACAAATTCTGTTTAATTTTTTTAAATATCGCTATCAATTATTTTCTAGTTAGGAACCTAGAATATGGACATACAGAAGCCTAGGGGATGTGGTAAATAAGGTTGAGACAGTAAGTCAACCTATTGGTTATGGTTAGTATACTGAACTGTAGTTCAAATGTGAATGCAATGGGAAAGCTGTTTCAAATGTGTCTGACTTTCCAGTAGCATATGCTAAGAGGCATGGGGCATATGTACAATAAGGTTTCATATTTTATATTATAATCTAATAAAATATAAAATGATGTTAAAAGAGATAATCTAAAAATTGTAACTCTGGTATCTAAACGATTGTGGAAGAAAATCTAATAAAATATAAAATGATGTTAAAAGAGATAATCTAAAAATTGTAACTCTGGTATCTAAACGATTGTGGAAGAAAAGCTAGATCCATAAGGCATAAAATATCATGAATAAGAAGGATAGAGATGTATAGCTCGAGATCATAAAACATGGTTGGAGAAAATATTTCTAGTTATATAAACCATGAGATAATAGATATTCTTTTTAGAAGTTTGATACTGGTCTTGTGAATTTGAACTTTGAAGGTGTTGCCAATAAATTCATGGCATTCTGAAGTCGAAAAAAACTTCCTATATTCACACATCTCTGGGGCACCTGGGTAGTAACTCGGGCGCCAAAGAAGTGCGACCAGTCGCCACCCCCATACAAAGCACTGCCTTGAGTATTTTTATGATTGCCCCAACACCTAATGCACCTTTCAATTGCTGGACTTTTGGTGAATTGAGAGTTATATAATCCTTTGAATGCATTTTATCATTTCTACGATGAATATAAAATCATATATGCGCCTCTAGGATTACAATGGCATGATCATACATATGATGCTTCTTGGCTTCTACCTCAAAGCCCATGTGCTTGGGATCCTCTAAAAAATTTCTTGTGTTTTTCCTGCCTCCCAACTCCAAACTAGGGCCTTGATGTCTTATTTCCTTCTGCTTTTTTCTCTGCACAAACTATACTTTGGGTGGATGAGAACCCATAACTCATGAGTTCCTTGATGTCTTATTTCCTTCTCTCTCTCTCTCTCTCTCTCTCTCTCTCTCTCTCTCTCTCTCTTTGCATTTACTAACATCTTATACTCTGGGTAGATGAGAACACTGGTGTCATAAGTTCTTCTTTCTTGGTATGCTGCAATATTTGTTATTCACAGTTTTGTAATTCGTATTTGTTTGCCCTGAATTGCATTGCTATGTTTTATCACGCTTTTTAGCTTTATCTTTTTTTTTTTCAGATCTATCTTTCATGCTGTATATTAATTTTGCATGTTCTCAAACAGGAGAGGGGTTTCCTTCCTTTATCAGCTGCGTTGCTGTCATCTTCTGTTTTGCGGTCTCAAACAGGGCATGCAATAGACTTGTTTGTGGACATTGTATCGCATATTGAAGCAATAATTCTTTCGTTTCTCTTTTTTGTCGCTCAGGTTTTATTACTGACGCCTTTATCACATTCCCAAGTCAAGCTATAAGATACTTTTATTTATATTGCCTATTTTCACTTTCAGGATTAGATTTTCTTCTACATGACCCTGAAGTCTCTTCAACCATTATTCATGCTTTGCGGGGTATTGAGAATGTTCAGAAGGAAGATTTGCTTTCACTTCGCTATGCATATGTCTTGATGTCCAAAGGGTTCTTTATTCGCCCCAAGGAAGTAGGCATGATTGTTGAGATGCACATGAGGGCAGTAAGTTATGTTTCTCCATGACTATGCTTTTTTATATTATGTGTCATTTTCTGATATTGGTCTCTCGGCCATTAGATTTTATTCAGGTTGTTGTTTTTCCTGTTTTTCATTTATTTTGATTCACATTCTTTTATTTGTTTTAAGCTTATCTGCAAAAACTATTTTTTGTGAATATTTCTAGTTAATTGTCGTAGATAGTTTATGTAAGTTGATTCCACATACGGAAGAATTTTTATGGGCGCTGTGGGATCTTTGTCGCCTCTCCAGGTAGCCTCTGCTTATTTTTTTGCTTAAAGTTGATTAGTCTATATTTTCAAGTGGCTAAGGCTTCGAACTGCTCTCCTTCAGGTCAGAGTGCGGACGTCAGGCTCTACTGGTTTTGGTGAATTTCCCAGAGGTATATTCTTTAGTTTTTTTCAGCCGTACGTCATGGATGGTCTAATATTACCATTTCTTCGACATGGTCCCTGTAAAAGATAGTAATGAGCTTCACATCTTTCGTGCAATAAACTTTTTTTATTTGCCATCATTACTGAGATCATCGTCATTGGTGTTTTTATTCCAGAGGTGATAAGGAACGATCTGATGAGTGCATAACTCCTCGTCTAATTTTGATCTTTGTCTCATCCTATCTAAGTATGATTCTGGTTTACTTATGAATGAACCTTTTATTTTCTTCTGCAGGCTCTCAAAGTTTTGATGACTGCTTTACATTCCGGAAGAGAACTTGACCCTGTTCCCTTTACCACTGGTACTTCAGTGACCTGAGTCATGAAGATTTACTGTATTTCTGTATTCTTACAAGTGGCAAAATTCTTAACTTACAGGAGTTTCACCGTTAAATCTTGCAATCTTTCACTCAGCAGCTGAGATTTTTGAAGTTATTGTAACTGATTCTACTGCATCTTCTCTGAAGTCTTGGATAGACCATGCAAAGGAACTGCATATGGCATTACATTCCTCCTCCCCAGGTTCCAACAAGAAAGATGCTCCTGCACGGCTTTTGGAATGGATTGATGCTGGTGTAGTTTACCATAGAAATGGAGCAATTGGACTCTTACGATATGCTGCTGTTTTGGCTTCTGGAGGAGATGTTCACATGGCTTCAGACAGTGTTTTAGCATCTGATATGATGGATGTTGATAATGTAGTTGGAGATTCTTCCAGTACTTCTGATGGTAATGTTGTTGATAATCTACTTGGAAAACGATTACGGAGAAGGATTTTCCAGGTGTTATTCTTCGTGATACTTCCATAGCCCAGCTCACTACAGCATTTCAATTTTAGCATTCATTTCGGATAATTCGGTATGTAGTTCTTGTTAGTTTTGTCACAGGCACTTTGTAGTTACAGAAGTCATGCTAATTAATTCTTGTCCGATGTAAAGGTTGTCGCTGCGCTCTCTATGATGAAGGTGCTGTAATGGTTATTCATGCTGTTATGATCAATTGTAAGCAGATGCTTGAGAGGTCATCCAATATTTATGGTCAGTATTCTTTCTAGTGCTGACAATATTTGCTAAGCATTGATAACATTCCTATAATCCTACCAAAAATCAATATTTCCCGAACCCGACATAGTTTTAGTGGCTTGTTGTAAGTGGGTGTTCTTTTGTTGGTTCTGCAATTAAATGCTGTCACATATGACCCCATTTTAAAGTTTTCCTCGATGTTCGAATCATTTATTTTCTTAATTTTTAATCACTTTCTTTTATTTTAATGCTTTTAATATGTATTTATGCTTTCATTCAGTGATCAGCTCACATGACGTACTCCATTTGGGTAATGCTTTTAATATTGAATTCTAGAGAATTCCCCTATAGCTATTATCTTGGGCAGATTTCATGCATGCCCTTTTTTTTTCATGACAAATAATTAACTTCTCTAGAAGTACCAGTTTTAGTTCTTAGGTATCAATTTTTTTTGGGATTCTGTTGTCAGTATTGGGCATGTCAGTCACACATGCTAGGCACTGTTTCTGTGCTCTTTCTGTCCTTTACAAAACTTGGTCATGTTGATAATATGTAGCTAGAGTTACAGATGACTTGGTCTTAATGACACATTCAGCTCACACTTAGGATAAAGAGGTAATTTTAGATAATAAAGCGGACAACATTGAGATGTTGGTTTAGGAAGCATCATCATGAAGTTCGAGAGAGCCTGCAAACCTCTTTTCTTATTATTTTTTGTATCATGGAAATGTGTGTTTCCTGGGGTTTTAACAGCTAATGTGTGATACTTGTTATTATTTTCGAATGTGGACATCCACAACAAATATGTGAAAACACAGAGATACAGTAGTGCACTTGCAGCCACGCATATATGCAAACTCACTCTCCCACACAAAGGTATTTGCGTGGATATAGGCATGCACACCACTCACAGTGTATGTTTCTCTGTTTGGGTGAGTCTATCTTTATTGGTGCCTGGGGTTAGTCTTGGTGAACCCCGAAACAATACCTCTTAGTGGGAAAACATGTTTTTTGATTGGTACAAATGCTTTTATCATGGGGCTTTAGGTACTAAATTCAGGAAGCAAGTAATTTA
This sequence comes from Rehmannia glutinosa, assembly GCA_016081115.2. Lineage (NCBI taxonomy): Eukaryota > Viridiplantae > Streptophyta > Magnoliopsida > Lamiales > Orobanchaceae > Rehmannia > Rehmannia glutinosa. Next base: position 8,660,365 of record CM071934.1, on the reverse strand, counting down.
GGGATTTTGGGGCTTAACTGAGTTCTTAGTATTCATCAATTTGACAAATGAAGCATCCTATCTAAATTTAATGGCTCATATATGTTTAATAAATGAAAAATACCATTCTTTAATTTGATTCTAGGGTTAGTCAGCTGAATCTTGCGGACACAAACAATTGTGCTGTGTCGTTACATTTTACGTTGTCTTTTTTATGGGGATATTTCAATATTTTTGGGGTGCATTCCATTGCCTACTTGTGAAGCTAAAACATGGTTTCTTGTCTTTAAGCAGATTATCTTGTTGATGAGGGTGGTGAGGGAAGTTCAACGCCTGATTTGCTTCTAGAACGTAATCGGAGAAGAGCCTGTTTGATCTGCTGATTCCTGCACTGGTCTTGCTGATCAATTTGTTACAGAGATTGCAGGTTTGTGGTGACATTTCTATATGCACCTTATCTGTTGCTATTTTTTTCTCGGTATATATTCCACTTTAAGGTTTCATGTCAATGGATGGTTGCTGTAGAATCATTAAGTGAGAAATCAGTAGATTTATTTACCCTTGTTATTCTCAATGAAGTGTGCCTACTGCCAAAGATTGGTTGGCTTGTGGCAAGGACTATTGTCGTTTGTCTTTAGAGAAAGTGAAGAAAATAAGAGAATTTCTCTATTTTGTTTCTTGGTCCGATGATACAATATTAGTGCCTTCTTATACATGTTTCCTAACTAATAAAAAAGGAAAAGAAAACTGATTACCTATCAAATCCCTTGAAATTAGAGATTTCCATAATTGACTATCCTAATTCTAGGAACTAAATAATACCAAATATCCATAATCAACTCCCCTAATTGTAGGAAACTAAATAATACCAAATATACAATATGAAAAATTGATTATCAGAACAATCATAAATTTCAACACCCCCCCTCAAGCTTGGTTGTAAATATTGATTAAACCAAGCTTGGACTTCAAATCTTCAAACGTGATTCTTGAAAGAGCCTTTGTGAGAATATCAGCTGTTTGAAGACGTGTTGGAATGTAGACCAAAGTGATTATTCCTTCTTCTATTTTCTCCTTGATAAAATGTCGATCTATCTCCACGTGCTTTGTGCGATCATGATGGACTGGATTTTTTGCAATGCTTGTAGCAGCCTGATTGTCACAGTATATCTTCATAGGAGTTTCAAACGGAATTTTCAATTCCATTAGAACCCTTTTTAACCACATTCCCTCGCATATTCCATGAGCCATAGCCCTAAATTCTGCCTCTGCACTACTTCTTGCAACAACAAACTGCTTTTTGCTTCTCCATGTCACAAGATTACCCCACACAAAGGTACAATAACCAGAAGTGGACCTACGATCATGCCCAATCTGCGTCTGCGTAGATTTCAATGCTTCTTTTGGTAGTTTTTGTAAAGTAGAGTCCTTCTCCAGGAGTCATCTTAAGGTACCTTAGAATTCTATAAATTGCTGTCATATGGTCTTCATTAGGATAGTTCATGAACTGACTTACCTAGCTAACAGCAAACCCAATATCTGTTCTTGTGTGAGAAAGATAGAAAAGTTTTCCCACCAGTCGTTGATACCTCCGTTGATACCTCCCTTTGTCCACTGGAGTATTGTTGTTGACAACACCAAGTTTGACATTAGAGTCCATAGGTGTATCAGCTCGTTTGCAACCAAGCATGTCGGTTTCCTTCAAAAATCCAAAACATACTTTCTTTGAGAGAGAACTATTCCTTTCCTCGACCGTGCAATCTCCATTCCTAGAAAATATTTAAGATTTCCCATGTCTTTGATTTCAAACTCCTTGGCCAACGATTCTTTAAGTCTTCCGAGCTCCTCTTCGTGATTTCCCGTTAAAATGATATCGCCGACATAGACAATAACAATTGCAATCTTCCCATCGTAGTATATTTAACAAATAAAGTATGATCAGACTGGCATTGTGAATAACCATACCGTTTAACATCTTTAGAAAATCGATCAAACCAGGCACGTGGCGATTGCTTGAGGCCATATAATGATTTCTTGAGCTTGCAAACTTTTCTCATGTTCTCTTTTGTCTCAAAACCGGCAGAATATCCATATATACCTCCTCTTCCAAGTCTCCATTGAGAAATGCATTTTTGATGTCAAGTTGATGAAGAAGCCAATCTTCATTCACTGCCAATGAGAGTAATACTCTAATTGTGTTCATTTTTGCCACATGTGCGGAAGTCTTTTGATAATCTATTCCATATGATTGAGTAAACCCCTTCGCAACTAGTCGAGCTTTGAACCTGTCTGTATTCTCCATCTACCTTGTACTTGACTGCAAATATCCATTTACATCCAATTGTTTTTTTTCCTCTAGGTAAATCAATGATTTCCCCTGGGTGCTATTTTTTTCTAGAGCTCGAATTTCTTCTTTCACTGCCATCCTCCATTCAGATATTTGAGAGCTTCTTGAATATTGTTTGGAATCAACATCTGTCAAACTTGTGGTAAATGCTCGAAACCTGGGAGACAATCCATCGTAAGAGATAAAATTATAGATGGGATGGTTAGTACAAGATCTCACTCCTTTTCGTTTTGCTAATGGCAAATCCAAATCATCAACCTGACTTTCACTCAGGAAAATCTCAGTGTTACCTGGATGCGTTTCCTTTGGTTTTGGACTTGAGAGATTATCATGGCTATGCTCATGAAGTGTTCGTGGCTCTATATCTCTGTGATCACTCTTCTTCCTCCTTGAATAAACAATGAACTCCTTAGTGGTCTCTGGAACTTGTGGTCTTTCGGGTTCAAGTTCGGTCATGTGTTTGAGAAGTTGGATTTATTTCCTGTGGATTTGGTTGTGGAGAGTTTAGAGGAGTTTGAGGATCTGAAATTGGGTTTTCTAACAAGGATTCAAGTAGAGGACTCGTAATGTTATGATTGGGAACATAGTCGGTGAAAGAAAGAGGATTTGAGGAGGATTTGTGGACTACCTTCAATTTCCCAAAACCGATGTTCTCGTTATATTCCCTCCCTCTCGTATTAGTGTTTGAGAAGTAGGGAACATTTCAAAAAATGTAACAACAACAACAACAACAAAAACTAAACTGCCTTAATCCCGCTCGTGGGGTTGGGCTTATACGGATCATATCGCGCCATCGTTTACGGTCATAAGCCATATTTTCGTTTATTTCTAGGTATAACATGTCATGTTTAATAAATTAACTTTCCAAGTCTTTTTGGCCCACCTCTTCCTCTTTTGATTTGTGTGAATGATTCTCTACCTTCTAAACGTCGCACGGAGTGCATCTAAAGGTCTCCTATAAACATGTCCATACCATCTTAATTGTGTTTCTCTAATTTTCTCATCTATTGGTGCTACTCCCACTTTGTTTCTAATGTGTTCATTTCTTATTCTATCTAATCTAGTGTGTCCGCACATCCATCTTAGCATTCTCATCTCTTGCTACCCTCATTTTTTGTTCGTGTTCATATTTAGTCGCCCAAACATTCTCCGCTCCATAAAGCATCAAGGGGCCTTATGGCCGTTTTATAAAATTTTCCTTTCAATTTTAATGGTATTTTACGGTCCAAAGGATAGAAGATGCACTCCTCCATTTATTCCAACCCGCTGATCCTATGTGGTGACATCTTTATTGATTTCTCCGTTCTCTTCAATTATAGATCCTAAGTATTTAAAACTCTTTGTTATACTCACTTCATGTCCATCAATTTTAACCTTCGTCTCATTGTTCTGGTGTTTTTACTAAAGTGGCATTCCATGTATTCTGCTTTTAGCCCTACTTATAGTAAAACCTTTTGATTCGAAAGTGCTTCTCTCCAAACTTCCAATTTTGCGTTTACTCATCAATTAAAACTATATCGTCCGCAAATAACATACATTGGGGATGGATTTTTGTAAGTGTTTAGTGATTTCATCAATTATTAGGATAAAAAAGGTACGGGCTTAGAGCGGATCCCTGATGCAAACCTATAGTGTTTGGGAATTCACTAGATATTCCCCGTTGGTTTCTCGATACATGTTGTTATCATACATATCTTTTATGGCATCTATGTAGCTATTTTTATCCCTTTTTTCCCAATACGCGCCACATTATATCACTCTATCGTATGCTTTTCAAGATCAATAAAACCATATGTAAATCTTGTTTTCTCTCGTTATATTGTTCACATAATCGTCTAATTAAGTGTATAGCTTCAATTGTGGATCTTCCTGGCATGAAGCCAAATTGATTATCTAATATACTAGTTTCATTTCTTATTCTTGCTTCTATAACTCTTTCCCATAGTTTCATTGTATGACTTATTAATTTAATTCCCCTGTAATTTGCACAATTTTGTATATCCCCTTTTGTTTTTATATATAGGTATCAATATACTTTTTCTCCATTCATCGCATTTTCTTAGTTTTTAGAATAACATTAAATAATTTAGTAAGCCATGCAATTCCAACTCCACCTAAACATTTCCACGCTTCAATTGGTATATCATCTGGCCAACCCGCTTTGCCGATTTTCATTTTGTTTAGTGTTTTTTCTGTTTCATGAAGTTGAATTCTACGATAAAAGGTACGGTTTCTATTCAGTTCAGATTGGCCTAGTTCCCCTAATATGACTTCATTCCTCTTCGGTTCATTAAAAAGATTATTGAAATACCTCTTCCATCGATCTTTTATGTCCTCGTCATTCCTCTTCGGTTCATTTCAAAAAATGTAACATCCATAGAAATATAGAATTTCCTAGTTACAAGAGAATAACATTTGTGCCCTTTCTGATTTGCCCCAGAACCAACAAAGACACATTTTAAAGACCTCAGGTCGAGTTTACTTCTATTTTGGGAAGAGATGTGAACAAATGCTGAACAACCGAAGATTTTTGGTGGAATATTTGAAAAAAGTCTAGTGGATGGATAGGCTTTGAGAAGAACTTGAAGTGGGGTTTCAAATTTGAGGATCCTAGAGGGCATTCTATTAATAAGATAGGCAGCAGTAAGGACTGCCTCTCCCCAAAGGTACTTTGGAATATTAGTAGAGAACATTAAAGCCCTAGCAACCTCTAATAGATGTCGTTTTTTCTCTCTCTGCTATTCCATTTTGTTGAGGAGTGTCTACGTATGAACTCTGATGAACAATACCTCTAATAGATGTCATTTTTTCTCTCTCTGCTATTCCATTTTGTTGAGGAGTGTCTACGTGTATGAACTCTGATGAACAATACCCTCTTTCTGTAAGAATCCTCCTAGAATTGAGTTGTAATAATCCCTGGCATTATCGGTTTTAAGAACTTGGACTTTGGTTTTGAATTGCGGTTGGATCATTTGATAAAAGTTTTTGAAGATTTGAGAAACTTCAGATTTTTCTTTCATTAGGAAAACCCATAAATGGGTTGAAAAGAAAAACAAAGCCAAAAAAAAAAGGAGAGAGCATGTGGCGCTGATACCATATAAGAGAATTTCTCTATTTTGTTTCTTGGTCTGATGATACAATATTAGTGCCTTCTTATACATGTTTCTTAACTAATAAAAAAGGAAAAGAAAACTGATTACCTATCAAATCCCTTGAAATTAGAGATTTCCATAATTGACTTCCCTAATTCTAGGAACTAAATAATACCAAATATCCATAATCAACTCCCCTAATTGTAGGAAACTAAATAATACCAATATCAAAAATAGATATTATCAGAACAATCATAAATTTCAACATAATTTCAACAGAAAGTAATATTAATACCTACTGCCTAAATCATCATTAGTTTTGAGAATCTTATACGAACATGGCAAATGGTCTTTGACTATCAAGTAAAGGAAAACTAAAATACTGCAAGGATGTATAACTCCAACCCCTTCGCAGATATGATAAAGCCTATCAAGCTACCCGGTGTGATGCTGCACCTTATTTTGTTCAAATGAATCCTCATTTTGGAGTTTAGTTACATTAGATATGTCCCACTACTTTTAAGGTGGTTGCCAGATTGAAAGGTTTGCCAGGATTGGAAATATAGAATTGGAATGGTTGCACAGATCTTCTAATTTGAGACCCAGTCTGTTCAGGCGATGCACTAGTAAACCTACTCTAAAACAATGTCAATTACATACCACCACACCATTGCTTGCTGATATCTATTTAGCTTGATGACAATGAATAGATCAAATGTACTATTGATTATTGAGGCATGCCTTTTTAGTGCTAATTTCAGGAAGCCAAGGAGCAACACAAGAACACAAAACTGATGAATGTACTCTTACAGTTGCACCGAGAAGTGAGGTAGCATCAACTCGATCTCTTTTATTGAATATGAAAAACAAATATTCCAGATAGTTTATTTAGTTTGATCATATCTTCTATCTGCAGCCCAAAGCTAGCTGCCTGTGCAGCAGAGTTATCCCATTCTTGCCCTGATTTTGTGCTTGGTTTTGGAGCTGTTTGCCATCTTCTTGCATCAGCACTAGCTTGTTGGCCGGTGTACAGTTGGACTCCTGGCCTTTTTCATTTCCTCCTTGACAGTCTTCATGCGACTCCATTGTTGGCACTGGGTCCCAAGGAAACCTGCAGTTTACTTTGTCTGCTGGTAAGGACCTTCCAATCACATCGATATTTCTGAAGCTGTGTGGAATAATGGTGAAGTTTATAATATTAACTTATCTGATGATAGAAATTTGAGTTTAACTAAATCTGTTACATTCTGTGCCTCAAGAACGATTTGTTTCCGGATGAAAGTATTTGGCTGTGGAAGAATGGAATGCCAATGCTGAGCCCTCTCAGAGAGCGATGGCAGTGGGGACATTACTTGGTCCACAAAAAGAGAAACAGATCAATTGGTATTTAAGGCCTGGAAACCCTGAGAAGCTAGTAGCTCAATTGTCTCCACAACTTGTGAAGCTTGGAGAAATAATTCTACATTGTGCTGTCAGCGTAAGTGTACCTGTACTTTATTTTCTTCAAGTCAAATGCATTCATATAACTTCTGGTGGTGGGTGATTAAACTCACCATTTTTTTCCATTTACACGAGTATATCATTTATTTTTGTACCTGATGGTAGTGTCATCATATGTCAGATATCAGTTGTCATACAAGACGCTCTCACGGGTCTTAGTGATTCGGATTGCATGTCTGAATCTTGATTATGCTTCACTACTGGTGAAACCCATAATTTCATGGATCTCTCACCGCCTCTCAGAGCCATCAATGTTAACCGATGTGGATGCGTACAAGGTTTTCAATTATACTCATTCTGAAAATTTTATGTTTATGATTCTTGGAAACTAATTTCTCCTCGCATAATTACAGTTTTTTATGTGTTCTTTTACAGGTTCACCAGTTGCTTAAATTTCTTGCTAACTTGTTGGAGCATCCATATGCTAAGGTATTCTTCATATTCAAAAACTAACTCTTGTTGCTTTTTTCTTTCCCCCAAAAAAAAAAAAAAAAAAAAAAACCAAGATGAACACAACTTGAGAGTTTTATCTTATTCTTTTTATTCCATTCACAGGCACTATTGTTGAAAGAGGGTGCCTTTGAGATGCTCACGAAAGTGCTTGAGAAGTGTATTGGAGCTGCCAACTCTGATGTGAAGCAGTTCCACGAAAATGCTAAATTTGAATTTTCTCTTCTTAGTTGGTCTATTCCTGTATTCCAGTCAATCTCATTGATTAGTGATGGCCAGGCATCTGTTCAGCATTCTGGAGTGCATGACAGGTCAGAAAATTCGACATTGAGTTTCTTCACACTTGATTGGCTGGGACAATTTGTATATGAAGATTTACTTTCTGTTGTTTCCAGGAACATTCCTGATAGTTTTACAGATGAAGAATATCTCATATTCTGGTCATATCTCCTTCGATTTTGCATGGTATGTTCCTTTTTAATGTCTTATCTGTACATCAGATGATACGTGGTAAGCTGTACATTTCAAAGAACAATACTGTTGTAGACTGTTTATGAGCTGGTTATTGCAATGGGTCTTTTAGAACCCAGTTCATATATTTGTGTATCGATATTAGTTATAAGTTTTATCAGTGTCTGTTCTCTGGAGCTCATTGTCATTATAGAGAAGGCCTAACATTTTGTGCTTGATGCTAACACTAAAACTAGGCAAGAAATTTGGTCGCCCTGATATAATTCTTTTGAATGGCAAGCAATATCCTTTCACCTCTTGACGGTGTTCTTGAGACGAAAAGAGATCCATTCCAGATAATATGGTTTTTGAGAAAAATGTTCTCAACCATGTATTGGGCAACTTCAGTGAGCAAAAGAGATCGTTGTACTTTTCATTCTAACTGAATAGCAGAAGACCTGTTGTTAACTTGTCACTTGTTCACACTCAATGAGGTTGTGAACAATTGAAGTGTTTCCATTGCAAGAAAAGGTTGACATGAATATCACTTTATAATTAGCCGGTTTTTTGGAATGAACATCTTTTAGAGGTTTTTTCTCGCTTCATTTTATTCTCATTCTCCTTTGTAAAATTAAATATTGGGCAAAGAAAAAATGTTTTGACTCAAGTTTTAAGTACTTTATCTATTGTTGTACAGGATATTTATTCACTTTTGAATTTGGAAGATCTATATGATTTAATGTGTTCTCTTTAATGTCCAAATATGTTGGCAAGTAAATGTTCAATCAGCTCTCTCTCTCTCTCTCACTCTTGTCGTCTTCTTCATCGCCATCATTCTTTTTACATGAATTGTCAAAAGCTGTAGTAGATCAGTCATTCCTCCTATTTTGTGTGAGGTTATCTCACTGCTCTGTACTACAGTGCCCAGAGGGCCAGAAGTGAGGCTGTTCTCAACTCTGAGCCTAGGAGTTATTTCATTTTCCCTTGTCATTCTTGCATGCTGTTTTGCTTTTCAATATATATTATGTAATATTTGAGTAGTCCTTTTGTTTTACATTTCCTTTCCATTCAAATTATAGGTCTTGCCACTTGGAACAGAATTGCTTGCTTGCCTCTCAGCCTTCAAAGGGATGGGTTCCTCTACTGAGGGCCAAAGTGCTTTACTCTCTATTGTAAAGCGCATTCAGTCCTCTACTGTTCAGGATTCCGAGTCTCAAATTAGACACGAAACCAATGCAAGTTGCGGCATTATTCATGCATCTGAATGGAAGGAGCATCCTCCATTGTTATGCTGCTGGACCACTTTGTTAAGGTCGATTGATACTAAGGATGTTCCTGCAGTACATGTTGCTGCAGCAATTGACACATTAGCCTCAGGTGCATTAGGCTTTTGCATGGATGGGAAAAGGTTAGCACATCGATCTTTTTCTTTTTTCTCTTCTCTTGCCAGTCAAATATATCTGTTTCCTAAGCCAACTTGAATCAAATATCAGTTGATTATGTATGAACACATTCTCAGTGAAATTTCGTGTTGACCAGCATGCAGCATTTCAGTTTTTGAAAGTAGTGCTGTACTTTTATTCAAGTTTAACTGGCAAATCCATTTAATATGCTTGACACATTGATTGTGTCCTTGTGAACCCATAAAGTCAAATATATCTGTTTCCTAAACCAACTTGAATCAAATATCAGTTGATTATGTATGAACACATTCTCAGTGAAAATTCTATTGCAACTCGTGTTAACTAGCATGCATCATTTTCAATTTTTGAAAGTAGTGCTGTACTTTTATTCAAGTTTAACTGGCAAAGCCATTTAATATGCTTGACACATTGATTATGTCCTTGACTCCTTGTGAACCATAAAGTCATATCTCAAGTCAGTCTTCACTATGACACATTGAAAAGTTTAACTAGGTTTTACTAGAGGTGGGTAGTCGGGTCCCGACCGACCAGGTAATACCAGATCGGGCGGGTTATTATTATTATTTTAAAACCGTGGCGGGTACCCGTACCGATTAAGACATATCGGGTCAGTTATGGGGTAGTAAACAACTACCCAAACAACCGATTCGATACCCGATTTTTATTAAAGAAAAGGGAAAAACTAAAATAAAAAGGGGCAGTCTCTTAAGTGCTAGGGCTCGTCTTGTTAAACTGGCATTTTTACTTGTTCTTTTCTTCAACCCACCTGGTTTTGCTGTATCCCCATCACTCTCAAGGCATATTCGCAGACTCCATTTTATTTTGATTTTGCCCATTCGCTTTTGTGGAAAGAAAAGAAAACTGTCTTGAGTGTCTACTCCCCACAAAGGAAGGATATTGGATGGTATTATAAGGAAACATTATCCAAGAGTCGGTGCGATGGAAATGATGAGTCTGTGGAGGTTGAAGGGGAGGGCCATCTTTTCAGTGTGTTTGCTCCGGATGGTCAGAATGGCAAGACAACATTCAGAAAAGTGGCTTCTTCATTTTCCGTCTTTTATCTGAAAAAACCGAAACCCGACTATAGCGCCTGATATTTTTGGGCAAGTGGTGGGTAGCATTATATATTGCCCGACCGTGGTGGGCACCCATCCTGACTATCCGAAAACCCGACTACACCACCTGATACCCACCCTAGGTTTTACCGTATTATTGGTTACTTCACAATCTCAAGTCCATAGATAGTCCAAATCAAGTTTGCGGTTCTGATCCTAATTGCAATTTTCGATATAAGTTTTCTTGCAAATAAGGATTCAAATTTGCGGACATACTTTTGCAATCCTTGCATAAATTAGTGTTCTATTAGTTGTAGAAAGCCTTGTCTCATCAAGGTCTGAGCTTTCACAACATCTTATTAAGAAATCCAGGTGTCAGATGCCTTTTTTGGGGATAATTATCTAGACAGCCCTTGAGGGAGAATTGCTCATCTTACCAAAGGAACGCCTATGTTTTGGAAAATTAGACGGGGACCTTCTTCTGTCAGAGTCAATTAGGAGAAAAATGATGGGAAAATGACAGTTTTGCGTCTTTGAAAACGGAATAGAGTCGTAGTAAAAATAAATAAATACTGTCTGGAGGAAAATACCCCTCAATTTTCAAATGCAATAATTCCCAGCTTTTCTGCATACACACACGCGCACGCACAAATACACTTATATATACATAACCCCTATGCGTATACAGATTCACACATATATACACACGCCCACACAAACATACACACACACACACATTGTCATGCAGGGGTGGGAGGTAGCGTGTTGAGTTTGGGGTTTTGGGTGGTGTTCGTGGAGGAGAGGGGGCATCAAGACATGGGTTGTTGGGGTGGCATTGATTTAGGTTCTGGGTTTGGGGGTGGGTTTGATTCGGGAATGGTGGGTTTTATGGGTGGTGGGATGGGGTGACCCGTCGGGTATGGCCATGTGAGTTGGTGCAGTGAAGATATGAGTTGGTGCGGTGAAGATATGAGTTGGTGTGGGGCCGTGAGGGAGGATTGGGTGAGGAAAAAGGATGGAGGCAAATAGAAAAATAGGAAAAAGAAAGAATAGAACGGAAGGAAAAAAGACAAATAAAAATGAGAAAATGAAAAAGAAATATATATATATATATATATATATATATATATATATATATAGGAGGGGATCCTGTGAGACCATCCTCTTGGGTTAGTCCATAGACCAAATCTACACCATCCAAATAGTAAATCAATGGCCAATATATATTACAATATATACAACATTTCATAAGTATACAAATGAAGGGACAAAATAGAATTCGGAAATTAAATATAGTAACCGCTTCCTAAAAATTAGGGACGTGGTTTTTTATTGATCACATCCCCATAATCAAGCGATTCACCTTTCCTTTCTCTCCCTTCTTATTCGAACCTGCAAATTATTCAGATATGGCAACAAAATCGTGCAACAATTAATGAAAAGTATACAATTACACTAAACTAACTATACATTAAAACATTACTAAGTATACATAAACAATTAACTAAGTATACAATTACACTAAACTACCTGTACATTAAAACTTTACTAAGTATACGAAACATTTAACTAAGTATACAATTATATTGAACTAACTATACATTAAAATAATACTAAGTATACGAAACATTTAACTAAGTATACAATTACACCAATTACTTATATAACTAAGTATACAATTCCATTGAACTAAGTATACAAATCCACATAACGAGTATACAAATTCACTAAACTACTTACTAAACTACTTATATAACTAAGAATACGATTCCACCGAACTAAGTATACAAATCCACCGAACTAAATATACAATAAAACATAACTAAGTATACAAGTCCACCAACTAAGTATACAATAAAATGACTGTTCAAAAATATGGAAATAATTATCAACCTTGAAAAAAAAGGCTTGAAGTTGATGATTTTTCCTCCCTAAAAATCGGGTAAATCGAAAAGGTAGGATTATGCTTCCTTAAATATAGCTAATAACCGTCCCAATTAACATAACTAATTAAATATAAAAGTACAATTATACCCTTATATCCCTAAATTAACTTAAATGATCTACACCATCCAAAATTTTAAATCAAGAGTCCATAAGTGTTCTTATGGACTAACCTAAAGGGATTGGTCTCATTTGAACCAATCCCTATATATATATATACACGATTATTATTATAATCTTTAATTAGTTGTTATCTATCATAATTAATGGGTTTTTATTCATTATATAATTGTTAAGCTTTAACTAATTGAAAATCACTCATTGGTAAAAAATATCTCAATTATACTTTATAATAATTAATTTGACCATTTTCTTTCTTTGATTAGTTGATTTATTATTTGATTATTTCACTAGGTATTAGATTATTTAATTAGTCAATGATTATTTGATTGCATGAGAGTTAAAAATAATTTAATTAATCATTAGAAGTTAGGTACCCATGATATTAATATTATTTTTGTTGAACAATAATAGCTAAAACAAAGTTAGATATAAAGAAAAATATAAAGATAGAAATGAAAAGAAAATAAAAATCTGTAAAAATGAAGAAGAGCTTAAATAAAGTTATATTACTTTCTCACCAATCGAGTATATGTTATAACATCCTGGCGCACCAAGTTGGAAAGGCCTTTTTATCCAGGAGAATTGGCCAAACGTGAAGACTAGATCTAGATGTCCTAGGCGTATTCTCGAAAAAGCACCCGTTATTTAGTCATCAGTTTCAGGCCAGAGAATTTTAGTGAGGGAATCTGTAATGAAAACATCAATTGACGGGAGGTCTCATTGTAACTTGTCAAAATAGAGGGTCTTTTTGGTAATATGGCCAAATATCATGGGGTGTCTAGGTAAGTATCCCCTTTTTCAATTCAAAACCAGTTACTATTGTTGAAGCGAATGGAAGAAGTACATTAGTGTCATAAATGAAAGCTGCTTAGACAGTTCAGTAAATTTTCATTATGGAGCTTGTTTGAAAGATAATTCGCTGCCAGGTCATGGAAAAGAGCACATTATTGTCAAATGAAAGTTGTTTAGGAAGTTTGGTCACTTTGCTGTACATTGTGGAGCTTTCTTAAAAGACAAACTCCAGTTAATTCCCCTAGACGCATCAAAGCGTCAAGCTCTCTTGGGCCTTACGTGCAGGGCAGAAGTTAAGGACACTAGCCTTAACGAAGGATGACACAAATATTGATGTTATTTAACATTCGTTAACACTACCAGTATTTTAGGATGTAAGTAAGCAACTGTTGAAATAGTTAAATGTTTAGATAAGTTTGTTTTTTCCTTTAGAATTTTTAACTTTAGTATTTCATAAACAACATGCATTAAGGTTTGATTTTAGTTGACTAGAAAAAGATGGTGTGGCAAAGTCCATCTTGTAAGACAGCTAGGATGCTGATTGACAAAGCCATGGCTATAAAAGTTGGAAAAGCCAAATAAAAGGTGCTCTTTCTTTGTGCATTGTGCTTTAATAAAAAGAGAGAGGTAAAATAAAGCACGCGCCTCGGCGAAGGATTGTCTTGACTGCAAATTATCCCCAAGCTTGCGACTGGCGCTAACCGGGTTCCTGTTACAACTTTATAACAAAAGGACCAGTCTGGTTCTTGATTTCAGAGATGGCTTATTTTTTGTTAATGATTTTTGGCTGTTCTATGATGCTAGTTCCAGAACTTGTTTTAATTAAGACATAGCAGATAAATCTAGATTAGCTGACAGATGAAACTTTAATGGGAGGGTGTTAAAGAAAAAGGTCAAGTTGGTTTAAGGTTTTGATATTCAGTATATTGTCTGAATAGTGGCAGTGACCTCATCCACCCTCTGTCACAAAACAACAGTTGAAAACGTATAAAGTTTTGAAGCATCTTGATAGTTAGAAGTAGCAAACTTGATAACTAGAAGCAGCAAAACTATCAGGTGGTTGACATCGCCACCACCCACAACCAAAAAAAGAATAAAAAGAAACAGATTTCACCTTATCAACAAGAGGGCACAGAAAAGAGTGGCAAAAACTGTGTCAATATCTGTCTACAATAGTTTCCTCAAAAATTTAATTTTATGATACAGAGAAAATTGATCAGCTTATGTCAGTCAATATGCTAATTCTCATATGTTTCTTTTTCATCAGCTTGAACTTAGAGAGGGTTGCTGCAATAAAGTTCCTTTTGGGGTGAAGAATGACAATTCATTAGAAAGTTTTGTTGAAGAAAACCTGAAGCACATTGAGGAGCTCACAAATGTATTAGAATCTGAGACGGGCAATGAAGTTGCATCAGACACTCTCCACACTCCCCATCAGGTTTATATTATTGCTCTCCTTCCAACTTTTTATTTCCCCTGAAGAATTCTCCTTAATGTTTGTCATGGATGTTCAGATCAAGGAGACTTCAAAATTGTTACTGCTTTTGTTGCAAAAATCCTCTGGCACACAGGAGGTGGATGCCGAAATCGCCACTGCTTACACCTCATTACTTACTCCTCCCGTCTCTTCAAGGATACATAAATCCACAGACAGAAGTATGGAGCGTATTGAAGATTACAGCTTGGATGAAGCCACGTTCTTTTGGGAGTGTCCTGAGAATTTGCGTAACAGAATGACTCAGACAGGTCTCTCTGCAAAAAGAAAGATATCCTCACTGGACGGGCCAAATAGGCATGCCAGAGGAGATAATTCGGTAGCAGAAACTACTTCACAAAGTACATTCTCTAGGGGTCAGTACCTGTCACCACGCCTCCTGGACCCACACGTCGGGACACCTTCAGACAGCGTAAGCCGAACACTAGTCGGCCTCCTTCTATGCATGTGGACGACTATGTTGCAAGGGAACGAAACGCTGATGGCACTAATAGTTCTAATGTAATTGCTGTCCCACGGATAGGATCTTCTAGCGGGAGACCACCATCCATTCACGTGGACGTATTCATGGCCAGACAAAGAGAGCGGCAAAATGTCGTGGGAATAGCAGTTAATGATACTGCAACACAAGTGAAAACAACAGTCCCAGATGACAGCACAGACGCCGAGAAATCCAGCAAACCTCAGCAGTTGAAACCTGATCTTGATGATGATCTTCAGGGAATTGATATTGTTTTTGATGCCGAGGAATCTGAACCTGATGACAAACTGCCCTTTCCACAACCAGATGATAATCTACAGCAACCTCCATCTGTTGTAATTGAGCCACGTTCCCCACATTCCATAGTTGAGGAGACAGAAAGTGATGTAAATGAAAATAGTCAATTTTCTCACTTGGGCACTCCATTAGCATCAAACATGGATGAAAATACGCCGAGTGAATATTCATCGAGAATGTCCGCATCTCGCCCAGAGAGACCATTGACTCGAGAACCGAGTATTTCTTCAGATAAAAAGTTCTCTGAACAGTCGGAGGACTCAAAGGGTTTGCCAATCAGAACTTCTATGCCAATTGATTCCTCTGCATCCGTTTATATGAATACTTCCTCTTCTTCTGTACGATATCCAGTTGATTCGAGGACACCACCTAACTTATATCCCAAGGCAATTCTACAACAAAGTGGACCTGTTCCGTTAGGCACTGGGTTCCAAGGTTTTTATGACCAGAAATTTCCTTCAAATCAGCCTCCTCTGCCTCCAATGCCACCTCCACCAACAGTCTCACCTGTAATGTCTCAAAATATGGACCCTGTTATGACTCAGACTTCATCATTTGTCAAGTCTGTAGCGGATGTTCAGGCTCAGGGCCCCCAGGTTCCATGTAAGAAAAGATCTACTTGATGATGTTCAAAATGTTTTCTTTCATTTGGGTTAATTACAAAAAAACACCCTGAGGTTCGGGCTAATTACAAAAATACCAATGTTTCTGAAAAATTGCAAAAAAAAACCCTTGAGGTTTGATTCGGTCTTACTTTTCCCCTTTCATAAGCAAATAAACCCCTGTATTTATAGATATATTATAGTTACCCCTTAAATTTAAGACACAATCAAACCTCAGACCTTTTTTTTTTTTTTGTAATTATCCCTTTTCTCTCAGACATGAACGGAGTTGCTCATTCTCCTTGTTTTACAGGTTCAGTCAGAATATACGTCTGCGGTGACAAGCAGTTCTACATCACTGGCAACCTCAATTGCATTGCCAGATATGAAATTTGGACGGACATCTCTCTCTTCCCCTATGGGATCTGCAAGACCACCTCCACCACTTCCTCCTACACCACCTCCTTATTCGGCAAACTCTTCATTAAAGAATTCTACTTCACAATCTGCTCAATATTTTCAAACTGTTAGTAATTCTGAGCTTCATCAAACCTCTGTTGCGCCCTCAGTCCTAACTTCCTACCCCCCACCACCTTTGATGCAACCAATGCTTTTCAGGCCTGGTTCCATGCCAGTCAATCTCTACGGAAATAGTTTTGTTCCACATCCTGGAGACAACATGCATAATGTCTCGCAAAATCTTCCCATTTCTTTGCCTGCAGTCCAACCCATGCCAATTCTTACCCAGTTACAGCCGCTACAGCCACCACAAATCCCTCGTCCTCCACCTCAGCATCTTAGACCACCTGTTCCATCTTCCCCACAGCCCCAAGTCTCCCCTGCTCATGCGTATTATCAAACCCAACAACAACAGGAGAATGTATCACATTCGCTGCAGCAGCAACATGTTGATCGTTCACAAAGAATTATGCAAATGTCAGGGGATGCCACCACATCCCAGCAACAAGATTCTGGAATGTCACTACAAGAGTTTTTTAAATCTCCTGAAGCTATTCAGGTACTTTATTTTCCAGGTTAATATACTTGCACAAGTTTAGTGGATTAGAGATTTTGTTTGATCGTCGAATTTACTTGAACTGCAGTCTCTTCTGAGTGACCGGGAAAAACTTTGTCAGCTTCTTGAGCAACATCCAAAGTTAATGCAGATGCTGCAGGTTTGACAATCTCTGAATTTACGGAGTCTCTGCGCGTACTAATTCACATGATTAGGTTATATATTTCCGCTGAGTGAGTTAGCTTAATGTCTTAATGTAGTTTCTTGTCATCAGAGACATGCTTGAGATTATTTGCATAATTGAGATTATAAAATGGCTTTTTAGAGTCAGATTTCTGTATAAAGGACCTAGCTATGCATTTTTCTGGTTTATGTTGCATAAGATTATAAGGGCTTATGTGGACATGGACATGGACATCTCCACTGAAGAATCTTACTTGTCTGTGTTTGCTATTATTGTAGTAGTTGTGTCAAATTATGGTTTTTTGCTATTTTCAATTGTACAAGATTCATCATTACTTCATTAGTATTTATGTTTTTCGGGAATTTGGTTGACTTTTGTATATCCTTATTTGACATTTCCGTTCATGTTTTACCAGGAGCGACTGGGTCACTTATAATGGTATTCCGGCCCACTGTCTGATGGTGCTGTGATGAAAACAAGCTCCTGTGCTCGGAAAGTCAGTATTGTTTCTGGATTTTCGGAATGTACTCTATGTACATTAACTCTGTATTATTTTTATGCTAGAAGATGTGAATGGAGTAGGTTACTGTTGTTGTTAAATTGTCCTTAAAGCTTTGTAGCTGTTCACTTTATTAATGCTTCGAGTGAAGCACAATATAATTCTTTTTCAGGCATTCGTTATGAGGCTAAACAAAAGCCAAAGAAGTCAGATATATCATTCAGGAGAGATGTAATCAATCTCCTGTATATTTTGGTAAGTCCATCTCTGAATTAAAACTAAAGTTTGTCACTCATTTATGGAATCGCATTTTAGAGAAAGACGAGATAGATGTCCAAGTAGTACAGGCAAAAAGATGAATCAACCAGAGCAAGAGAATGTGGCCAGCTACAGAAATGTGGAACAACTTGTTAAGAGTAAATTTAGTTATTGTTCGACTTTACTATTACGTAAAATTCAAATTTTGTCGTGAATCTGTGATCACCATTCATTTGATAATAAGGTAAATAAGTATTTTGAAAGACACGTTTACGATTAATCATAAATTATTCTGTGCCCACAATAGTTTTATTCATTTGATTCAGAAACTATGTCGTATCATTCGTGTGTTCTGGCTCTGTAAAACCCTGGAGAAACCCTTATAATTATGCATGTAAATCAAGGATACTTGTGCTACTGGAAGTTTAGAATATTTTCTGACATTGAAAAAGAACTATGAACTGGCATGAATTTATCCGATTTGTATAGTAATATTTATACGATGACGAGGAGAAAGAGAAGCACGTTATCATCTTTGGGAATTAGGGCTAAAATGTGGAGCTTTTTGAGAGTATTTAAGTGGCAATCAGTTCTCCGTCATGGATATTCCTATTCTGTTGTAAAGAAGAAATGTGGATCAATATTAAGTGGAGCACTACAAGGAAAATAATATTAATTTCAAAATGTTATGTGATTATGCAAAAGTTGTCACTAACATTATGTGTTTAAGTAACAGGAACTATATTGGTTTGCAACAATATTGGCTGGCACTCCTAAATTCAATAGTAATGGTTATCGTTTCATTACTTGTCGTTAATAATAAAACATTCATCACAGTATTTATCACTAATCTGAAAATATATTGAATATGTCATAATCTGTAATTTATGAAAACCATACATTTTTACGTTATAAATATCAAACGAACACCACAGAAAGTTATGTAATAAAAATATAAACAAGTAGTTGTACTTGTACTATAAAGCAAAAAGTCGCATCAAATAAATAATCAACAGCGTAGCTGGATACAATAATAGGATAGGCCAACACACGAAAGTGGAATCGGGGCGAATAAAAAAAACCAAGAAAAATCATATAAATCTTAACTAATTATTTTTTTCTAAAAATATTTGCTTACTAATTTTTTTTTAGATGGGGCCGGGCCCAGGTTCCCTCCCCCTCCCGTACGCTAATGGCATCAATAAGTTAGCATATGGTACTTACAGAGTTATAGTTGCCAATACGTATTTTATTTCTGTTTGAATTGAATGTAGTCGAGGTCTTTATTGCAAAATAGCGAGGAAAAATTAGCAGGATATAGACCTATATATATATATATATATATATATAGTAAATATAATTTATCTTGTGAGTTGACACTATTAAGATATTGTAGGGAAAAAAGACATTGTCGCAATCCATCATTCAGAAATCAGATGCAGGTTTTCATCTATATTAAATATTTTGTACCTTTAACTCCCAATTCAAAGCTCTTATTAGTTATTTTCTTGAACTTTTTTGTTAATTCAAATAATATTATGATGCCAGCATTAGTTTCTAGTTATTTTATAATTCAAGGATATTAAGATATTCTTATGCCTTTTCAAGTTTCTTATGGCAAATAACGCGCAATGCCTATTCGAAGTCAAAAGGTTGCAATATTTAAGTTAGTCACAAAATAGAAAAGTTGTCTTAAATGGGTTGAGTAATTGTTTATTACATAAACTTGATGAGTAAATCGTTGGAGGTACAGAGACAGGATTTCCAGGATCCAAGAAGCCCATGATCCAAGACAACCCTTTGAAGTAATCATTTCGTTTGATCATTCCACCCAAGACACCAATTAATTAATAGATTTGAGAATTAAGACATCCATCTTATTGAATATCTTTCCGTGCAAGTCTCCTCAAGCTTCAAACTTTTGATGCACTCCGTTCTACTTCTATTGTTATTGTAATTAGATCACTGGCATTTTACCCCCTCCCCTCTTTTCTTTTTACCTATAATCCCACAAGAAATATTAGCATTCATATCGAGGTTTACTTATCTGATAATGGAGAGAATTTTAATTTGCTCCTTAATTAACTATATGTTTTCGCTATCATATTGTCATATATCAAATAAGGATGCAAAAGAATCGAGTCGAGCTCGTTACCTTTTAAACCAGTTTAAATTTTAGCCGAATTTAATTTCTTTTACTTGAGCTTGAACGAGGTTTAGGTTTACTTGAGTTGAAGAATTGAATGAAAAAAATGAACTTACTACTAAGAATTAATTAACGAGCACTATGATAATCAAGAGCAGAATTAATTTATTAAAAAAAGTATTTTTAAGTATAATCTAGGTAAAAGAACTCATAATGTTATAATTGTTAAATTAGTTGCTTTGTATAATACTGTTAAGTTCATACAACAATTGTAAAGTTTCAAGAGTTTTACTTATGTTTTTTTTTTAATAAATTGAGAGTAGTGGATGGAGCCTTGGAGCCGAAGGGATAAATTTCAAAAAAATTGAAAGGTTTAAGAGTTTTACTTATGTATTTCCCCAAATATTTTAACGGTGGGTAAACTAGAAAAATAACACACTTGAACAATTAGGAACATCCATATAATTGAAGGGGCCAAAGTCACGATACATGCATATAATTGAAGGGGCAAGGTCATGATATTCACACTTCATACTATTCATATATATACAGAGTGTTGTATCAGATTCAGCGTGTATTCCTTTCAAAAAAAAAAAAAAGATTCAGTGTGTATTGGTTCGCAGAGGTCCACAACGGACTAGGGATCCACTTAGGAAGATTGACCAAGCTAATTTTGCGATTCGACCTAATCTAAATACGAGGCAATAATAATGGCCGCAGACACATGTCTAACTTCACTATGGATCGCCTTTGATCGCACAATCTGAACTGCCGGATTTTCATTAATGAGATTCGAGATTGCTGACCTGGCCATGATGGCCGGTATACCATGGATTCCTGCCAGGGTCAATGGAATTTCCCATCCAAGATAAACTCGCCGCCTAATAAATGTCAAACTATAGATGTGACCCTCCCCATCAAGTCACAATCATTTTGCCGCCTCTCTAACTCTCCGATGTGTGCCAGCCTTGTTTGAAGTCAATGATTATATTTAAGTTACTTGTACTATATATGCATAGGTTAAAGTAGGATTTTCTTCTACTATAAATACCCTAATCTAATACAGAAATGGGGTTCACCAACTTTATAATCTAAAGCATATGAGAGTATATTGCCCGACTAGATTTATAAAAAGAAAAATATAGTTTGACCTCCTAGGTCGTCCAATTAATGGATTTATATCCATTCTTGTTTTCTTTCTCCCAACCACTTCCATACATAAAGTGTTAACCCACAAGGCCGGTTTCTTTGATACGTGGAAAACCAATAATACCACGTCAACCAAAAAAAAAGGCAAAATTTAAACTATAACAAACAATATGCGGTATGTTTAAAATTTCGGATTCAAATTGCAGACAAGCTTTGTAATGCACATTAATCCCAACCCCTAAGTTTCTGATTTTTGAGCACTAATCATGTTCTTGTGATACTGGGGGCAATCAACATATGAAATCCCACTAGAACCAAATAAGTTTATCTCCTACACCCTAGTGGGAAGACAATATAATCAGTACTAACACCAAATCCTTTTATTTAAACCAAACCCTGTCTGTCCCAGTAAGCAAACTGATTGACCCAATCGAGGCCTTTGCCTCCATCCCACTCCCCTCCAACCCAATCAAATCACGCCACGTGTCTCCAACACCGACACCCAGTATTAGCCTCCGGGACAGTTACCACAGGCTGCAATTTCCTCCATCGTCCTTAACGGCCCCGGAACCAATCCACACGTGCACGTCCCCCTCCAATATACATATTTCCAATGCATTTATAATTTTTTTAATAACCGAACATGACTAGTTTTCGGGAAAACAACCCCGACTCCTCAGGAACTGCCCCAATGTAAACCGCGAGAATGCACAATGGCTCCTAGGCAGGGGCGTAGACAAGGGAGGGCTTCCCCGGTCCCCCGTGCATCCCAAATTTTTTTTTTTGTCCGTTTTTTCTAAAAAAAAAATTATATATACATATATATTTTTAAGGGTAAAAAATAGTTGAGTTAAGGAAAAAAGTTTGGACTAGGGGTAACCATGCGGTCGACTATGCCCCAACTATTGACCGCCGCTGTTCTCTATATTAATTGTTCCATCATTGTGCTTTGGGAGAGCGAACTCGTGACCTCTCGTAGAGACAGACCAAAGATTACCTCACTTGCAACCAATTTGGCTACAAGGTCATTTGCTGGCTGCTGCATATATAATTTTTCAGTTTTGTAATACATCAACTCCCTCTCTCTCTCTCTATAAATTTTTGTAAGTTAGAGAGAGAAAGAGTTTCTTTTCTTTTTTGGGGAAATTCTTGATGTTTACAGGTTTTGTAGTATTCCATGAGTATATTTTGCTGGGATGGAAAGAGGATGGATTAAACCTAATGTCGAGATATCGCCACCCTGTCCTCGCTGTGGTTCTTCCAACACCAAATTCTGTTACTACAACAACTACAGCTTAACTCAACCCAGATACTTTTGCAAAGGTTGCAGAAGGTACTGGACTAAAGGTGGTTCGCTTCGCAACGTCCCGGTCGGGCGGTGGCTGTCGGAAAAGCAGACGTGGCAAATCCATTCGCACACATGGCGGCCCGAGTAATTCCAGGAATATTTTAGCCCACAATGGAATTGAATCTAGTACAGGCCCAATCCCAGGCCCACGCCCTTATAATGTTGCAAGTGCTAGTACTAGTATCGATCTTGCAGCTGTTTACGCCGAATTTCCTTAATCAGTCGACGCCAGGCAAGATAATCGGGTCGAATCATCGATTTTCAAAACCCTGACGGGTTTTCAGTTCCGCCTGTCGGGTTTCCGAATTTGCATATGAGTAATTTGAGCTCTCATTATTTGCCTCAGGAGAGTGGGTTTTTCGAGCCGCAGTTATTAGGGTTTGGGAATTTGGGGTTTTTTGGTGAGCTGGATCAGCAGATTGTAACAGGAAATGGTTTTAGCAGTATAAGTAATGCTATATTGCCACCATTGCCAGGTGAAGATAATAATATTGTGGTTAATGCATCTGACGGGGTATTGTGGCCAGGTACGGATGTAATATTACAGAATCAAATGTTGACGGCGCCGATGAACACAGTGGAAGTACAAGATGCAAGATCACAAATTAATCCGGAAATGTTGAATGGAAACGTCGTGAGCCCGTTTAGTCCGTTGATCAATCTTGAAGCTATTTTCAGGTCCTGATCGATGTTAATTTTTATATTTTGTATTTATCTTTATATATATATATACACTATAAATATAGCTTTGTATAGGTGGAAATGTTAACCGGAGTTGAGATATATATACGCTTGTGTTAATTTTTTTAATGGGAGAGTGCAATTTACAATAAAAGACGGTTTAGTTTTAGGACCCAGATTTTGCAGAATGAGATCTCCTATTCCACTCCATATTCCATATATTGGATGAATGACACGTGTATTGAATGGATGACCCATGCTCATGATAATGTCACAATTGTATAAGTGTCTTTTATCCAATATATGGAATAAGGAGTAGAATATGGAAAATGGAATAGAAAATCTCAATATGATTTTGCAGATCGAAAGATAAATTGCGTCCAACCCCTAGGGTTGGCCTAGTGGCATGGGATTATATTTGCAACCTTCAGATGCTAGGTTCAATCCTGACAATCCGCGGATTGTGGGGTTGAGATTGCATAAATTGTGTCCCCGGAAATCTGTTACTGACGTTTGCATGCTCCTAATTATGATTTTCATGAATACTCCGGCCGATGTCTTCAATTGGCGACCTGAAGGTTTTCTAAGTTGATTAAATGAGGAAATTGTGTAGATGATTAACAACTTCTTATACTAACCATAGGAAAGAAGGTACAACGAACTTAGATTAACTATTAGATACACCACTCGAGCCATTTTTTGACATATGAAATTGATGATTAATGCGGACTGATTTGATCACAGAGGATCTATATTTCAAATTGTTTCATCTTATACTATTCCCGGTATTACCAATATACACCAAGTGTACATTTGGTGGGGTGTACGTAGTGATGATACTTGAAGCACAGTTTGAAATAAAGGATCCAAACTAGAGCCTGGTAGTTATATTTTTTATTTATTATACAAACTTAGGTAATTTGCTTCCTCCAAACTCTTGGTTGTACACACCTTCAATCCTTTTATTTGTCCATAACTTCAAATTAAACATGCTTCTCAGTATAATTTTTGGTTATCATCTCATTGAATTCATCGTAGTACGTCTTTCAGTAATATTGATAAAATAGTTAATGTATTAATGTTTTGATTTTTTGTTTGTACATAAATCGAGATTCATGCTATATAGTTCTTCATTTCAATATAAGAACCAGTGGTGATGGAACCCTAATTTACTGATACAATCCTAGCTAGGTTTCAATTATTCCAATATTTTTAGTTCAAAATTCCTGTTGTGGTCTTTGTTGGATGTTCTATTCCAAATTGGTACTATTTTATCAATCTATTCCGCTGTATTTAATTATTGTCGAGTGTATAATGATCACAATATTGTTTTTTAAGCATAAATTGTGAGTTTTATAATTTGCAAGTGATAACCATTAAAAAGACATGACAATCATCTGTATGATGGGTTATGAGATAAAACATCATTTTGAAATAGAAGATCCCATTTGTGTTTCTTGACTTCATGGATCACAAAATTGGTCTTCTATTCAAAATAATATTTCGGCTTGTATGGATGTATTTTCAAGTCCAATTTCCAGGTTTCTAGTGTTGGAAAATGAATTTTCAAATTTTATTGATTTCGTGTGAGAATTGGGAATATGTTTAGTTTGTTGTCCAATTTCTTTTTGATAATGAGAATATGTTTGGTTATAGTTTTTCAAATGTATTTTTGATATAGGTTTGCGTGATTGTAGTGTATTTTTACCTAGGTTTGCGTAGTTGGAATGAAAAATTATTTGGTTGTGTTTTCACATTGAATATTTTCCATAAAAATGTGAAAACTGAAATGACTTCATTTCTAAAAACTTTTGAAACAAACATAAATCCATTTTCCGGAATAGTTGGAAAGTGGAAAAATGGTGTTGGAAATACAACCATACAAGGTTGAAAGCTTTTGAAACAAACATAAACCCATTTTCCGGAATAGTTGGAAAGTGGAAAAATGGTGTTGGAAATACAACCATACAAGGCCTTCATCTCTTATAGTTTTATTCCACCGCATATGATTGCCAAATATTGTATAAAAATAATTAGCATATTAAAAACCCATAATTACTTAAGCTTGATTTATGCTTCAAAATTAATATGCTAAAACTAAGAAATAAAGTTAAGTTAATTTTCCGTGAGGTGGAATATAGATGATACATCGCAGTATTCATGAAAATCATAAGGAGCTTGCAAACGTCACTAATTGAGTTCCTGGGAAGCAATATGTTTTTCTCCAAAAACCAGGCTCCTTAAACTCGACTTATTTTTATTGTAAATATATTGCACTATCTCTTTATTTAATTAAATTAAGTAAACTATATATGATTTATTGCGTAAAATTAAATTGAGCACTATATTGATGTGGAAATATATCTCTCTTTAAAGGTAGATGATATATTTCAATAGTCTAAAGTTTAAATATATGTATTGTTATTAAGTGGAAAAAATGTACAAAAATTTAATTAACATACATGATACATATAATTTAAATACAACGATGGTGCCTTTCACGGGAGATATGCTAATTATATATACAGGACATATATAATTGCCCTAGCTAGAAATGAAATCTTGAAGTTGAAAATGTTGCATAGGAACTTGCAAGACCAAACATAGATTTCAGTGCATATATCACATGATCCCAGAAAAGCCCTTGATCCGAGAAATTATCCAGGGCAATCATCCTAATTTGTCAAGCACTCCAAGCACGCCGTATTGAAAGTCTACTGAATTTAATTTTCGAAAGAAAATTATCATAGACTATATGTTCTGAATGGTAGCCAACTATTTTTCAAATTCACCAATGCATTTTTTTTTATGTACCATGCAAGGTTTCATGCTAATAAACGAAAATATGGCTTATGACATCAGTAAACGATGGCGCGATATGATCCGTATAAATAAGACGACCACGTAGTGGGATTAAGGCTTAGTTTTGTTGTTGTTGTTGTTTTATGCAAGGTTTCATGCTTACACATGAATAGTACTGGGAAAATAATTTCAACCAAAGTGGCGCAGCCTAGTCCGATCAATACCCCTAACGTAGTCTCCGAAAGGGAAGGTCACGAAGGATTTCCTTTCGAATTGTTTCTTTCAAATAGAAATTTTAAATAAGCCGTATCTTGCTCGGACCAACAAATAGAGTGAGGTTATAGTTAAAGCCACTAGTAGAAAACCGAATCTAGCCCAAATTTTTTCCCCTAGTTCATCTATATTTTTCCTTAAAAATATATAAAATTTATTTCATTTTTTTCCATAGAAAAAAAGGGACAAAAAAATTAAAGTTGGCCCCCTTGCCTACGCCGATCTCGATCCTCGAAACCGTCCCCAAGTAAACCGCGAGAAATGTCTTTGTGGCTCCCAAGTCCCTAATATCCTCGGCTCACCGACGCGCACAAAAAGTCGTATCCCAAATAATTGCTCTATGATGGACTCCTAGTACCTCCTGTAGCCGAGTCACATGATCATTGCACTACAAGAAATCGCAAATGGCGACGGATTAGGTCCGTCTGCTAATAGCGACGGAGTTAGGTCGTCATTTAATAGCGACGGATCAACGACGATTAACAAACGGAATAAACCAATAAAATAAATAAATAGTTCAAATAAAAATTAGCGGCGGATATTAGCGGCGGAAAAAAAGTCGTGGCTAATAACGACGGATCAACAGCGAAATAGCAACGGAATTAAACCAAAAAATATTTTATTAATTATATAGCGACGGATTTTAAATCCGTCATTAATAAATAACTAAATTTAAAAATTTGGGAACTTTTTTTTTGCGATGGATATATTCCGTCACTAAATAACTAAAATATTATCAATTTAGCGACGGATATGAAATCCGTTGCTATATTGTTAAATTCTTAACATTTTAGCGACGGATGTAATCCGTCGCCAAAGTTTTTCCCAAATTTTTAAATTTCAGTTTCCTTTTTAGCCACGGATATAAAATCCGTTGCTAAATAATTAAAATATAAATATTTTAGCGACGGAGTTACAATCCGTCGCTATATATTTCAATTATTAACATGTTATTAGTAACTGTGCGTTAATGATCGAGCCAGAATAGGTCTTTCTCCCCAATTTTCTTTCTCCAATTCTGCAAAAATTTCCCAGCTCTTCGCCGCCGCCTATTCCCACCGCCACCGGACCAACCTGTCCTGACCGCCGCTGGAGACTCGCCCCACCTCCGCCCTTCCCCGCCGCCTTGTGCCGCTCCCCAGGTAGTACCTCTTATTGTCATTGTTTTGTGGAGATTTGGTTGTCGGAATTTCGGGCAAGGAGACCCGGGGCATTAACTGACGGGCCAAAGCAGTGTCGTGTAGGTATTTGAGTTATAATAATGAATTTTGGTTTTCTAATTTTGGTTAATCTGTTAGGTGGTTTATGTTGGATTTTGGTTGGACAATTTGTCGAACAGATGGTGCATTTGCTGACTTAGATTTCAAAGACGTCATTCTAGTTGTTCTTTTTACTCTACTCATTGTTATTTTTAAATTTCTAGTCAAGAGGTTTATTAGTTTCACTTATCTTTGGCAACTTCAATTCTGATTTGTTTACATACTCTTGTCCAATTTCATTGTGAAGTAAGTAGTTCTTTTAATATTTAGTCACTGAATGGGGACTCGAAAGGTTGGTGAATCTCAAGATTTTCTATCTTATAAAAGAGGAGGTTTTGTAGGTTACATGCAATTTATTTAGTGATTTGTCAAAAAGTTACAAGAGTTGTGTTCAATTTGAAGGTCAATGTTAAAAGTCAGTTGTCATTTGAAAAGATAACCACATGAATTTGTGACATCTCAATCAAGATGCAAATCCATGTGCCACCTCTAGTCTGAGCACTTGTATTATATGTAAATGTTGTTGATTTTTAGTTAACTTGTAATTGTGCTAATGATAGTTAGACATCTAAACTGGCATTTTAGCTGGAATGAATTTCAAATTTACACTATGGTCTAGAACCTTCACATCACTCAGAAACAACAGAAATTTGTTTTCAGTAACATATGGTATGGATTTCACATACGGTGACCTGTGCCAACTTTCCTTGTTCTGTTGAATTTGTTTCTCTCATAAACTAGTTCTATATCTGTGTCGTGACAATTAATCTGTCGTATCTTGTAGATTCATTGCATATCTTAAGGATTGGCATATTTGTTCTATCTATTGCTGCATGCCCACGTGTCCATGAACCAATGTAAGGTAGTAAAACTAAAAGGAAAAATTAATGAGCTGCCAAGAAAGGATGTGGTAATGGTTCTTGTATCATTAACTGGTACATGCCCACGGGTTTCTGTTCCTTTTAGGGAAGTGTAAGTTGAAAATGGTGGGTTATTTTATCTTTTCTGGTTACTACTTGCTGAATAGGCTATGTATTGAGTCAACAATTTCACAGAACTAGAAGAAAATGTATGGTCGATTACCGTTCACGTGTCTTTCCTCTTTTCCTGCACTTTCTTTGCTTTCATATAGTAATTGTGTTTTTCCACTAGGTTAAGAGTATAATTATTATAAACCACTTGTCTATGCCTGTACGTGTTTGTCCACTGGTGTTGAATGGGTTTACAAGCAAAGGGATGTAAAGGCAAAACTAGCTATTAGTGACCGCAACTCTTCCGTCGTCCACATTTATGATGCTCGATCTTGTTCAAATGAATCCACACTATCAAGAGAGGTATCTTCTTCTTTCAATTATGATGTGAATATATAATAAAGAATCTTGCAAATGGTGTAATTTGGTCTGTGCTGCTATGAGCGTGTTGTATTCTGCTGTTTATATTTTCATTTGGTCTTAGTAAGAACAAGAGTGCTCTATTAGCTCCTTATTGGGCTAACTTGTTCAGATATATGGTCTTATTTTGTACATGATCAATCAGGACATCATTTTGCTCCTAGTTAGACTGCAGAAGCTTTTGAGGGCTTCTTTAAAAGGATAAGGGTCCGTTTGTTTGTGATTTGTTGTTGGGCTTGATTAATTCTAGATGGATATATATAGATGCCTAATGAGTGGCAATCTCATTATGTTATTTGGTTGCAAAAATTTCCTGACGATATCACAAGGTATTGTTTTATTTGTTTGGGATGCATAACATAGGTGATGACTAACATTTTTACATTCATGCTTTTACTGATGTTTCTTTTTCTTCCTCTTAAAATTCATTTTGTAAGCCCATGTCTTCTGGTTATTGAATTGGGGTCTTAGGCCTTGCTGCCCGACTCATTCTTATTGAGCTGGAAAATTGAGCGTGTATACGATGAATCACTTGAGGTAATAGTTAACCCACTTCCTTTATATATATTCTTATTTGAATCATATTTATGATAATTATCCATCTTTCTACTTTAGGTTGCCCAAGATCTTCAGAGGAATGATGCTCCTCTATAAAGTCTTTCAGTTTTCATATATAACATGTCTTTCAGTTTCCCATGTCTCTCTAAACTTCTTCACTTTTTCCTTTTTGGTTTTAACAGAAGCAACTTTTGAAGTACTCCCCAGACTTAACGAAATCAAGTTTTGTAGTGGCGTTATCGACGAGCTTCTATTTCTAGATTTGCCTCATGAATGTCGATTCCTTCAGAAATGATGATGATGGAGTATGCAAAGGCAGTTCAAGAAATTGTAGATGGATAAAACTGGAAGATTAATGCCCTATATATTACCAAAATTTTCAAGTATAGTATCTATAGACATTTGTATTTTTGATATTATAGATTATATATGGATGTATTGCGGATTTCTATAACTATAAATGTTTGGCATGGATTTTTCGTAAAACAGATATTATATTGGCTATTATTGATAGTTTGTATAGTTTATGTAAATGATTTTTTATAAATTGAACGTGAATTGTTTTTACAGGTTTTTAAATTTAAAAAATAAAATAAAAAAATTTGTAAAAATAGCGACGGATACAATCCGTCGCTATTTAATCAAAATAGCGACGGAAATTTCCTTTTCTGGTGCTTTCCTTATTGTTGAACAATATTCTGATGTTCAATTGATTTTTAATTTATTTAATTTGGTTAATGCATACGTGAATTGATCTAGACCGCAGGAGCATTAAATGTGGCTACATAATTTGGAAAGGTCAATTGAGCAAGTTGATGTGTGAATTTTTTCCTGATTAATATATGCTTTTATTCAAAAAAGAAAAAGAAAAGACAAATTGTGCAAGTTGATGATCTTGGCTGAAATATTATAGACACGAGATTTTGGGTCATAAAATTAAGAGGAAGACTGGTAGCATTATACAAGTAAATGTCAAGAAAAATAATTAAAATTTGCTTATTTTCCTTGCTGCATGCCAAATATACTAGAGTAGCTCTCTAGATATATGAGGCGAATTTAATTAATAATAGTTGAATTATTTTGAAGAAAATCGGATCTGCCTAAAGTTCTCATAATTCTTGGGTATTGTTCACCACACAACTTACAAAAGTTGAATACGTTTGAAACTTTTGAAAAATAATGACATAGTTGTTTGCATTATATTCCTGTGAAAATTAGGACCGAAATAATGCTTACTCGGGTCAAGACAGTCTCTTTTGTTTTTATTTGGATATGGTTAAATTTTTACTGTAGATTCTCTGTCAATGATATAAGTGTCAAAATTGATGAAACGATATTTTCAATTCCACAAAAGCGGCTATATTTTATTGAGAAACTCCTTCTTTCGACAACTTTCAGTCTGATTGGTAGGTACTGGCCAGGCTATTTATGACTGACCACTGACCAGCAAGTGCCCATATGTCCATTTTACTTCTTGAAAACGAGAGGAAGAATAAAAACGTATTAGCACAATGCATAAAATACAGGGTTAATTACAAAAACACCCGTGAGGTTCAAAAGTGTAATTACAAAAAGTTCATAGGTCTCCGCTATTAACACTCCCAAAATCTATCAATACACCTCTCTTTTTAATTACAAAAATATCATCAACCTAAAAACTAAATTGCCATTGGCACCAAAAAATCTCTATACATACCCACCAAACCTCTAAATACACCTCATCTAATCTTCTTACTCATCTGAACCGATATCTTTCTTCTTTCTCCCTCATCTTCTCCGGTCAATTACAATGATATTCTTCTTCTTCTTCTTTCTCCCTCATCTTCTCCGATCAATTCCAAGAATTTTTCACGGGACAAAACATGAACTCAAAAAAGAAAAAAATATTGAAATATTTAATAATATAGCCAACAGACTTGATTAGGACAGTAGCACTAGTTTTAGTTCTTATGCCATTTTCATATTTTACTGAACTTAAATTAAATTTCCTTTGTTTTCTTAAGGCCACTTCCACTCTGCCATTCTCTATGGCAGTTTGATTCTGGCCTCTTCGATTTCATCATTCATTGGCCTTCCTCTTCTCTTCACTAGGTAACTTCTCATCCTCCCAATAGCAGATTGTTTTGTTCCTTTTTCTTTCCATCTACCAATTATTTCAAATCAACAATCCTTAAAGAAATAAGAACTTGCCGTATTTTCTTCATACTTTTTTTCTTCCTGTTCAGACATTTAATTAGACGATTATGTGAATAATATAACGAGAGAAAACAAGATTTACATATGGTTTTTATTGATCTTGAAAAGACATACGATAAAGTCAACTGAGATATAATGTGGCGCATATTGGAAAAAAGAGGAATTAAAATAGCTTATATAGATGTCATAAAAGATATGTATGATGATATAACATGTATCAGAACACCAACATGAATATCTAATGAATTCCCAAACACTATAGGATTGCATCAGGGATCCACTCTAAGTCCTTACCTTTTTATCCTAATAATTGATGAAATCACTAAACATTTACAAAAATCCATCCCTGAATGTATGCTATTCGCGGACGATATAGTTTTAATTGACGAAACAAAGGAAGGAGTAAATGCAAAATTGGAAGTTTGGAGAGAATCACTCGAATTAGAAGGTTTTACTATAAGTAGGGCTAAAACAGAATACATGGAATGCCACTTTAGTAAAAACAACAGAATAATGAGACGAAGGTTAAAATTGATAAACATGAAGTGAGCATAACAAAGAGTTTTAAATACTTAGGATCTATAATTGAAGAGAATGAAGAAATCAATAAAGATGTCACACATAGGATCCGGCGGGTTGGAATAAATGGAGGAGTGCATCTCCTATCTTTTGTGACCGTAAATACCATTAAAATTGAAAGGAAAAAATTTTATAAAACGGCCATAAGGCCCGCATGATGTTTTAAGAGCGAGAATGTTGGGCGATTAAATATGAACACGAACAAAAAATGAGGGTAGCGAGAGATGAAAATGCTAAGATGGATGTGCGGACACACTAGATTAGATAGAATAAGAAATGAACACATTAGAAACAAAGTAGGAGTATCACCAATAGATGAGAAAATTAGAGAAACACGATTAAGATGGTTTGAACATGTTTATAGGAGACCTTTAGATACACCAAAGTCGACGGTTAGAAGGTAGAGAATCACCCACACAAATCAAAAGAGGCGGAGGTAGACCTAAAAAGACTTGGAAAGAAGCTATTAAAAAGACATGTTATACCTAGAAATAAATGAAAATATTGCTTATGACCGTAAACGGTGGCGCAATATGATCCGTATAAGCGGACCCCACGTAGTGGATTAAGGGTTGTTGTTGTTGTTGTTGTAGACATTTTTTCCTCTTTTCTTTCCTAGGGTAGATTGGGGAATATTAGGGGTGTATTAAGCATATAGGTTCTTTTTTTAAAATGGGGTGGGGTGCATAAAAAAGAGGGGTGTATTAATAGTTTCGGGGGTGTTAATAGCTCTCCCTTTTTTAAAATTGAAAAAAACCTCACCTATATTTAAGTGCCTAGGATTTTTAGCCATTTCTATCAAACCAAAATGCTTTTTAGCCATCTTTTTGAAACACATATTTTTAGCCTTTTGACATGTGAAATTCCAAAATTACCCCTTAAGCAAATTTACACTCGTTCGAGTCACACACATCCTCATAACTCGATAATCAAATTTGGGAACATCCTATTTCAGCGACTTGCAAAAATGGATTTTTAGGCGACTGTATCTCCCACTTCATTCAATTCATTTAATTTCATAATTCTTGTAGATTTAGTTAGTTTATGGTTGTTTAAGTTATGATTTGTTGTTAGATTTGTAGAATTTTAGGGTTTAGACGATTTGGGTCTTGTTGAAAAGCTTGATGCATGCTTCGTTAATGGCGTTTGGGGTGAATAAAGATGACGACGAGAGTTTCAATTATGTAATCGGATCCGATTACATAACTCGATATCGAGATATAGTAAAAAATATTTATGTAACTTGATCGATATCGAGATATAATAAAAAAGATCTCTGTTGACTTAACTCGATCGATTATGTAATCGGATATCGAGTAATCATAATCTGGATTTCGAGTTATGTAACTCGATATCCAGTTACAATATATCGATTATATTTAACTCGATATGATTCAATCTACTCTCACAACCCAATTATTTTGTTTTTCTCCACAAAATTTTGAATTCACACAACTTTTTCGTTTCAAATCCATTTTGTATGTATAATATATCAAATTAATTCATTTTTCGATATCTACAATTAAACACCTATATTGCCTATACAAAAATGAAAAATACAGATTCATTTTTTAAAAGTTCGAAAAAGAGTAAGATGATATAGAGAGAGATAAGTGATAGAGCGAAATTGACCAAAATATCGAATAAATATCTTTAGAAAGTATGAATAACTTTTATACAAATGGGTAAAAATATTTGTTATAAAAGATGGCTAATTTTCATTTTTTTTTTAATTATAGAAGTGATTATTTTGGCCCATTATCACTTTATATTTCCCCTTCATAAGCTAAAAAGTATTTCAAAAACCCCTATGACATTTATAAAAATATTACGATTATCCCTTAAATATTTAAGACATAATTAAACCTTAAGATTTTCTTTTGCAATTTTGAAATATCTGTTGATTTTTTTGTAATTAGCCCAAACCTTAGGTTGTTTTGTATTATCCCTGAATATTAATTGTGCCAAATTTAGCTTTAGTAATTTTCTTGCTCATATCAATCAATCTCAAGATTCAACAAAGAAAAAAATGAAGAGTTAGCAAAAGACAAAATTAGGAAACTCATGGAAAGAGACAACAACGGAACAAAATGTGAGGATCAAATATTTCTATACAAAAATCAAATCTTTCTTTTCAAATTTCCTTTTTTTTTTTTCTTTCTGTGCATGTGGGCACTTTTTGCCCCGTTTGATAATTCCTGTAATCATCTAACTAAAATTCAGCTATACACAGAACTAAACATAATTTTTTACAACTTAATTTCCAATTTATCATTCCATCTGATCAAGACGGATATGAAGAAATCAAACTGTTGTGTATGCACGAAGAATTCCTCCATGCTCTGGCATGTAACTTAAGAATTTCCCTAGCTCTCTCCTTCGTCTTCACCCCACAATCAACTTGAAGCACCAAACACAATTTCGCCACAACTCCAATCTGCAACATCTCCTGCAAAATTCCATGAGTCGCCGAGAATTTCGAAACCGAGTGCAAAATCCTAACAGCTCTCTCGCTCGCGACGTGAGAAATCCTAAGTATCTTCTTCGAAACAATGGCCAATCCAGCGCCGTGCTTCGTCAGCTCAGATCTCCCGTCCGCGCACTGGCACATCAAATCCAACACCATTAGCATCATCTCGCAAGCTCTTTTGTCCGACGAATCGAGTAGAAGATCTATTAGTATTGGCACTATGCCGGCTTCTACTGCTTTCATTTTATTTCTTCCCCAGGGGCAAACGCAGATTAAAATTTTGAGTGTCGCCTTTGAGGCATTTTGACAAACATGTTGGTCGCGTAAGATCTGCGCTAATTCGACGAAGAATTCGGGCCTTAGATTGATGAGTTGCGCTGGATCAGCTACTTCGAGCATCGATTTTAGCATCATGACTGCATAAACGCGTGATTCGTAGCTTGCGTATTGCATGAATCGAGTCAGAGACTCGAGAAATTCGCCGTTTAGAGTGAGAGATTTTAGGCCCGATTCTGATAATTGGAGACCGTAAAGTACGCTCAATGCCTCCTCAGATGCTTTAATCAAATCAGAAAAATCTTCTTCCGATGATGATTCAGATCGAGATGCTCGGAGGGTATTTTTGACAATTAACGAGGCTAAGAACTCGGCTGTACCTACTGTTTCCATACACCTTTTGTTAGTTTGGTTCTGAGAGGCGATAGATCTGAGTCTCTGTAAGCATTTCATTTGCATCTGTGGAATATTCTTCGCATCTTTGAGAATCTTCAAGATCTGAGGTTTGCTCACCGGCGGTTTTGGGGTCGGCAGCCGTTCGATGCCCTGGGCGGCGTGGAGAGTGCACCACGATTGGATCAGACGGCGGAGAGTGATGTTCGGCGTCAGATCCGCCGCCGCATCGGAAGAGAATCACCTGTTTCGTCACCGGACAATTGTTGTTTTTCTGAGAGAATATCCATTTCTCGATGCTGTCCCTGTCGTATGTTATGCCGGTGACGATTGTTACAGGGTCCTTCATGATTTCTAGCGAAATCGGGCAGAGAAAATACGGAGGAACATCAATTTCTGCCATTAAAATGGAAATTGAGGTAATAATAATTACAGAAAGATGATTATTTGTGTATATGTATGGAAAAGTTTGTGAAGCTGTTTGAGTATTGAGAAATAGTAGTTGTGGATTGGTTTGAATTATGTTTGTGAGTTGGGAGGATTTGGATTATATATAGTATACAAAAATTGGAAAGTCAAAAAACACGGAAATTGAGTGTGCAGTTTGTGTGGGTGGCCAAAGAGAGTGAAGAGATTTGATTAAGTTTTTTTTTTAAATGTTATTTAATATTTGGGGTTATTGGACTAGAGACTTTTTCTAGGACACTTGGTCTTAATGTCTTGTTTGGTTGAGTAGATCAATTCACTCTTTGCTAAATCGTCCTTTTGACTTTCTCTTAGAAACTTGTGGTGCT
The DNA here is from genome assembly GCA_016081115.2 of Rehmannia glutinosa. Taxonomy (NCBI): domain Eukaryota; kingdom Viridiplantae; phylum Streptophyta; class Magnoliopsida; order Lamiales; family Orobanchaceae; genus Rehmannia; species Rehmannia glutinosa. The sequence goes on along the minus strand of CM071934.1, from coordinate 8,624,063 downwards.
GCTTTTCAAGCCCGTGCTTAATTAATTTACTTTTAACCGGCCGTATATCATGAGGTGGTCAAAGGGCCTACTAATCTATTATATTAAATTATAAATCTTTTTCTTGAAACAAATAAATTATAAATCTTGAGTTTTTTTCTTCTTTTTCTTTCTTTTTTTTTTTTTTTTTTTTTTTTGAGTTGAGAGTACTAGTTGGAGGAGATGATAAATTTCAAACAAATTAAAGATATTGGGTTGACCGATCAATACTTTCTTACAAAAAGTGAGCGATACCACTTGAACTAGAAGTTCGTTAGTTTATAAATTTTGAGTTTGTTATATATGATTTTTATTTAAAATTGTTTTTGGATCATGAGTGCCTGCCACTTGCTTTATATACCTTGTAACTTTATCATATAACATATCATATAAGTGGCACCAATGTTTTCAAAACCAGGTCGGACTGTCAATTCGATCGATTAACCGAGAACTAGTCGTGGCACCAACCAGTTTATATATCTAAATCGGGTGGCGAAAAAACCGTTGACACCCAATAAAACCCGTTGACCCCAACCCTATTTGACCCGATTTATTTGCCTTTTTATAAAAAAATATAAAAAAAGGATAAACTTAGGCAAGGAATATAAAAATATAAATGGATTTAATTAGTACTTTTTTAAAATAATTAATCTATTCTTGTTATTTTAGATTACCATCAAAGAGATATGAAATTGAATTGGCCATATATAAATAAGCTTATCAATCTTATTCAACAATTATATAAATTTTTATTCTAGAGTAGTTGCTCCTATACATGTATATATATATAGGTAATATGGTTCAACCAGTTTTTAAAAATGGTTTTAATCGGTCGGACCAATGACCAAGTCTTTGTCCGATTCAAATGTCCGATTTAAAAAAATTAGTGGCACTCCAAAATTTAAGATTTTATTGATTTAATTGTAACTCTATCATTATGTATCACATAACGTTGACATTTCAAATTTATTGGCTTTATTGGTAAAAATTGTGAAAATAAAATAAAAACTATTAATCAAATCCCAAGAACTTCACATGGTCGACTTAGCCAAGGGGAAATTAGTATCTTGCTCGGCATCCCTGTCCTTTTGCTCATAAATATGTGTATATTTTTTTGTGAGGTATATCCTAATATATGTGTAATGTACACGTGGCTACAATACAAGTGGATAATCAGAGTCTCACTTACCACGAGTTTTCGAATGGCCAAGCTAGAATCAACTCAAGTACAATTTCAAAATTCCCAATTAAAGCCGAAAAATAACATATATATATATATATATATATATATATATATTAAACACCCATGCTTTTTTTTTTTTTTATAACGTTAAAAAATTATACTCGCTGATTATGTCATTCAAATAATAAAATTAAAAAAAGCTGAAGAATAATATCGAATTGGTATAATAAAATTTGCAAATTAAAAAAATATGAATTTACAGCATTAGTTTATTAAACACCATGCTTAAAATGTAGGATTCATATTTTTGTTTCACTTTTTATAATTTATTATTCAACTTCGTATCTTACTTTCTTAATATCTATCCATAAGATAATTATATGTTGTTGATTATTCGAGCATATACTTGTCGATATTCAAATAATAAAATTAAAAGTTGAATAAAATAAAACTTTTAAATATATACATGCAGTGATAAATACATTTGCATGTCTGCCGACAAATGGTGGTGGAATAATATAGGACAATGGATAGGACTAAATACTAATTATGAATTGCATATATATACACATGATTTGAGCATTATGTACACTACTTCATAGTTGGCGGCTGGGTTTTCACTGTCTGGTCCCTGGCGGTGTTGAGGTTTGACCAATCCTCTCTCACCCAACTGGGTTAGGACTTAGGAATAGGATCTGGAAATTCATGCATGTATTATGAGCCTTTTTAGAGTAATGTATTTATTTATTTTTTGTTTAAGTCAACTATATTGCTTTGTGACCGAAAATAAAATGAACGTTATATATAAGGAAACACATTGTTTTTCTATTTAATCAATACACACACGTATATATATAGGATTTGGTTAAAATGAGGCACTACCTCTCTACAGGTGAGGCATTGTGACTTATCTTTACCCATGTTCTTAAAAAAATGAAGGGATGTGATTAATTCGGTTTTTTAATTATTTCCTAATTTTCGCTTATTTTAAGGGTAAGATTATAATTTTGTAATTCAAATTCAAATTAGTGGTCCCATTTTATTTTGAAATTAATGACTGTCGGGTTTTGTGGCGGATTTTAAGGAACACTTTTTCTTTCCAAATATTTTTATTTCTGAAGATAGTTAGAGTTAACCTGCTGCGTAATTAGACATCAAATAATGCATATTAAGTTATTTTGTTGGCACTGCTTTTTTAAAACAAGACATAATTGAATATAACGTATTGCATATGTAGTTATACTTCTGTTGCATAAATAGGTTTAATATAATGTATATTTAGTTATGAAATGGGATGTTGCTTTTGGAAATTATAAAAATAGGATGTTACATAATATCTTTGCATATTTAGTTATTCCACAATGCATAGATTTCTAGATAATACATAGTTAGTTGATTTTGTTGCATAGTTTAATTTATGACGTTTCATAGTTGGATATAATGTCTTTGCATATTAGTTTTTTTACACTGCATAAATAGTTTTCAAATAATGCATATTTAGTTGAGTTTTGTTGCATATATAGTTTTTGAACTCATGTTCGTTATTACTCTGTAATATTGCACCGATTTTTCTTATTTTTCTCTTAATTTTTCATGAACCCGTAATTTTGAGTTCTTTACAATTTTTTTATTTGCGTTAATGGAGGAATGAGAGAGAGAGAGAGAGAGAGAGAGAGGAAGACGTGAGATTGGGAAATTGGGAGATGTATGAGAGAGAAAGAGATTTGATTCCATTTTGAAAACTCATTTATGTTATTTTACCCTTCTACCCTGCTGATATTGATTAAATTAATATTTTAATATATTTTTTATCCATTAAATCATACCCATTGATTAATAGTGGGGGATAGTTGAGATTAGTCAGTATCTCACCTAGAGACATTGTCTCACTTGATCCCCACTATATATATAATATATATATATATATATATATACTCCTCCGTAAAAAAGATAGACAAGCATATTATTATATTTCACACGGATTAAAAAAATACAATAAATATAATTGAGATCATAATATTTTTATATTCTTCCTACTTTACCACTTGCATTAAATGAGAGTATATCATTGTTGGTCTTAAACAAATGAATTAAATAAGACTAGTTTAGATTGTTGTGTAATTAATACTTTCAATAGGAAACCAACCTATAATTTGGGACGAACGAAAAATGAAAGGTGATCTATCTTAATGGGACGGAGGGAGTATATTATTTCATGATCTTCTCAAATTAAAACTGTATTTGTTTTTCCTCATATATATTGGAGAAGAATATTATAAATTTTGCACGATTTATATAATTTTAATGTACCTAGCTAGTAGACGACACACTAAAGCTAACATTTGGTGAATTTTATCTTGTTTCATAGAAAAAAAGGAAATTAAGTATCTGTTTTATATGATTTGGAATGAAAATAATTTAATTAGTCTTAATTGTGATGCAATTTATTATATTTTTCTCATATGCTTATTAATTATTGATTTATCAGAGAATTGGCTCATAATGGAGAAATAGACAGAACCATTAATTAATGAAGGTTCTAACGTTTCAGGAACAGCGGGTTTGATTTTTATGTCATATAATTTCATTATTCTTATTTTTCTTGACAAATCATATTTCTTAATTTTCACGCGATAACGTTGGAAAATCAATCTTATTTTACTTGAACTCGATTTTATTTTGTGATTCGTTCTAAGAGTTGGTTAACTAATTAATTGGCTCAAAATACAATGGATCAGTTTGGTGACTGAAAAATATAAGTACTTATTTTCAAATGATACTGCCATGTAATTACTTCTAACAACGTATTTTTTAATAAGTTAAAGTCTAGTTGGAGGAGAGGTAATAAATTTAAAGAAATCGAAAGATATATAAGGTTAATTCAACCCTTGTTAACATTCTTACAAAAGGGTGAACAATACCACATGAAATAAGAAGCTTGTGGTTTCCGAATAAGCTATTTTATACTCCTATTTACGAATTGTCTTTTTAGGAAAAAAACACACATGTTAAGGAATGTATTAAAATACTCAATATACCCTTAATTAATCATGAATGTTGTTTTGAAAGAAAACAAAAAAATAGGTATTATTGTTAAAAAATATAAGGATAATTTGAGGAAAAGATTTCTTATTAGTCTTGAAGACATCAAAAGCCACATTCTTTTGAATAATTTTTGTGTTAAAAAAGACACTTATCAGAATAAATAGGGTATATACGTTTTCATGATAACTTTATTTCACATAAAATTGGAAAAATTCAAACACAATATATCGCGTAACAATTACGAAAAAGGAAAAAAAATTGAAAAAAATTGCCTTCTAGTGAATTAGGATTCCATTAATGAAGTAGGTTAGATTAATGCAAAAGAAAATATAGGAAAAGTTGAAGTAAAGGCTATAAAAAATGGTGTAATGTGGACCAAATTCTCACCACGTTTTCTTGTGGTGATAATAGTGTTAACCAATCCATCACATGCAAATTGCAAATTGTGTGGCCAGGCTTAATTATCAGCATTTCCCTTTGAATATCGAATATCCTAATTAAGGGCCATGCAACCACAAACACCTTTTGCTCACCTACAGTTCATATATAATTTTTAGTCAAAGATTCTATTATTCTCGTAGGTCAAAAGTGTTAGTGGTTTCTAAACAAGTCATTTGTATTGTGTTTGGTGATTGTTTTGTCCTTTTAAATTTGTGACTATGACTCAAATTTAAACATTTCTCAGTACTGACGCTGCAGACTCAATTATTTATTCATCTTTCCACTGATTTTTCTTTTTATTTTGTCAAAATGATAGAACATAACATTAAACACAAAATAAATTTACGGTGGGTGATCAACTGATCACCAAGAATCATCTTGAAAACAAGAACAAAATCCTCGAAGTGCATAAATTTTGAGTATTACAATCGGTAGGTTAACTAATACAGTACTAGCTGTTTGTGGTTTTATTATATTCATAAACATATGTATTAACACAAACATATATATTCATAAGTGTAAATGTTTTCTTCTTCTTTTCCAAACGTTTCAATGTCTTTTTTCTTTTTGCATACCAGGCGTTAAAGAGACGTGTGTATCAATTTTGGAATAAATTCACCTCCCAAAAATCTTGATCATATCAAAATCCATCTCAACAGATCATTCCAAATTACAAAATTGTCCTTAATTAAATAACCTGGTTATTTGTACATTTACATAATTATCCCCGAACTGTCTTTTGTCCTTTTAAATCACCTAAAATAATGGATTAATCTAAGCCATTCAAAATTAAAAAGAAAACGTCCCGAGATCGAGTTCTCGGTCTCACCCCCAAAGATATATATAGAGATTGGTTCAAATGAGACCAATCCGCTTTAGGGATTAATGTCCATAAGAACGTACAACATGGACTCTTGATTTAAAATTTTGGATGGTGTAGATCATTTTAGTTAATTTAGGCATATAAGGTTATAATTGTACTTTTATATTTAATTAGTTATGTTAATTGGAAAGTTATTAGTTATTTTTAAGGAAACATAATCATATCTTTTGGTTCGATTTTTAGGGAGAAAAATCATCAATTTCAAGTATTTTTTCAAAATTGATACTTATTTCCTAGCCATATTTGTGAACAATCGTTTTATTGTATACTTAGTTCGGTGGACTTGTATCTTAGTCATATTTTATTGTATATTTAGTTCGAATGGATTTGTATACTTGGTTAAGTGGAATCGTATTCTTAGTTATATAAGTAGTTTAGTAAGTAATTTAGTAAATTTGTATACCCAGTTACGTGGATTTGTATACTTAGTTGAACGGAATTGTATACTTAGTTATATAAGTAATTCGATGTAATTGTATACTTAGTTAAATATTGTAAGTCAGCGGCTACGATAATCTAGAGAGGTGAATAGATTATCTCCATTTTTCGATTTCGCCTCTTTTTGAACCAAATGCTCAAACACAATAATAAAGGTGCGGAATGTAAACAATACACGTCGATTTATAGAGGTTCAACCCACTGCAGGGCCTAATCCTCTACCAAAGATATCAGGGATGGATTTCAAAAAAAAAAGATTTTATTAATTTACCACAAATTAATACAACACCAATTTACAACAACACCTTGAAGAGCACACACTTTCTTCAACTAATTCACCTTTGAGATTACCCACAATCTCACTTGAAGATTACCACAATCTCCAACGGCACCTTTTGAAGATTACCACAATCTTCAACCTTGAAAAATACCAAATTCTTCAACACCTCAATAAGAAGATTACCACAATCTTCTTATACCTAACACCTAGATCACCCAGTGTGTTTCTTACCACAAGAACACTCACAATGATATCTTGTGTTGAATGATTACCAAATTCAAGATTACAACTCGATAATTGATAATCTGATAGAGTGCAGTGTAATCAAAAAGCTGGACCTTAAGAATGTGAAAGTGAATAGGCTAGGCAAATTACAAGAAATAAGATAATGTAAGAACAAGTGTATTCTTGAGTGTATCTTGTTGTGTTGTAGTTTTCTCTCTTATTGTTGTGCTTCAAATCTTCCTCTATTTATAGGAGATGATTGATACTTGATAAACTCATCTTGGAATCGATTTCTACAAAAAAAAAAATTGCAATTAAAATCAAGATTATAGTTGTTGAAATCAATTCCACAATTTAAGGAAAAGTTGTCTTTGCCTGACGGTTAGAATTTCTTTATCAAACTTAAGAAGGGCGACAGTCATGAGAATAAGTTTGAAATATCATGTGATATTTTACAGGCGCGCCAGTCGCGTGTACCTCGGCCGATGTCGACCCCCAGCCGCAACCGTCGCATTGACCAAAAAAATGAAGATCAAAGTTTGCATTTTGATGTTTTGCTCCCAGTGCGAATGGCGCCTCTTTGGTGCGTAGGTCACCTCTAAATGCGATGTTGTCCGATTTTTGACAAAAATAAACCTCCAAGAAATACTCCAAAAAATTCGTAAAAACATTTTAAACGATTGGGAGTATTTAGGACAACATTAGAAATATAGTTTTGAAGAAATAAAACATTAACACAAAAAGTGTTGTCCGATATTAATTCAATAAATACTCAGAAAAATAGTAAAAATATTTTAGATCAATTGGGAGTATTAGGACAACATAGTTTCAATGTAAAAACCACTTTGACTTAAAATCATTAAATGTGTTGTCCAATTTTATATCGAAAATAAACTTGAGGAAATACTCAAATTATTAAAACCATTTTAAACTATTTAGGAGTATTTGGACAACCTTTAAAACATTGTTTTGATGTAAAAACAAAATCATCAAAATCATGATGAAACCATTTATCAAACAAATATTTACGTATACCTAGCATTATTTTAATGTATAGTTAGTTCAATATAATTGTATACTTAGTTAAATATTCTCAGTATACTTTGTAAAGTTTTAATGTGCGGGTAGTTTAGTGTAATTGTATACTTAGTTAATTGTTTATGTATACTTAGTAATGTTTTAATATATAGTTAGTTTGGTGTAATTGTATATACTTTTCATTAATTGTTGCACGATTTTGTTGCCATATTTGAATAAATTGCAGGTTGAATGGAAATAGAGAAAAGGAAAGGTGAATCGGCTTATTATGGGGGCGTGATCAATCTGGCAGACGTCCTAATTTTTAGGAAGCGGTTACTATATTTAATTTCTGAATTCTATTTTATCCCTTCTTTGTATACTTACTTATGAAATCTTTGTATATATTGTAATATATCTTGGCCATTGATTTACTATTTGGATGGTGTAGATTTAGTCTTATGGACTAACCAGGAGGGTGGTCTCACGGGGATCCCCTCTCTATATATATATATATATGTATCGTCATATATATATATATATATATATATGTTCATCACTAGTTTTTTCCTCGCTAAATCGATCTTCGCTGTATATACTCTATACTATCATCGCTAGTTATTAACTCATTAATTTAGGAGTTGGTATTTTGTACTTAAGCAATTGGTAGGAATACATTTGGTATAACTCGATCATTAATTAATTACATATCGTCTACTTAGAACTTAAGATTTTTTACATATACTTTGACGATAAATTTTAAGTATGATGCTTATTTTAATGGAATTAATTACTTAATTGTGGACAAAAATCAAATAGAAATTGTAATAGTGTTCTTTGGTTTGCACCGATTATGCGATATTAGGTGTTGTTAACAAATCTAAATCGTCTTTGATAACATTAGGGGTTGATATTTAGGTGTAAAAAAAGGATTATGAGTTCACATTTCTCGTTCTAATTAAGTACCAAAATTTTAAAATAGACTTGAAAAGGCGTCGACATGGTAGATTGGATTTTCTTGATTTTGTGATGAGGGAGATGAATTTTCGGATAAATGGATAGGATGGATTGGAAGTTGCCTTAGATCGGCCAACAAATTCTATTCTCATTAATGGGTGTCAGAAGCCAAAAATACAACCTCATAGAGGCCTCGAGCAAAGCGACCCTATCACCTTTCCTATTTTTGATTGTCGCCGAAGGATTAAGTAAATTGGTGAATCTTGCTCGAGTTCAAAGGCCACAGGGCGCCCGATGACGGTCGGAAAAAAAAATTGAAATATCCCATCTTCAATTTGCGGATGACACAATTTTGTTCGGTGATGCATCGAGACAGACTACATGGAGATGGAAATGTATTTTTCTACGATGTTTAAATTGATGTCAGGCCTCAAAATCAATTTTTCATAAAAAGTTATGCATGCGGAGTTGGGGTGGGAAAGAAAGGTTGGAAATATTAGCGGGAGATACATTACCATTTAAGTACTTGGGACTCCGGTTGGAGGATCACCATCGAGAAGAAACTTTTGGCGACATTGGTCGAAAAATCAAAAAAACGTGTTGGGATAACAAAAATATCTCATTTGGTGGAAGGATTATTATTCTTATTCATCCTCTTACTCCTTGCCTATTTATTTTCTTTCATTTTTTAAAATCCACTAAATCTTTGCTAATCTTTTGTGAAACTACTGAAGAAGCTTTCTTTGGGGAGGTGACTGGAAAATCACAAGATAGCTGGGGTGAAGTGGAACAACATTTGCAAAACCGAAAGAGAGTGGAGGCTGTCGATTAGGAATATTACCATCTTCAACGATACCCTCCAGCTAAATGGGTGTGGAGAAAATTCAATTGTGGGTTAAAGTGCTTGAGTCGAGAAGTGCGGGGAAAAGGATGGCAGTGGGACAAAAACATGAGGAGCAAGAGTACGAAGGCTCGAGGTGGTGGAAGGATATATGGAATATCTTAGAAAGGAGAATGGCATCAATTGGTTTCTTGATATGCTAAAAAGGAAAAAAAGTCGGAAATGGCGAGGACACATCTTTTTGGAGCGACCTTTGGGTGGAGGAGATGAGCCTCAATCATAGATTTGAAAAGGTTGGCTAAACTAGACACCCAGCGAAAATTAGTGAAATGGGAAAATGGGAGGAGGCGTGTGGAAATGGAGCGTGAGTTTGTTTGAATGGGAAAGGATTTATTTCGGGATCTTAATGTTGTCTGGAGAGGCATAAAATTGATAAAAATGAGCAAGGCAGATAGAGTGGAGAGGCGAGACAAAGGATATTTTTAGGTTAAAGAGCATATAAAATCCTCGAACAAATCCGACGCGCAAGAAGGCGGATCTACAATCTCAAGTCGGCATGGAACAAAATTGTACTGCACAAAGTAGCGGCGTTCGTATGGAAGTTCCTTCAAAACCGAATTCCTACGAGAACTAATGCAAAAAGAGGTATTATTGATCCGAGGAGGATGCATTACATGTGCATTTTGTAATCACAAAGAAGAAGATGTGTCCCGTTTATTTAACTCCCGCAGTTTACTACAATGTGTGGATGGAAATTTACAAATGGCTAGGAGTACAAACCTCGTTGTCGTGAGAAGGAAGTAATAGTCTCTATACACGCAGGGGCTCGAGTGAAAAAAAACAGAAACAGAATGGAACTCAACTGGTTTGGAACGATATGAGTATTTGGATTCTTGCTAGAAACAAATGTATCTTTCAACAGGGAAAATATTTTGGTATCCCACCTTGTTGAGCTCATAAAAGTTAGGGTGTGGCTTCGGTTGATGGCCAAAAACCGAAATTTTGTTGTGTGACTTATTCGGATTAGTTCAAGAACTAACTTGTGCTTAGGCGACAATTGAGTTATATTCCGTTTTTCTTTGGTTTGGGGCACCCCTTGTGCTCAATTATTAATAAATTTCTTTGCTGACCAAAAAAAAATTTAAGTACCAAACATCGTATATTTCTTATTTTCAAGAATATGTCGAAAAATAAATCGCAAAGCTAATGACATCGATCCTTTGTTAAGTTTAAATCGACTTTCGATTCTGAGTCTTTCGGATTGCGATTGCTTATAAATTTTTTCATTTTAGTTAGCTTAGATCGAGAAATATTTTTTACCAAAAATGTGAATGCTTATAAAATTTTCGAGACCAATCTGTTTATTCATTCACTTTCACCTTTTTTCTCATCAATCACTTCTACTCATTTTCAAAAAAAAAAAAAATCTAATCACTAATCATTATTACCCATTTTCATAAATTATATTATTCATCCACTCACATCCTTTTAACTACCAATCATTATTTTACTATTTTTTTATATCAAATCAATTTTCATCATTACTTTAACTATTCTCTAGTAAAAAAGAAAATTTTCAAAATGAAAACATATCTAATCGCACTTAGGTTAGCGTTTGCTTATGAAAAATGTTCATTTCGTTTATTTAGAGAATATTTTTTTACCCCAAAATGTGAATCTTACGAAAATTTTCAAAAATACACACTTATTCATTCACTTTCATTTTTTTCTTCCACATTTTCATACAATATCAACTTCTACACATTTTTCAAAAAATCCATCAAATCATCAATCATTCTACACATCATCTGTTAGAATTGATAGAATTAATTAAATACCCAGGAATCATCACGTGAATTATCACAAAGAAATATAAAACCGAGACTAAATCAAAGTGCGCTTTAAATCCATACACACAACGAGATCCTCGGATCAGTACAAATGCGTGTGAATCCTTTATCGGGTTAGCGTCTTCCACAATCAAATCCTTTAGTACTCCATTGGTCTCTCTATAAGATGGGGAAGAGGAGAAGAGTGGTGATCGATTTGACTTGGGGACCATAACTGCAATGAGAGTTCTTTATATACTAGGTTAATTGGAAGCCCATCAATCCTAATTAACTAGTATTGAGTCTCTACACATTGCAAAAATTTACCCACGAGATATCCCAGAGCCTATTAAATTAGACCACTTAATTAGCTCCATTAAATTAGATAGCCCATAATATAATTGTAATTACATATGTAGGTCCACAGAAATTAATAAAAATCCCAAACAATCTCAACTTGGACTACATATGTAGCGAGAACAATTATATTATAAAAAATCACGAGTCTTGTATTAAGAAAATGATATTTATCTTGAGATATCATAGATACAATCGGTCCGTCTCACCTGCTCGGTGTGAGATCAAAACGGCTTTCGTTGCACTTAAATGGTAAGCTAGACCCGTCAATGGTCATCACACGATATATTAAATGGCATAGATCAAGTATGGATGTGTATGGAAATTACATGTAAACGTGATCTCTAACATGCCCTATTTCCAAGTAGTCTACTTTATTCTTTTATGAGATCATCACGAAAATCAAATTATTGAGTCAAAACCAAAACTTTATTATTTATTCTACGAGGAAGATAATTTCAAAATATTATGCAAGCACGAAGAACATCAAGATACAAACTCCCAACAGCATGCACATCTTTCTTTGTGAACACCCATATGCGCGTTATGCTTCATAAAACACGCCTTAGGTGGTAAAACATTGGTGAGTAGCCACATTTTGGAGTTTGTCTGAATATGTTCCATAGACGGTTAATGACTGCGAATGTAACTACTTTATAACAAGAAACTTGAAGTCTATGTGCCTCAAGCGAGAGTTTGCCCCATTGTAAAGAAATATGGTAAAATGGAGTTATTATCACATTATCGCTTATGGTATGTCAATACCGATCTTAACATGCGGCTAGTGACAATATCTACCATTAACGCCCGATAAGATGTCCGCCAACAAGCTAAAACTAGTTGTCATTATGGAATGAGCTATAAATTATGCCTGGCACTTTACGAAATAGCTCGTCAAGTAACAATTAAGTATAGCTCAAAAGGATCTCTTTACTTTATTGGCATCAAATAAAATCGGAATCGAAAATACCAAATGATCTCCCGAAGATCTGATTTTTCGATAAGTGAACATATAAACCTTTGTTCTGTAAATACTTTATAACCCGCTTTGTGCATTTTTGTTTTTCAAATGATCCGTCTTGGGTTAATATCTGTCTAATAAATCTACTATGCCGCATTTTATATCGGATGTGTACACATACTTGAAAATACAAAGACCTCTGCATAGTTGATGCATAAATTGTCTTTTGTATATCTACAAAGACTTCATTCTTGGGGCGCTAAATGAATTAAACTTAAGTTCTTAAGTAATGGGATTCTATACAAATCAAATCTTTGTATATACAATAAGTCAGCTTTTTATATATCTCAAAACTAAAGCGAGATAAACTTAACGATGATTATTTACCATAAATGAGAAACATACTTAAAAATTTAAAATGAGCAAAAGTACCACAATAATTTTAAAAGAATCTTTCGATAAATCTAAAATAAAAGTTTCTTTATAATCAATATCTACCTTTGATGTAATCCGACAGCATGGCCAAGCGTATATCTCTCGTATCACGGCACGAGCGTCTTTGGTCTTGATGTTCATGAATGATCAAGAAAGCTTTCACACCTTTAGGCAATTTGATGAATCAAAGTGTCATTGGCATCGAATTTAAATCGATTTTTTCATGGCTTCCATTCTTGGGGTTGTTGATTTGCTCTTTAGAAACATTATCTTATCCAGACAAAGAGTTCATTAACATTATCTTGATAATCCGAGATTTGCATCTTGAACAATGTTAGGAATGAACACTGTCATTGTCAATTGCGGTTGTGAGGAAAATAAACTCTTTTCATGATAATGTTTATAACGCCCATTATAAAAGCCGAACTCAAACTCGAGCCCAGAACCTTCAAGTTTCCCACGTCTCGAGTAACCTTGTATAGAGTATCAGCAAGCAATAACTAATAGTTAGTCAATTTCCCTCGTTAAGCGAAGACCTTATATTAATCGGACAACCCCAAATATACCCCGATGTCGAATATCGAATGGTCACATATCAAAATTCCATAAGGGAGCTTTAGTAGCTCTGCTTGGATTAGAACCACATTAATAATCCGTGTCGTAATCGCTTTATTACTTACTCTCGAAGAGTTTTGTTAAGGAAGAATGATTAATCATCGCTTCTTACCACATTCATAATTTTTATCGTTTACATTATGTTTTGTACTATGTGAACTAGCATGCAATTTCATTAAATGAGGAACAACCACATCATCAATGATAAAGAACCAACATGAATATTGAAAGAGAGAAAAATTACTATATCCCGAATTGAACAATTATAACCAAAATTTGCTCAAATAAAAATAGAAACAAAATCAGAGTCGCTTCGATGTTGATAACACTATCATCGATGATTAAACTGAAATGTGTATGGTCTCAGCCATGAATTATTTTACCATTACCATCACGGATGCATCTTTCGACGTGATTTGTAATTGGCTCCACAGCTAACTTTGCATTAAAACACATGTAAGTAGTAGAACCGTTGTGTACCCACAAAATATGGCAGGTACAAAACAAAAATGAAACATAGGCAGTGAGAAAGCGAGCTTTAACATGACATACTTTATTTGGGACATTTTATGCGTATCGATCATGCCTTTGCGAGAAGTAGAGGTAAATTCCTCAATCGTTTCTTTGCATTATGTTTGTGGTGTCGATTCTGACGCTTTATATCTATATCTACGAGGAAGAAGATGCTAAGTGAATACTTTTAGTGTTATATCGCTCGAGCTTTGTTTTCTTTGCCTTTGATAAATGATCTCAGAAGAGTCGTCTCTCAATCTTTAGGTATTGTTACTAGCATAAATCCTTAATGTCTGATAAAGCTGAATAAAACCATAGAGGAATTAAGAAACATGAACTTTACTATAGCGAGAAAGATAACGTCTGGCCTATTATTCACATATGTTCCATTTTATTTATAGCACTTATTGAAAGCAGATTAGTTGAGATAATACTTGTTAGTCGATGTCTTTAAGAAGACTCATCTGTGCAATCTCCTCGAACATAATGCCCCCAAAAAATTTAAAACAATTAGATAACATAAATAAAATCCATATAGACAAATACTTTAAAAATCTGACAGGAAATTTAATCGGGAATACAATTAAAAATGCTCACCTTGTCATTAATCATGTAACATAATAACGAGAAAATTGAGCTTATATGACATTTAAGAAAATGATAAAGTGGGCTCATCTTGAAATCCCCAGCACAACATTGATGTTCGGTCTTTGGACAAGAGCGTGATTATGAAATCTAGTACTCTCAAATGTAGTAATCAAATCTTGACAATAAGTCTGTCCGAACAATAACGCCCATTTGGGCGATTATTGTTTACATGGATAACTTTAATAATCATCACATATTTATTACCACATGTATGTCTATTATTCGGCCCAAGTAATGACCTTCGCTAGGTAGGTCATTATTTGCATAAATAATAGACATACACATCTTAATATTTGAAATAAATAAATCTACACAATAGAGAGTTACTTTGGCAACATATTGTTTCAATTAAATTATAATGAAATACTCCGGACAGCGGATATAATCGATTTTGCCTCATATATACATCATACGGCGGACAATAACATTAAACGCTGTAGATTATTATCCGTAGATATAGACAAATTACAAATCTTTTACCTGAATCACAATATTTCAAAATAAATTTAATGTGAGTCGGCTTTGGTGACATGCTATTTCAATTTATTTGAAATATAAAGATAAGATTAAGCTAATTGATAAAAATTAATATCGGGATTATAACTAAATTGGAGTAAATTATTTAAGAATTTAAATCAACCCAATTTAATCTGCTTGATCTTTACGGGCATGAATAAATTCATCTCAACTTTATGACCCGATGACTCGACTCTGTACAAGCCCAAAAATCTATCTTTATTTGGACTTAAAACCCAAAATGCTAGATTAAAAAAACTCTCGGCTTTATTTGAAATTGATTTTAAGATTAACTATTTAAATTTTAAGTCGAAAGAAAGGAACAAACAAGACTTTAAAATCAACTTTATTTGGTTTAATAACCGTATAATAAGTGAGTCATAATCTAACCCATTGTAAGTTGAATCCAAATCAAATTCCAATACCCAGTTTAGGCCCAAAAATTAAACCATATAAATTTGAGTTGATATAAATTAAACTCAAATCTTAATTCATTATTTTGATTTAAAGCCTGAAGAAAAATTAAATAGCTTAAAATCAAATTATTAGACTTTCTTAGAGTTTTCACCGAATTTAGGTCAAATTCTTTATGGATTATATTTGAGTAAAATTCAAAAAATAATTCAATCTTTATGGGTTGAGTTAACTCACCTCTTGATGACCCGATACCACCTAAACCCATATTAGTAATCCAAAAATCTCCTTACTTGAATTTTGGGCTCAAACTAACTCAAATCCAAATTCACTTTAAATAGATATTAGGATCAATGCAAAATTAGACCCATATCTAACTAATTATGGATTAATAAAAAAAAAAGGGCTAACAACTTTTTTGATATGAAGCCAACCAAAATAACCCAAAATTTGATCTAGAAGTCTTCATATCAAGATTGGCCCAAATCATATTTGAACACAAAGCCCAAACGTTGAGCCTAACTTGAAAGCCGTCATCTAATTCTTCAAAAGAAAACTCTAGAACTTCCTCCAATCTTCGCCTACCAGAAGTGCAGAACTCTAGTACAGCCTCCCAAAATCACCTCCTTCCGAGCAATACGTAACT